>VWYO01011990.1:55765-69600 GCA_013400275.1 Rhadina sibilatrix | reverse complement strand
TTTCCAGATCCTGATTTTATCCCTTTCCCCTTTCACACTGAGTTTAAAGTGCTCTCGAAGAGACCTCCTATCTCCTGCTCAAGGGTTCTTTTTCCCCTTTGAGACAGGTGCCAAATGACTCCCAAATAAATACCATCTATTTATTGTCAGTAAGCTCCATGACATCCAAACAGACTTGTGATCAAAGACCTCAAAATTCTTCTGGTGTCCCAGGCTTAGAGAGAGGTATTAAGCTATATGATTCTCCTGTTTCTACCCCTGTTGCCCTGATTTTTCAGCTTTCTGATGTTTTTATAGTTTCTGAATTCTTTCTCATGGTAGTGTTATAAATAGAAGTAATGTTTGTGGTAAATACGAGTATGTTTTTCATTCCTCTTCTGAGGAGGCAACAATTCATGGACTTTTTGGTTTGACCAATGTGATTGGGGAGGTGGCAATCTCATTCTCCAATCCATGGTCTGAGTGTAAATACTGTATAATTGGAGTCACACAGAATAAGGGTCAGAGGGACTTGCCCTGTCGACTGGAACGGAGTTTGTGTCTTCCTTTCATGTCCTATTGCAACATACCCCCATAATTCCCTGCAACTTGCAGGATAAAGGAGATCACTACTTGTGCTTCAGTTCTCTCAAGCAGTGATCCTAAAGCCCTGGGGTACTGCTTGATTAGCCTTCTTGTTTGGTGTTCAATGCTGACCACTTGAAGAACCTAAAGAGAAAAATAATCAGAACAGGCCATAGAAGTTGTTGATAATGTTTCTAACCCAGACACCAGGTCTTTCCCATGGGTTTGGTCCGACCAATATTTTGAGCCCAATACTCATCTCAGAAAGGAGCCACCAAAGAAATCTCCCCTTGTTTCTTTCTTAACTGCTGCAGTTGTAATGCAGAGGTTAGCACAGTGGTGCACAAGTTTGTATGTGGATTAATCTAATGAATATTAGCAAGATAGAATTATTAAGGTCAGAATTTTTAATAGTGGATGTCTGTAGGCTAAATGATATCTAATTAAATTGTTACAGGCTTTTGTATTAAATGATAATTGAATTCCCAGAACATTTCTCACAATTATAATGTATTAACATGAATATGATTGTGTAGTTAATGGCTTGCTGATTTTCTTTTTCCTTGCTTTATTACTTTGCATCTAGGTTTTCTTATATTCTCATTTAATGTCTATAAATCTTCCATTGCTGACTTATGCTGTAGAATAGAGATCCATGGGATCATATGTCTGGACTTCAGCTGCTAGATTTCTACATTTTTTAGCTTTATTGGAACAAAGAGAAAGGAGAGCACATACATCTGTAAAATGCACATAGATTATATGCCTTCTTAAATACATCATAGGAGTAAGTAAAAGACAAAGCTAGACTAATTCAGTTGCACAATAATTGCTACACTGCAGAAAATGACAAATTTCTCTGACACAGGATAGTTGTATAGCCTAGCAACAATTCATCTTAGCTATAGAGAAATTCTATAGTCAAAACATAAAGCAGGCTTTTTTTTTTTTCCTGAAAGGGAGCTGAAATGCCAGCTTCCCTCCCAAAGCCAAAACTGACTATCTAGGCAAATTAAGGATTCTGTAATATTTAATGTTCAGAGAGTCTCACATTTACTTCTGCCATTTGCCTATGGAAGAAATGAATTCAGTCGATTCAAACGGTGAGCAAGGAATAAAGTGTGGATGCTTTTCGAGTTCCATCACTACCTTGTACTGACAAGTCAATTTTCATTTTGAACTGTTTTTCCTGGTCCTCAATTTTTCTATATGTTTTTGTCTCATGATTTTCTTATAAGTAAATTTCAAGACAGCTATCAGTATTAAGCTATCAGTATCTTAATGGTTACTTAGTTAATTATTTTTAATCTTATATATGTCAAAACTTATAAGAATATTCTCAACTCAAAGGGACAAAACTGTTCACTAGAGTATTTTTAACACTCTTGTAATATATACTTGTAATATATTTTCATTTTATGAAAATTTTATCAGAAACATTCACTAACTACACGAACGAAAGAATCTCTTAACATAGTTCTATCAGTTTGATAGAAATCCTGAAAGGAATAGAATGTGTGTTTTTCTGTCACATCTTTCTTTTTACTTTGACAACTGCAATCAAATCCTCAAATGTGCAATATGTCTAGGATATTAAACTGAAGAGAAAGTAGCCATGTATACATTTAGATTCTGAAACAGAATTTTTTGTCAATAATTGCTTATGAATGACAAAATAAATGGTAAGAGTCAATTAATTTATATCTGTGGTCCACAGTCTTTCTATCAGAGTAGTAAATAAAATGAAATTGTGCTTGTCAGAAAGGAAGAATGCAAAGTTGTAGTACAGAAAGATTGATTTTCAACCAGGAAGCACCAGAACAACAACACTTGCAACAGCTACTTTTTTCAAGTTCAGCAGTTTTTCAGGTTTGTTTTTTTTTTTTTTTTTTTTTTTTGTGTTTTTTTTTTTTTTTTTTTTTTTTTTTTTTTTTTTTTTGTTTTTTGTTTTTTTTTTTTTTTTTTTTTTTTTTTTTTTTTTTTTTTTTTTTTTTGTTTGTTTTTTTTTTTTTTTTTTTTTTGGAAGTATTCACTATCCTTTCTCTATCTCATTTGTCATAAGCTGTTTGTATGCATTTTGTGGTTTTTTTCCAAGTTAATTATCAAGATTTATTTCCAAGTAGGATTTCTCTGGTCATTTACTCATTCTCAGACAAGGGCCACTTTTCAGCCATTCTGTGAAAAACCTGTAACACTGCATGGGGTTGCTGTGACCGCAGTCTTGGTACTTTACATTGTTGAACTGGCCCATTGATCCAACCTGTCCAGATTCCTCTGCAGAGCCTTCCTACCTCCCAGAAAATCAATACTCCCACCCAATTTGGTGTTGTCCACTAAGTTNTCAGGGTTTTCCAGAATTGTTGCTTGTTTGCTTGCTTGTTTGGTTGGGTGGTTTTGTTTCTCTACTACATTTGTATTGTTAACATTCCTAGTAAAGAACTGTTATTCCTATTCCCAAATCTTTGCCTGAAAGCCCTTAACTGCAAAATTATAATTTAGCAGAGGTGAGGAGTTTACATTCCCCATCCTAAGGGAAACTCCAGCTTTGCCTGGCTGATACCTGTCTTTCCAAACCAAGACACACATCATCAATAAAGTTATTAGACACGACTGGCCTGAACTCTGAGCCCTGGAAATCACCACTAATGACTGGCTGCTACTGGATGCAGCACTATTCACCACCACCCTCTGGCAATCAAGCCAGTGGTTAACTCAGGAAAAAGAGTACCTGTGCAAGTCATGGACTACCAGCTTTTCCAGGAGAATGCCATGGGAGACAGTATCAAAGGCTTTGCTGAAGTCTGAGTAGACATCCACATCCTATCTCTCATCTAATAGGGAGATCACCTGGTCATAAATGGAGATAAAGTTGGTCAGGCAGGGCTTGTCTTTCCTAATTGCTTGCTGCCTGGGCCTGATCCCCTGGTTGTCCTGTATGTGCAGTGTGAGTCTGCAAGATAGTCTCTTCTGTAACATTCCCTGGCACTGAGGTCAGGCTGACAGACCTGTAGTTCCCTGGATCCTCCCTTCCATCATTCTTGTAGATGGGTGTCACACTGGCCAACCTTCAGACACCTGAGACCTCAGTTAGCCAGGACTGATGATAAATGATGGAGAGCAGCTTAATGAGTGCTTCTGCCAGCTCCTTCAGTACCCTTGAGTGGATCCCATCTGACCCCACAGACTTGTGCTGGTCTAAGTGGCACAGCAGGTCACTAATGATTTCTTCCTGGATTGCAAGTGGCCTGTTTTGCTCCCTGTCCCTGTGTACCACCTCAGAAGCCCTGAGGATAACCAGGCTTTCTGTCTAAGACTGAGGCAAAGAAGGCATTAAATATTTAATCTTTTTTCTTCATCCTTGGTGACTACATTCTTCGCTGTGTCCTATAAAGAATGAAGATTTTCCTTGGCCTTCCTTTTCAATAAAACACTTATTATCTTTCACAACCCTGGCCAGGTGGAGTTCTAGCTGAGTTTTTGCCTTTCTATATAAAAATTGATCACTCCATGCAAGGATAAAATAGGTAAAAAATCAGATAATTGGCTGTCTATGTGATGAAGAAGAAATAATGTGAGAAAAATGACAAGCAACATATCTTGGAGAGTACAGAGATGAATTCTGACCCAGAATGAGAAATAGTCATGGGAATTCTATGTGCAATGAAGAGGTCAAGGGAATTTTTAAGAGGATTTGTTTACTTTTTTGCTGAGTTTCTAGTAGAAGGCTCATTGAAGGTAGATTCCTGAATGCAAACTCACAGCCCATAACAAACTCTTCATTCAGTTAGGTAAATTTCAGATAATTTCATTATAGAGATCAAGAAACAATGATATGTATTTTCTTTTATTCTTTTTTTTTTTCGTACTGCATATTTTAACAAAATTGTGATGTATGATCAGTAGGTGGTTCTGGATCTGCTTGTGACAAACAGTCTGATGAAAGACAAACATATAGGGAAGTAAAAGAACTTTGATTTCTCTAAGGAAGGCCTTTTCCATATGGAAGTTTATTTCAGAATAACCAACCACACTTTCAAATTGTAATTTTTGTTAAAAATAATCATCCTGCAAGAGGCAGAAGTCCCAAGTGCTTTTCATCTTCATCCCCATTCAGTATAGTTTGACATCAGAGCATTATCACAAATATATAAAGCACGTGTAGTATGGCATGTATTCTGATTCTACACAGTTTAACATGAAAACTATGCTGAAGTGAGGAATAGAAAATGGCAGCAAACCACAGTGGATTTCTGTCTACACAACCGCTGTGTGTAAAGGTCCTTTGACTATCTATAAATCTACTTTGATGTGGCTTTCTGTCAGTCACATATCTGCAAATGATGACTGACTTTTATGCTGAAGAATGAAGTTTGAAATAGAAAAACTTCATCTGTACTGCTGTTACTTCAAAATTGATGGACTCAGTGGAAGGATAAGTGTGGGAAAGAGGGACGGCATTCCAGAGTAAATGTCCAAAATTTGAATTCAAAGAAATAAAGTAAAAACGGTATCCGTCTAATTGACCGTCTCAAAAATTAGCAGACAGCAGTTCCATAGTATAGGAACAACAACAACAACAAAAGGCAACAGTGCAGAAGTTAAGCTAAATAGGAAGTATGAATATTTTCAGTTGTGTCTCCAGTGAGTGGTACCTCTACTTGACCCATGTGCAAGTAGGTTTTTAAAGAAGCATACTTCTCCCAAGTGATTGCAGTAAGTCAGAAAACAGTGTCCCAAGTCAGTTCCTAGAGGAAAAATTTCCACATAACATGGGAGATGTATTTGACATTTATATGAGATATCTTCACTGTTTTTCACACTCTGGTTTCCCAGATGCTACTAGGTAGAAGCCTGCTCTGTGAGTAGATCTTTACAAGATTACAGATTGGTAAACCAGAAAGTATAATAAACACTGTGGTTTTCTCATATTCATTCTGGAGGAAAGCGTTTTTTTCATTATGTATATGATGAAAATTACATTACATATGTATGTTTGTTTGTATGTATGTATCTGTATGTATATATATATATACATGGAAGTGTGTATACTTATGCATATTTAATATGTGCTGTTTTGTGTGGATCTTTTAATCCTAAAAAGGGGTTGAATCTTAACATTTGTTTGATTATTCGTGACCAGAGTTATATGGGAAAACCCCGCAAATGGTTTTCAATGTTTTCGGTGGTGGAAAATGCACATTTTTTACAAGGTGGGTTAGTAATATCACTCCCAAATTTAATAAGAAAGGATTTCCCAGATTTTCATGTTCTTCCTTCACTTACACAGCCCTTCCTCATTTCCTTTTCTGACATACTAAAACATAGTAGTGGTGATTTAGTTGCTGATAGAGGTGTATAAGTGCTTTATTTAGCAGAGAACAGAGGTATAAGCACATGAAATGAGATTTGAAATGCAGGATGTTTGAGTCCCAGTACTTAGGAATTAGCAACATGAAGAAAATTTGGGTTACTAGAAGATAACTGAAACATTGTTAAATTTCTATGCTTCTGTACCAGACAAGTTTGTTCATGCATAAGGAAAAGTATCATGAAAACTGAAGTAAATTTGGTTACATTCTTACTGTCAGTCAAATTTATAAAAACTGTACGGATTTGGACATGTCATCTGGATGTCACACATTTGCCAGTCCTTATTTCTTTGCTTAAAAACCCAGCACGGCATTCATTTGCTCCAGTGAGATCTCAGCATAATTTGCTAAAGTTGGAGTCCTTTTCTATTTCTGGATACAAGTATATAGAAGATTGGATGGAGCAGAGGAGTAGGTTTTCCTCACAGCAGCCCATACTGCTTTAGGTCTCTGAAACATTGATGACACAAAACACAACAGTGTAACACAACAGTGTCTATGGAGAAGTGAGGCCCTCCCTGTTTTTTACACACATGCCACCATTCCAGAGGGGGACTCATAGTGAGCATCCTATGGAGGGAACAGAACAGAAATGGAACAGCTGACCTCACCAGACTAAATGGATATTCTATACCAGAAAGCACCATGCTCATTAGTAAAACTGGGCAGAACTTCTTCCAATCTAGTCATTGTTTAGAAACTGAGCTTCAGATTGCTGGTGAGGAACAGCCTTTGCATCACTTTTTTCTCTCTCCTTCAGTTATTAAACTGTTTTTATCTTGATACATGCGTTTTCTCACCTTTGCCTTTCAGATTCTCTCCTCCACACAGCTAGTTTTAGGGAGTGAATGGGCAGCTGATCACTGCTTATCTGCTGACTGAGGAAACCTATCAAAAATATTATGTGTAACATAGAGAAAGACAGGTTCATCGCAGTTAAACAAATTCACTAAGTGATGCAACAAACATGAATATGCAGATTGCTGATGAGATTGGCAGTAACTACAGTACTGTCAACATATTATTCCAAAAAATTCTTTATTTTCTTAAAGCACTGTCAGATTTGTTGTTCCCATAAAAAAATCCTCTGTTCTGAATGGCTGGCTTTCTACTAGCTTCAACATTTAGATTTTTCCACTTCATAAAAATGAATAGAATTTGGTCTCTAGGCAACTTCTGAGACTGAGAGTTTCTATATCATTCACTTCTAATTATTACTTTTTTCTTATAACAGCGAAGCAATACTTCTTAATGTTCTTTGTCTAAGCAGATTTTATTTTTTGCCAATTTCTAATTTATGCTACGGGGTTAAAAGACCGCTCTGTTTACCATATTTTTCTCTTTATTCAGAAATATTGGTAGTCTCCTAATTAGTATTAGAACAGCATGTAGAAATCAGTTTCTTGTTATTAGTTTTCCTACTGCCAACTGGTTGGCAAATTGCTTTTTGCTTTTTAAAATGTGGTTCATGAATTGCAACAAAAAATAATACCACCCATTGTGCTCAGTTAAGAGTTTAAGAAAATAATTTTGTTTGATGGACATTTAAGCATGTGCCCATCTGGTTTGAATCTCAAAGCGGTAAGTATTTTCTTGTAAAGCATATCAATACTAGGAGGGCCATGGGTATGTTTGCTGATGTCAGGTATCACAGTTCCCACTGATGAAAACATGGGTTAGACAGAAGGTTTGAGTGGTGAAACACAAAACAAAATTTCAGTTATTCATTAACTGTAATTATAGCATGGTGACAGTATTGAAGGGTGAACAAAATACAAAAAGAACAGATATTCTATTTTCCATAATAACTCCCACAAGCAAAGTACTTTAAAGAAGTGTTTATAAGAAGAAATGTGAGTGTAACCTCTAGGTGCCCATGAAAGCCACCATGCTGAAAAAACTGCTTGTGTACAGCTTTGAACTGGACTTTATTTTGTTTAGACAGAAAATCTTACTCAACATTAATTAAATATATTGTAATTTGGGTTTCGAAGTGCAAGTGTTCTACTTCTTCAACCACCAGGAATGGATATTTTTCTTTCAGTGAACACCAAATACACCCATTCAGTATTCTTATTATCAACTTTTTATCTCACTAACAAATCACAAATTATTGTAGGTACAGTACCTGTCACTAAGTGAACACTTGTCTCAGAATCTTACGTACCATTTTCATTTCTCCAAATACACATAATTTTTAAAAGAAATTGTAGAAGATATTCTAGAATATCAAGTATGACTATATTTCCAGATACCTTTGTGGAGGAATCTTCAACAGTGAGATTACAAGTGTTTTGTTGTTATAAGTATTAAGGGTAAATCAGAAAATAAAGGACTCTTTCTTGCACAGAAAACCTGTTGCCAAATCCCCATTCACTTTTTATGCCAGATGCCTCTAAACTTAAGTCTCAAATTTACAGACTTTGGGAGAAGTCAGAAGAAGGGAGAACATTCTACTTGCCTGACCAGAAAATGTCCTGCTTACTAAACAAAGAGGTTGTACTGTTTCTGTACAGTGTCTATTCTATAAACAGCTGAATAAATTCATATATGTCAAAATTATAGAAAATTTAGCAGATTATGGCAATATTTATGCAACCAGCCTAATCTTATGTCTCTTAAGGCTTACAATGAACAACTAAATGAGAAACAGAGAAGACCGTTGGTTAATAACTATTACCAGTTAGGTTATTTGGTCTGTGAAAGAGAAGTGTATGTTCAGGTATTAGAATTAGACCTTTAATAATTGTATGTATATTTTATATTGTATTGTTTTGTATGTTTTATATTGCTTAGAATTATGTTGTACAGTATAATTAGGTGATATTCTCATGGAATTTAGCTCAATAGCTTCTACAGTTTTCTCACAAAAGTCTTAAGAAAATTAGTTTGTTTGATGATATATTGTGAAAAGTCATAGAATCACAGTATCATAGAATATCTCTAATTGGAAGGAACCCACAAGGATACAGCTTAGATTCATCACAGAACTACCAAAACTAAACTGTATGATGAAGAGCATCATCCATTTTCTTCTGAAAAGCATGACTGTATCTGGGGAGCCTATTCCAGTGTCTCAGTCAAGAACCTTTTCTGAAAGTCTGGTCTGAATTTCCCCTAATGCAGCTTCATTCTATTTCCTCGCATCTTATAACTTGTCACCAGAAAAGAAGATCAGACCTTCCCTCTCTGCTTCACCATTGAGTTCACTGTAAGCTGTCATGAGGTCACTCCCGAGCCTTTTCTTCTTCAAATTGAACAAGGTGACCTCAGTCACTCCTCCTAAGTCTGGCCCTTGAAACCCTCTTGATCACCCCTCTCTGGATACACTCTAATAATATTTTGATGACCTTCTTATGTTCACAACAGTTCACACTACATGTAGTGGGGCTGCCCCAGCGCAGAGCAGAGCAGGACAACCCCCTCCCTTGCCTGGCTGGTGATGCTGTGCCTGATGCCCCCCAGGAGAGATTGCCCCCCTTTTGTCTTCAAGGACACACTGGAGACTAGTATTCAAGCTGTTGTCAATCTAAGCCCCCAGACCTCTTTCTGTGTGTCTCTCTCAATTCTCGTATCCCCCCATCTGTATTTGGAAGCAGAATTACCACATTCAAAGTAAGGTATCACTTAGTCTCACTAAATTGTATAGAATTTGTGACTACCCGGTTTTCTACTACATCCAAATCTCTAAGTTTTCTCTGCCCTCAAGGGAATCTACAGATTCCTCTCATTGAATATCACTGTTTAACTTAATTTAAGGCTTATTTGATTCCTGTATCGAGATCATTTATAAAAACATTGAGGACTACTGGATCTAAAGGAGAGATCTGGGTAACTCCACTGGTGACTTAGCCAACAGCTTGTTGTAATCCCCTTCACTGCAAGATCCACCACTTGGACCTGACCCATCTAACAATTCACCCACCACATTACAGATTGGACATTTTATCCAGGATACTGTGAGAGACAGTATGAAAAGTTTTGCTAAAATCCCAAGTCACCACATCTACTGGTTTCCCTTGATCACCTAAATGGGTGTCCTTGTCATAAGGAGATTGTTAGGTAAGCAAGACTAACCTTGTGAACCAAGGTTAACCAAGCTAGCTGTGACTAGCAGTGGCTGCATTGTCTCTTAAATGTTTGTCAATAACTCCCAGAATAACAGCACAAACATTTTTGACAGGCACTGAAGTGGGAATGACAGGTCTATAATTATCAGGGTCCTCCTTATTTACCTTTTTTGAAAACTGGGTGTGAGACTGAAATGCTATCATTTATGGCTTAAACATTTTTATGAAGGACTTTCTTCCCATTATGGCAAAACTATATAAAGTTGTCATGGCCATCAGGGAGGCCATCTCCTCCCTGAAGATGCCTTCTGACTGGAAGTTTGGATTGTGAGTTAAGCCACTGAAGAGAACATGAGATGAGATAAAGGTGACACTATTGCCCAATTATCTCAAGTCTAGGTAGAAGTAAACAAGAAAGAAACCACCCACAAGAAAGACAAACCCAGCAGCTGCCCTGAAAGTCATCTCTGGATATGTTTGGAATGGAGGAGAACACAGGCCACAGATCCATCTGCTGAGGCTAGGTTTTCACACACTACCCCACAACCAAAGGGGAGAGGAGGAGAGTTTTGTGTATGGCATTATATCCTTCCTTACACAGACTAGCTTAGCTGTAAAACCCACCACCTTCCCACCCTGGGAAGGTCACATGCACACAGGACATTGATGGAACATTCACGTGAGGAGCAGATGAAGAGGTTGATAAATCATCAAAGACCCTGAAAGCACCTCCAGATGGATTCCTGAGGCCTTGCAGCAGACAACAGCACATAATGAAAAGTGAGGCAACAAATCATAGTCTGCTGCAAGAGTGTAAAATTTGACCCTTCCCCTCTGCCAGGGCAGGAGCAGGTTGTTCCTACCTGGCCTAAACATGTATTAATCCACCAGACACTTTGTTTTATAGGGTCTTATGACCAAGAAGACTAGAAGAAGATTAATAGGATTTTTCATTCTTTTTCACTCCCCGCTGCCACCTCTTTTTCTATTTCTTTCTCTCTCTGTCTATCACATTTACTGTTAAATAAAATCCATACAGAGACAACTCTCCAACAGTTTCAATTATCAGATCATAAACTGGGACAACTTTTGCCAGCTTCTAGTTAACTGTGATCTTTCCAGACACACCCAAGACCACTAAAAAATAGTGGAGAGATCTTCCACAGTAATATCAGATGGCACTTTTAGTACTCTGAGTCCCGCTGGACCCAGCTGGAGCAGCAAGTCTTGAAAATCTCAGAATCATCTGGGAGTTTATCAACCCCCAGTCATGGTCTTCCAGCTGAAGACTGAAGTAGTCCTAGGGTCCACTACCAGTGTTAGAACCAGGGGTAAATAAGGAACTGGATATCTTTCTAACTCCCTATTTGTGAAGTGACCCATCCCATCAGATAAAGGACTGATAACTTCAACTAGTTACTTCAGCTTCCCTCTTTGCTTATAACATGCAGATTTTTTTCTGTGCAATGAAATCGACAAGGGTACTGCATCATAGCAATGCGTGTTGACCTTGGAACTTCCTCAGCACAATACTTTAATGCACTTTAACTGTTGTGAAAATTCTTTTCTCACAACTTCTCTACAGAGGCAGCCAGTCTTATGATATTATCGAGGAAAACAAAAGTTCAACCACTGTTGTCTTACGGCATGTTAGGGCAGCAACTTTGGTTTTATACTCTAGAAAGTTTTTATTTAAATAATGTTGAAACATACTTTTGTCCTGACAACAAAGTCCACCTTTTATTGATCCTGACTAATTCCATACAATACAATATCTTTTAATCTCAAATTTAGCAGAGAACATTTGCAACCCTTTGTCTGAAAACTGATGACTCATAATGTTATCCATGTTTGTAGTTAATAAAGTGCCTTCAGTGCAGACATACAGAGTATGAGTAATAATCTTACCTCATTATTCTCAATAGTTTTAGAAAAATATGTAGGTACAGCAATGCCTTCTGGAAAGCAGGTTTGGATAATATACAGTACTTAGCACTAAAAAACAGCTTCTTCTTCTTCTTCTTCTTCTTCTTCTTCTTCTTCTTCTTCTTCTTCTTCTTCTTCGCCAAAACCAGAAAAAAACCAAACATATATTTGCATATCACAGCAGCCAATTTGCATCAAAAATGTACAGGAGGAAGGAGCTCAGAAATACTGACCACTGCATTAACATTTTTTCTTCTTTCCTTTTCTCTGTCTGAAGAGAAAATACAATTGGGGTGGTAAAGTCACTGAACAATTTACTTTGAAAATCTCTTATAGACAGAAGAGGTTAGAACAATTTTAACAGGTTATTGAGAGGATTTTCTGTTTAATATGCAGGTCAGAACAGATCAAAATTTGTAGAATAAAAATAACTGCATTGGCTAGAAATCATGGCAAGAGACACAAACTAAGAATTAAACATAAAGATAAAAAACACTCTCACACATATTTTAGTTAACTTAAACAATAATGTGTAGGTTAAAAGAAGTTTTTATGTGCTCTATATACATCCCTGTGTTTCTTCAACAATTAACATGAAAATTGAGTGGCAGAATATTTTGTCTAGGAAGCTATCCTGAAGAATAACAGAAGTGTCAAGAAAATCAATAGGTCTTTCAGCTTCAGAGAAAGATTTAAGATTGTAAGATTTGTTTGTTTTTTAACATACTATAACTAAGATCAATAAGGATTACAGGTTATGGAAATGATAGATATTGCCATTTCCGTGAATGGGCAAGTGAAGAAAACAACATCTTACTCTAGCTGCAAAAAAAGTCACAGCCCTCAGTCCTTTCTTTTTGCCTTGATATTATATGGAAAATCAAACTTTAATAAAATAATTAATAATTCTTTTAAGAAAAGCAATGCTGAAATCACACATTGCTGAGCATCCATAACAGACAATTTCCCAGTGATGCTGGTGTCCATCCATAGCTCAGGAAGAGCCCGATTATCTCTGAGAGTGACTTGAAGGAGTCACTTTTTTAACATATCCTTTCATTACCCTTTCCATTTGAATGGACTATGAACATAATGTCTCTTTGAAGAAGTATAATGCAAAGGCAAAAGAATTAAGTATCACAGGCAAGTTCCACATACCTAAAAAGGAGAAATTTTCTTTTTTGATTTATAGTTTTCCTGCAGATTTTAATTGATTTTAATTTTTTTAATTCCAGTTGATGAGCTGTCCTTTTCACCTACAAATATGCTGAGTATGCTGTAGTTTGGCAAAAGACTTACCATCAATAATATTGATAGCTCCTGTTTACCTGCATTGGACTCTTAGTAAATGTGGACTGCTTGCCCTTCTCATGCCGCTCCTGAACTGTAAGGTTAATAAAGATAATAACCAAATGAATTCTGTTGTTTAAACCAACTAGTAGGCATATGGGAAATCAAAGAATGAAACTGTAGCTCAGAACCAACCTGACCTAATATATATCAAAATGCAATGCTATTGCATATGGTTAAGTAATTCCCTCACTCACAGGAATTCAGGAAATATATTACCATAATTATTTCATTGTTCCTTAGACAAACCCTTCAAATACACAAAAAATTTACAACACAAAATAAGGGCTAGCATCTGGCATGTTCTGAAATGAAATCAGGATACTATGAGAATACAGTGTTTAAGTACCTTGCAGCATTGGAAAATTTCCACTTAATCTCATTAAGTTAAAGCCAAATATTTCCTAACTGGAGAAAGGTTTAATAGCACTGTTTTTTGAAAGGAATCAAGGACATATGTACAAACGTACAGTATTTTCTAATTTCTACACAAATATTAAATGAAACATTGACTAAAAATCTTTGAATACCCAAAGACTAGAGATAAATTTAATCA
>VWYO01011990.1:32663-52858 GCA_013400275.1 Rhadina sibilatrix | reverse complement strand
TTTTTTAGTGTAAACACCACTACTGTTTTCTCTCCTCTCAGATATAGCTTTCCCTGTAAATACAGCATGAAAATACATGTACTATCATCGCCCAATTAAAAATGCAAAACCTATNATATTTAATGGGACATTTTTGGTTTCAGATGTCTGTTTCAGATGCATTTTTTTTCCTTAGAGATCATTGTTGCCATTGCTGGGCAAAATACGCATTATATTAATTAGGAAAATTGCATAAGTAAAAGATATATTGGAAAGTTTCAAATTAGAAAGCAAAATTNCAAAGTAAAGCAAATAAAAAATGATTCACTGTTTCATGACAAAACTGACTGGTTTTATAACACCTTTTCAAAAGTCCTTGTTCTCTATCTTACATAATTGTGGAGTTGTACTGTTCTAATGCATTTGCCTGAGAATAATCTGATGTCAATCAAAAGCATCTTTCAGGATAACTGCTTTCTCAGTATCACTGATCAGGCCTTTGTGAGCTATAGATAGTTCTCAGCTTCTTGCTTACTAGAGAGCAAATTTATTCCATGTGATCTGTAAAAATACAATCTAAGACCCGCTTAATTATCTGATGATGCAAGGTAAATAAAATGTGTTAATTCCTTGGTTTGATTTGACCGTTGTAGTCTTCAGAAAACCCAAGTTCTCTGTTGGTCATAAATTTTCATACATCAAATCACTGCTTTCCTTAACTTGTCCTTTAGTTCCTCTCAAGGACCCATTCAGAAAGTTCAAAGAACTATAGAAAACAACATTTTCAAGGTTTATTGTCATATTAGACAATTTTCAGTTTCTCTATAAGAGCACACTGAAACTTCTACTGAGTACTCAGGATATTAATTTTTTTTTTTTGGAAATATTCATTTGAAAGGATCAGAGGAAAGAATCTGCAGAATCAAATTATTTGAAGAAGGGGATGAATTTGATATTATATTTTCACATAGGGAATCCAAAAACCCCAACACTTTGTTAAAAGGAGATAAATTACTTTTAATTAAATTTTTTTTAAACACAAAATAAGATGCTTTTGAATAAAAATATGAATTTGGCCAATTTGTATGGTATTGAAGGATAAGTCTTTAAACTAACATAGAAATTGCAACTGAGAAAAAAGTATTCAAGTATTATGATAATTCCAAAATTTTCCTCTTTCATAAAAGTACTCATTAGATTGATAGAATTTGGTAGAGGTTGTCATTGTTACTGTACAATTTTCTAATCCTGTATGAAGAAGTTTAGATTTAAATTCATGAAAACTCAGTAAGAACTCACAAATAATTCCTTTGAAACACCAGAACACCAGAAAATATTAAAGACATTGAAAAAACTGATTTTAAACTTTCAGTGTTTTAACATTTCCTCCTGTAATCACATAAGCTTAAAAAGTAAATAAAGTAATTCACTGTGCTCTTCCATCCTTTATTCCAAAAAATAAATAGATTTGAACTAATGTCTTGTGTATATTTTAATTTTGTCAAATTGGATGAACTACTTATTTGTCTACTTCTAATAAATAGACCATCTTTCCTTTTTGTCTTCTTTCCATAACCACGAGGGAAATGAGTCACTGCATTGAAATGAGTGGAGATAGAGTCATGTACAAAATTAAGTCTTTCATTGTCTTCAATCATAATGTAATCATTGTGCAATCCTTGTGCATAATAATGCAGGATTAAGAAATTCGGTCTTCTGCTTCAAATGGCTAATTAGTTAAAAGTTTTGGATGAAATGGAATTCATCAAATATTTTTTGTTTCTTTCTTCAGAATATTATCTTTTACACTTGTAAGTCAATCTCCCTATGAATTTTGAGAAACTTTTTCAATTCCATTGATTAAAATTATTCTACGAATTGAAAATAAATATTTGAAACAAAATATATGAATTTAAATTTGACAAAGGACTGCCAAATCCTCTATCATATACATGCATTTAATCATAATCATACATGTATACATACACAGACATTTGCTTGCACATAGTGGTAGTGGTTTAGTAATTTCATTAGGTATTTATTCTCTGTCCATCTCAATCCCATTTCTAATAACGGATATCAGCCTTTAAATGTGTGACTTTTTTACCCATCATCATGGGTAGGACTTAGCACCCAGAACAGAAAGAAACTGACATACAGTGAGAAATTCATAAAATTACAGGGCTAAAACATATGGGGTATGAGTAGAGCCCGAGAAAAATTATTCAACCTTAAGAAGAGAAGGTTAAAGGAGGATTGCTGTATTCATGTTCTAAATTGAAAGGTGGACCAGAAACAGACCAAACAGTTCTGAAGTGTAGAGTAAGAGGTGAAGAGACAAGAGACACAAATTACAGGGGAAGAAATTCTCATCAAGTGTTAAAAACCAAATCTTCACCAGGAGGATAATTAAGAGTAGAGCAGGTGCCCAGAGGACTGTCATGCTGGATGCTACTCAAATCTGACAAAAGACAATCCTGCACAACTTCTACAACATTTGGCCCTTTTTTCAGCAAGGGATTTGACCTTCACAGGTCACTCATGACATAAATTATTCATTGACTCTTGTAAATAAGTTAATAAGAGGAAATTCCATTATTAATTCTTCTAAGGATAAAATGTCCATTGCCTTATTAACCTATTATTATAGTTTGACTTGTTTTTTAAAACATTTTTATCAATTCTAATTTAATTTAGGCATCTAACCTGTTTTCCTCTTTCTGTAATAATTTATATATCATTTTAAAATCTTGTTTCGTTTGTAAAAACTCTACAACTTTGTGAACAATAATAAAAATACTACCTTTAAAGCAGTAAACAAGGGGTTTCCTGTCTGACACCATTATTGTTAGCAGCATTGGTGGGTGCCCCATGCACTGCTTTGACAATTTAACTCATAAAGTTAGATAATGCACATTTTACATTCTGGCAGTTACACTTTGTATGAATCACATAAGAATAGAAATTCCTCAAAATCAAAAGTGATATCAGCATATTAGAAAGAGTATAGAAGATAATCTTGGAAACATTTTAGTGACCCAATCTGAATGAGTACCTAAGATGCATTTAATGCTCACTGACATGTCTTACAGTGCTGTCTGAAAAAGTGTAACTGAAAAAGTAAAGATTCTCATACAAGTTCTGTGTCTTTCAGTCCAGTAGGGTTTGTACTGAAAGCTTATCTGTAGGCAATGTATTGTACATTTTGGCTGAGAGATCTGATCTATTTCTTAAATTACTGCAATAAAACCTTTCCAACTTTATTGCTGAATTGCAAGAAATGAATTTCACTATTATATCAGAGGTGGTTAAAGTGCAGGCACAAAGTATGTCACATTCATTTCTAGCAGATTAGATTGCTGTTATAGTCTTGACCAGTGACTGTCATAAGCTGTGAACCTCCTCCTGCTGAAACTTCAGACCCATCAGGAGGTAAAAATTACTATTACATTCACCATATTAAACAATTTATTTTTTTATAACCAAACACCAATAGTTATTTTAACTGCTCTCTCATTGGTTCCATATGCTAATTTATCTTTTGTTTTAATCTCTATAAGCCATCCAAATTTTCAGAAGCCAAACCTGACACCTTTGCATTCATGGAGGGTCCACTAGAAAGAAAGCGGATGACTGTCAACTTAATACCTTATATTCCGCTTGTTTTAATAGTTTTGTCAGTGGATAAAAGAATCAATCTCATGATAGTACATATCTCATGATATGAAAACAAGTCAAAGTACTCTTGCCCATTCTAATAATGACAAGTCATATTCCTTTAGAATCAATCTTTTTTTTTCTCCTTTTTATATTAGAGTAGTCCTGCTTCAAACTCTAGTCTCATTTACAACAGGTGGTTGAAGTAGATTAGTGAGCATTAAAGAAATAATAACCTTTAATTACTTCTACTGATATACAGATAAGTATTTACAGTCAGTACAACTAAAAAAATCAGATATAACAATTCATTCTCCTTTCAACTTTAGCTTGATACATTCAAAACTCCTTTTAAAATAAAAAAAAATATTTTTCATTCTTAAACTATCATTGTATCTTACAATAACACCCACTATGTGAAATTTTAAAAAGGTATAAATTGGATTTTGACCACAAAAATATATTTTATTAAGAAAATGGGGGAAGAAAAGAAGTAAAGTCAGTATATTTTGTGGACCTAGAACAACCTTATTTCAGACTGCTCAATTAGACCAGAAAGTCAAAAAGGTCAGTATTTGCATTATAGAAATTATCTTCATAGCAAAATACATGCACAGCAGAAGCAGAACATGACTTGCTCCTTGCTGCAGAAATGTGCATAATTGCACAGCTTTTCCAATCTTTTAGATGCATTCCCCATGATTCTATCAGACAGGATATTCATTATCCTATATTGAGTAACAAGACTCATAATTTTTTCAAGACTTTTTGCAGACACTGAAACATCAGAACCATATTCTGTCTAGAAAGAAAGCATTTGAGTAAAATTACAGCTGATATCCTGTTAAAGGTATATTTTCTTCTTCTTCAGTAAAAAAGGAGTTTGCAGAACATCTCTTATCTGATACTGTTGTTACTTTGATGTTTCATTACAGGTTTCCTGATTTAGTTTTTATTCCTTAAAAGTTAACAAAAATGTTTGTGATACTTATGCTTTTTAGTGCNTCTAGAAATATTATTTATCTCATCATTGACTATAATAGCTCACTTCCAAGCAAAGAATACTGCTTACTTACGTCTAAATGCGTGGAGAATACTGGAGAATATCAATGGTTATAAGAATGACTGAATAAAAACTGAGATGTGAAGCAGGGACTGGGTCCACCGCATTTGAAGCATTTCCTGCTGCAAGCATACTTTACACATATGAGGATATTAAAGATATTTAAATTGACTACAACACTGAAAATCTCACATCTCCATCACCATGCAGGATTTTAGTCCCAACCCAAGTTTCTGTATGTTTAGAGCACCACAAATAATGGTTTTACATTCATATAGTGGGACTATCAAGGTGTAAACTAATCTCACATAAAAACCAACACAACCAATCCTCATCTTGAACCTGGCAGTGAGGAAATTGAGTCATTCCTCAGGAAAGGAGAATCTGCTGTTTAGATCACAAACATGACTGTGGGTGAAAAGATTGCACAGAATGATTAGGGTCAATAAAATAATGAGATACTGTGTTGAAAGATTAATCTGTGGCTTTTTGCTTCAAGGCATATAGAGAAAGTCTGCCTCCATTGGCACAAAGCAAATATTTTTAAGTATGACTAAATTACAAGAATCAACATTCATTACTCTAAAAAGAACATGTCTACTAACTAAAACAGCTATTTCATCTATTTTTATTTGCACTTCCCTAACATTCGGAGATCCCATTCAGTTTACAATGTCTATATCCAGGAATAGTGAAAGGGCTATTATCCTTTTACCAAAGAGTCTAAGGAATAACAAAGAATGACAGGATACAGAAAAGTACATGGGAAAATATGGAGTATAGAGACTCAGTGATGATATGCCCATGCAGCATAAAAGGGTGCAGGCACAATTCTACCCTATTTCTACAGTCCCCTATAGCTGAAGCTAAATCACATAAGTGTTAGTGAAACTTTCAAAGTAGCCTATGTATGATAATGTAACAGATGGTTATTAACCCATCAAAGAACTTACTGCATACCCATTTCTCATTTCTGTGGTGTTTATAATCATGTGATAAAATGCAGATGCTTCTGATTTTTTTCTCTTCATGTAAACCTACCTCTTCACTCTCATGAACATTCATTCATCCAATACCACTTCGAGTGCGTTAGAAGTATAACTAATTTAAAATAGTAAGCCCTAAAAGTGGAAGAATGAAACAGAAGAGTAGAACAAATATACTAAAATGTCACTCAAAAATACTTATAAGAGTACTTTTTCTTCTATGAAATTAATAGCACAAATAGCATGCTGTTTTTATTCTCAGTTCGTTCAGCAACCTATATTAATCAGTTCAGATTTTTGGACTAAAATGTGTATCACAAATCTGTAATTAAATGTTAAAGGTGTAAATATGTGTTGCCTCATATTTGCATAACATGGAAAATTCTTATGGCATCAAAAATTAAGTTTTAGTTACATCCTAGTTAAGAAATATCAAGTCTGGTTTGACAGTCAACCAACCAAACAAAACTCATTAATCTTCTTCAAGTATTTGTATGGTTAAAGAGGGTCTTACTCCTCCTGAAAACTATGTTAATTGAAACTAGTTATCAAATGTCAGAAAGAAAAGCAGTGAAATGTCACTCCCAGTAAAATCCCAAATTAACAAACTATTCTATTCAATTATATAATATTTCTGTCTTTGATTTAAAATATTAATATTTTAATTTGATGAAACAATCATTTTGTCCCTAGCATGACTGTATCTGCCCCAGAGCTTGTTAATTATTTTTTCAAGTCAATGAATTTTGCTGATCATCATTGAATCTTGCTCTTGTTCTATAATCCAAATGAGGAGTGATTTTTTAAGGTATACAACATTTCATTTGCAGAAGGTGTGTTTTCCTGACCCTAAGGGGAAGGGAAAACACAAGATTTGTGGATGTTCATGGTTGAAAGGAACAGAGAAAAAAAAAAATAAAAAAATCAGAGGGTCCTCAGAAACTNAGGAAGGAAGGAAGGAAGGAAGGAAGGAAGGAAGGAAGGAAGGAAGGAAGGAAGGAAGGAAGGAAGGGAAATCATCAGTAATCACCACTGTTTTGCCTCCAGTGTCATTCCCTGGTATGCATGGTATTGGGATTGCATGTACGCTCAGGCCATGTGGGGATACCTTTTCCCAGGTAAATTTTCTCTGCCTTGGAGATAAGTTTCTCACTTTCTGTACAAATTCATTATCATGCACTGTCCATTCTTTTTGGCCTTTCCAGTAATAAGTTCAAGGTCTTCAGAAGTCTTTGATTGTCCATGCCCACTCACTGGCCTCATTCCTGCATTTGCACTGTACTGTTCTAGGCTTATCTTGTCCTGGAAAGGTGCTGCCCTACTTGTGTGTGGCCCACATCTTCAGCCACATCCTGTAACTTCTCATAAAGTGTTTTTATCACAATCCCTGGCTGTTATTACTAACAATTCTTGGCTCACTCCACAGCCATCCAAATATCAGTGGATGACATATTAGCCTCTTTATCTTCTAGGTTTAAATAAAAAGTCAGTCAAAACCTTGGAATTCCAAGAATTTGGGGAAGAAGAAGCAGGGCGATGATAACTCTCACGATGTTGCTATCCTTTTGCATATCTTGGAGAGATTTTCATGATTTACCAGATGTCAGAGATCATGTGAGAAGTGAGCAAGAGGTAGGATCACATGGAATTCTCTGACTACGTATAAGGCATTTTGGTGTTGTATCTGTACCTCACTGTTCGTCTGCAGCATTATCCTGTTTTGGTATCATGTTTCTAAAAGAAGATAATGTGTATCAAAAACCAGAAACCACTGGGTTTCCATAAACAAGAGCAAAACAGGCTGCATTCCCCTTCCATTAGACGGGTCCTAAAGTTCCACAGTCAAGGGGGCAGCCTCCACAATTTCCTTGTGAATGCTGGATAAGTTGCTGTTAATTATACAGCTGCTACTGTGTTAATTATACAGCAGCTATTTAGATGTTTCCAAAGAGAAGAATGTAAGACAGGGAAGGATAAGTAGAAAGCTGTTTAGTTACAATAACTATATATATTTCAGATTTTTTTTTTTTTTATGAGTGTAACATCTGTCAAAGGGCCAAAATCCCTATTCCTAAAATCAATGCTAAAACTATGATCACAAGCAGTATTACAAGTGTTTAGAGGGCTTTTTCTTCAGCTCTGATCATTACTCCTCTCTGGAGGGCCCAATGCATCTTCTAGGGCACTTAAAAAGATAAAAGAGAGAATGATTTATTCTATACACAGCTGTTAAATGAGATCCTTTGATTCTAGTTTGAAGCAATCTCAGAGGAAATAGGTTTCTTTTATTTCCTTCCTTGTGGGCAACAATGTTTATATTTTTCCCAGCTGTGGCTGAGGCTTTGCTCTATGAAACTTTCTAACCCTCTCTGAAAACAGCTACTCTGCTGTTGTATCTCTGTGGTTTGCCATAGTGGTTGCAGCTCACTGATTTTCTCTCTTTTCTGCCCTGTATTTTAGCATGTAATTCAGAGCTCATGTACAGCAGCTCCTTTGTGTAACCATGTTGCATTATATATTATCTTTTTTGGGTTTTGTAGACAATGTTGAATTTTTCTTCTCACAGATATACTCTTTCATTTTGCTTCAGAAACCTCGGCCATCTCCTTCAGGAAAATATATGTCCACTTCATATATCATCTGTCATGGAACCACTTACTTCATCCTTATTTTGTTTCCTTTGAGTTAGCATCTATCCTTGACTGTCATGGAGGATAATAAATATTTTCATCTTTTCCTTTCTCCTTATCCAGATGACTTTTCCTTATATGAGTCTCATATTTCTCAGTATATTTTCCCCAAATCTCTTACTGACAGTTTTTTTCTTTGTTTTGCTGTTGTTTTTTAACTTGTTTGTTTGTTGTTTTTCTTTTGAATGACTGTCATTTTCAGTTATTGTCAAACATTTTAGTCTAAAACTGATGGAAATTAAAATAATCTTTCATTTGATATGCTGTATTAAAGGAAGAATGTGAGAATTGACTTTTAATTCTCACTACAATATTTGATGGCTCTGTCCTCTAAACTTCAAGTCTTTTAAACATCTCAGTAGTTCTTTCATTAGAATGTCATAATGTATATTTATTTATACGTATACAGTTTTGTGCATGTGTATATCAATTTACACAGATTGGTAAATTGTGTGGGGAGATACCGAGAAACATTAATACATGATGACATTTTCAATTGTGTCTTTTAAGTGTGAACTTTTTCCTGAGCTGAAAAGCTGAAAGAGTCATTTAATACTGGCTAAATATTATCCATTTCTAAGAAGCAGAAAAATCTGTGCTCAGTATCATATAGGAAATTACTTTTTTTTTTTTTCTTTTTTTCTTTTTTTGCTTCGTTGGTTGAAAGGTTTTTTGTTACCACTTCTACAGGAGTTTTTTCAGAAAAAGATATTAATCTAGGAGTGTTTGAAATAATAATTAGCAGCAAGACAGTTTTTCCTTGAGTAAAAATACCTACCAACTGGTCTTAAGTATTTACATATTTCAGAAATTTATTTTGAAATTCCTGCACATTTCTAAAAAAAGTCTAATTTCTATCATAATTAATTAACTTAATTTTTAGAAGTATTATAAATGTTAGCCTATAACAATGTTAGTAATATGAAAGATTTGTATATATGTATATAGATATATATGATAATGTATATAGAATATACATTTATGTGTGTATATACAATACTATGTGAAGCATTTGTTACGTATATAGAATTACACTTATGTGTAAGAATACTCTATATAATACCAATGAAACACACAATATATATAAATAATACTTAAAAATTAAATTATAAAACATGTAATTATACAAATATATGTATGTATATGTATGTATGCATATTTATTTACTATATATATAATTTCCTAATACTTATAACACCTGTCCTGTCTGTAAACCAAAACTTATGATTTAGGAGCAAAGGACTTTGTGCATGGGTTTGTATTCCCATGTATTATATTGGGTACCAATAGTGCTGCCTCTGATTCTTCATCAGTGGCTTGCCCTATTCAGACAGCTCTCTGTCTCCTAAATCCTCAGCTGTGCAGCTCATCTCACTGTGTCAGTTTTTTCCCTCTATTTTCCAATGCTGGTTTAGTCAAATAACTGAATGTTCATTCAGGTGCGGTTCACACTTCTAAAGGCAGAGGCATTTTCTTAGCAGTTTGAGTGAATTCATTAGAAAACTGAAGCAGAGAAAAACACATCTGTGATGGCAAGAAGGAACAAACATAAGCTACTTGGTAGTCATTCCCTTTAAATTTCATATACATTTAGAAAGAATTTTGCAAATACTTTTAAAGATTTTAATATTTTTAAATAAAGTAAGGTGAAAGTGATTTAAAAAGGCACGTTTAGTTCTATTGAAAAAGAGTCTGATAGCACCTAACAGATATCTTGAGCTCTACTACTCTACTATCCTACTACTCTAACTGAGTAGAAGGATTCAGCTAAAACTACAACATTTTTCTGGGTACTTTTCTGCATCAAGGTGATGCTAGGTGTAGAACTAGGCAAGTTCATGACTTCTTCATACCTGTATAACAATTACCCATGTATGTTTTCCATTTCTTTGCAAAACAGGTTTCAGAAGAGTACTCCAGGAGTGACTCACCTCTCAAAGGTGTTTTACAAGCTAGAGATTTAATAAATATAATTTGTTCTCTTTAATAGTAGAAAAGAAGTTTAAGGCATGGTGTGACCAGCAGCTACCAGCAAGCACATGAGGAACAAATTTCTCCCAGCTTCTTAATCTAGGAAAAGAAGACACAATAAGATCCACTGCTTGGAAGATGAAACTAGGGGATGAAAATTTGAGTACAGACAAGAATGTTTTCCAGTTTATCACTATTAAGGCTTATCTGTGAACCTGCTAGAATCTCCATTGCCTGAGACTTTAAATTGAGACTAGTCGTCATTAGAAAAGTGCAAGAGTTCAAATGATGAGTGTTTAAGAGGCATAGCCTGGATAACATATGCATCATACTAATGAGAGATGGAAATTACACGGATGACAAATATCCAAGTTTTTAGTAGTTGAAATTCTTATCTAAATTTATTGGTTTCTTGTTTCTCAGTTAATTTTTTATCTGAACACCATTCAAGGTAAATCAATAGTCTCTTAGCACAATTTTTTTTGTACTGTTGGATGATCTGGCACCAATACCTGAAGTTGACAGCCAAAATCTGCAGCTTCAAAGTGTTCCTCTGCCTCCAGAGAGTCAGCTGGAACAGAGGAACAGCTCACAGGGCTGTGGACAGGTTCTTCTGTGGACACCAGAGACAGTGCTGGGAGCCCCATCTTGCCCGTCTGCCTATGACACATATCCCCAGAGCCAGATCTCTCAGTGTCACCATTTTAGAGAGTTAGCGTGTAAGTGAGGAAGAATTTCTCTAACAATTGCCAAAGAACCAAGTAACTCAATGCAGGAGGCCAGATGGCTCTATTCCTCACCACCATACTGAGTTTCCCATTTAATTAGAAAATTTCTATTTGAGCAATTCCATATGGAATTCTTACAAACTTCCAGTTAAAGCTGTGCAGGTGTGCACCAGCTTTGACAGGCTCAAAGCTTAAATCAAACAAGGATGTTGTAATAAGACAAGACAAATTGGGGAAAATAAGCACTAGGAAAATAAGACTACAACGTTGCACAAAACTCTGTAAAATACTGTTTCTTCATATTTAAAGGCTTAAATATATATTTCATATCTGTAATTATAAACTAAACCCAAATTCTGTTTAAAATACCTTTTTAAAAAATAAGTTCACTTTGAACTCAATAGGAATAGATAATCAAAGCAATTACGAATCTGGTGTGAACAGGGGGCACTTAACTAGAAACTATAATAACTTTTAATATAAAGACAAAAGGTCTTATCATCTGATTTAAAGATCACAATGAGATTTATCTCTATGATGATGGAATTAATATTAAATTATATAGGCTCATTATTTCAGCTCATGTAATGAAAACTTTTCTTTATTACAAAACTGTTAAATGTAATTCCATTTAATTTGCCTGACTGGTAATGTCTTCCCACAGGACACTCTAAACAAAAGCTAGGAAATCAAATCAGTTTTATGCTAGCTGAGTAATCCCTTTACACACAGAGTTACATTTATGGCTAAGAATGTTAGAATTCAAGCATAATATTTGCAAACTAGGAGGCACACAATCCTATACAAATGCAAAACCAGCTATGAAGATAAGAGCATCTCGAACTACAGAAATGTTAAAGTCACTTTAAAAGAAAGTCAGTCTGGAAAATTTATAACGTGTAGTCTGACTAAACATTCTTGAAAACTGCTTTTTAAGAGTTTTCATGCCTGACCTGAGTGTGAAGACACAATCTCATCAAAACAGCTAACCTTTTTTCTTAAAACCAAATTAAAGATGATATTCTGAAATTTTATCATTTCAGTTTGTTTTGGTGGTGGTTTTTTTTGTTGTTGTTGTTGGGTTTTGTTTGTTTGTTTGTTTATTTGTTTGTTTGTTTGTTTGTTTTTTGACCACCACATCAGGGACTAATCTACTAAAGAAATGCAAGATGTAGCCAATCCACATCTGTACTCAACTCTGTCTTTTGACAGCACTGGATATCTGTTCCTTTCTCAGAGCAAAACGGGGAGAAAAAAACCCAAGTGATTGCGGTTCAGAAATGAGATAAGGACATTTTACACTCTACTCTTTTACACTCCAAAGGACACTTAAGAACAGTAAACTTTTTAAAACTGAATTCTAAATATAACAAAGAATGACACAGAATGATGGAAGTTGCATCCCATGGCTACAGTAAAAGAAATTATTTTGCACCTTAAGCAGATATTCTATGTATTTTTCTTTATGGGGACATTGAAATTTTTCTAGAGGACAACATTTCCTTATGGAAATCCATGAGGATTTATTAGTATATGTGCAACTAATTTAATTTTAACTCATATTGATTAATGGAGTTATAAAAGATTTTCAACATGACAAGACTGGAAGAAAATTAAAGTCCAATTTATTTGGGTTTTTTGCATGTGAAATTAAATCAAAGTGTGTGTTTCTTTGTACAATAATTAAATGAAAATATTTATAATTTAAAGATCAATTCTTTAGGATTCTTTTATCTAAAATAAGAACTAAGCTTCACAAGTTTTTCCCTAACTCATCATAAAGTACTGTTTACATTATATTAACTAATCTAATAAAAATTTCTAGTACATATATTGATAGTAGGGTTAAACTGAAAATCTTATTTGTCTTTAATTTCTGTATTCTCTTCAAAGAAAATGGTGTTTTGAGAAGTTTATTCCCCCTTCCCTTAAGAATATACTTCTTTGAGAATGTTTGGAACACTAGTTACCGTTGAATTTACATGCTTGAAATTTTGTCTTAAAAATCCATTTTTCCACTGAAATATTTATTTCTACCACATACTATCATTATGAATACTGGACAGTTCTTTCATATAAAGTTATGTTCAGAGAATATCAATGTTTGTTTATAGCCTGCAGGAGTTTAGCGAGTGACTTGAGAAGGAAGAATCCCAGTCCTGGCACAAGAACATCACGATATTTTGCACTAAGTACAATATATCTAGCTAATAGTCAAACAGTACATTCTGGAGAAGGCACTTCTAAATGCACCTGTCCTATGGAAATGGATATACTGTTCCGCTAAGGTTTCTCTTGCCTTCTTTCTAAGTTTATAGGATTGATTTGTTATCAATGTTCTACATAAAAGGAAGATTGAACAATAAATTTATCAGATACATTTGCTTGCATGACTTGTTTTGGAGGTTGTCTTGCTTACTTTGTTTAAATACATGATGAAATGAATACTTGAGAGACAAAAATATGTTTACCATTACATGAAAATACAAATATGAAGCTTACCGACACTATACAGAGAGGATGTCAAGCATTTTTTCCCTGTCTTCTGTTTTGTTCAAATTTAAAAAATTATATGTAAATGTCTTGACCCCTTCTTTTTCTCTCTGAACCTGGAAGAAGTGTGTTTTCTTTTATTTCTCTAATACATTTTTTAAATTAACCCTGATATTTTGATTTTGTAATTTAAGAGTGGATTTGTTGACAATGGTCTTTTCTTAAGACTGATATATTACTATTTAAAATAATTTCTGTAATAATCTTTGTAACGCTGATTGCAATTTCTGACTATATTTTCCCTAAAGTCTATGAAGGATAAAGTACAAAAAAAACACATTCTCTTGTCAGATCTGAAGTCACTTGCTTTCTGATCTTAAACACAACATTCAAATTTCTGTGTTTCTTTTTAGCCTGCAGTAGAAAGATTTTCAGAAAGATGGTTTGTTTGGTTGAGGTTTTTTTTTTTTTCAATGCTTCAAATATGTTTTAATTTGTTACATTATCCAATATATGGTTCAATTTTTTTTTTAATTAGAGAAATTCTCAATATAACACTGCATACGTTGTTTTTATCCTTTCAAGTAAGAAAATGTAGCAAAACTCATTAAACAATATATATTATATGACAAAAAGTTGGGAAAATAATTTTCATTATTTCAAATCACAGTAATTAATTACCAAAGGAAATGTGAAGTTAATACATAACACCAAAATTGAAATAGTGAAGACATGCTAAAAATATTTATGAATATTTCTTGGGTTTTCTTTTTCCTTCTTTAAATGACAAAATATTTATTTCATAGTTTTAAAGGAAAGTACAACAAATATTAAATTGCATAATTGAAATCCAGATGGTTTACATTCATTATACTTTTAGTATTTTTTTAAATCTACTTGAAGCCTCTGTAAAATTATAAAAGTTGATAGCAGGACCTATATAGGACTTATTGCAATATTGAAACTAAAAACTACAGAAGGTAATCTAAATCACATTCTAAGAAATTACTGTGTTTTCAGAATTAAGAAGGAATATAGCATATTCTTAGACAAAATAATTCTACTTTTTCCAAGTTAGCATATTTTAAAAAGTAACTAATACCATTCTTATTTCCTTCTAATATTTCTTGATATATGTCTCATAGCATTGTAATTATTCATTTATGTATTTTTAAATTTTTTAGCTATTTCTCTAAGTTTCTTTAAGATACAGCAATATTATAACTGTAATACATAGTTACCTGAACAGAAGCAAATGTCTTGCAGAATTTCTTTCCCTAAAATTAATGTTTCTTGCATAAAATCCCTTAAGATTCTGAGATCTTTGCAACTTAAAAGCTTTCCTAACTGTGAATTCGTTCTTTGGAAGACTTTTTACTGTGCAATGTCCTTAGTACAAATTTGATTCAGCCCATTTTAAGCTATCATTGGTAATAACATTTGCTTAATAAGTTTAAAAAGGATTCAAAAAACAAAAACATAATTGGATAGTAACACAAAAAGCTTATCGCCAAAGCAGTCTTTTGACAACTCATGTAAAGAGTGCTTTGCATTATCTCCCTGTTCATTAATTTTATTCCCAATAATAAAAATGTAGGTCATCATAAGATACTTGCCTGAGGGTAAATTAATTTCTTTTTTGTCTCTTGTGAAGAAGGCTTTGATTCAGCTTTTTCAAACTCCAGAAATATGAATTAAGTAACCACTTTCTTCAGCATTCTATGAAGTGCATTTATGGTCCCTAAATCAGAGATTTGTGCTCCATGTTGCTTGTTCCAAACTGAGATTCTGCTAAAACCTAAATCAGTTGCATATACTCAAGAGACCTAGAAAAATAATAATAAGAAGAATTTTGTAAAAAAATCTCAATTGGAAATCTAACTTTGGGTAGGAAATGTTTAAAAAGGAAAGACTCTATATGCTTCTAATAGAAAAAAAGAATAATGTTAACTAACAGATTTTTTTAAATGTGTTTATTTGAAGACATTATAAGAAAGATATACAATTACAATTAATTACTATATAAGGAAGATATTAAGCTATTTGAAAGTGTACAAAGAAGGCAGTGAAGATTATAAAGGGTCTTGAGGGGAAGCTGTATGAGGAGCTGCTGAGGTCTCTTGATTTCTTCTGCCTGGAGAACACAAGACTGAGGACAGAACCCATTGCAGTTAAAATTTCCTCATGAGGGGAAGAAGAGGGACAGACGCTGATCTCTTCTCTCTGGCACCCAGTGACAGGACCTGAGGGAATGGCCTGAAGTTGTGTCAGGGGTTTCAACTGGATGTTGGAAAAGGTGCTTTGCCAAGGGGGTGTTGGGGCACTGGAACAGGCCCCCCAGGACAGTGGTCACAGCACCAGCCTGACAGAGTTCAAGAGGCATTTGGACAAGGCTCTCAGCACACGGTGTGACTCTTGGGGATGGTGCTGTGCAGGGCCAGGAGCTGGACTCAATGATCCCTGTGAGTGCCTTGGAACTCAGCGATTGTGTTCGGTTTGTGTTGGAACTCTGTGATTGTGTTCAATCTGGTCATCATAATACTTCTCACAGTATTACAGACTACAGCATTTGTTCATCTGTGGGATAAATACTGGTCTAAAAATACAGAAAATTTGACATCTTTTTGAAATTTTTTTGAAATCAGAATCAATAGAGACTATGTTCTTAGACTGTTGCTCTCCTATTTCTCACCCAAAAGCTTCATATTTATTCACACAATAAAATTGGATTTTAGAATTTACCTCTTGCAATAAATATAGATTTTTCTGTAAAAAACCTCACACTAGTTATGAATAGGACATGGAAAATTTTTTCACATAATAATGGCCTATATTCAACAGCATAGCATAATAGAATTATAGAATCATAAAATCATAAATAGTTTGAGTTGTAAGGGACCTTTAAAAGTCATCAAGTCCAATACAACTCTCATGGACAGGGACAAGATCAGGTTGCTCAGAACCTCTTTCAACCTGACCTTGAATGTTTCCAGCAATGGGACAGCTACCATCTCTCTGGGCAACCTCTTCTTGTGTTTCACCACCCTTTTAAGAAAAAATATTTCTTTATATCTAGTCTGAATCTAGCATCTTTTAGTTTAAAATAATTACAAACTTTTCTACAGGCTCAGCTAAAAAAAAAATTTCTCCCTTAAAGCCCCCTTTAGATACTGGAAAACTGCTAGATGGTCTCCTCAGAGTCTTTACCAGGCTGAATAGCCAAACATTCAGCACAAGTTTCCACAGAAAAGATGCTCCAGGCCTTCCTACTGACCCACTCCAACAGGTCCATGTTTCTTGCCAACAAAAACATATGCAGGTTCTGCACAACCTCCAGTACCTCTTTGAGCTCTGTCCATGATACTTGACTGTGTAAACATGAGGTTAGTGAAAAACATGACTAAGGATTTCTGAGATCCCAGCTTTATTCATTACTATTGGAAATCAAAAATGCTTCCTTCTGTATTAATTGGTTTGAGTTATTTTACTTTAATATCAGGCAGTTAAGTAAACTTTTTCAGGAAAAACTGACAGACAGTAGGTTCAGATTGGATATTAGGAAGAAATTCTTTACTGGGCGGGTGCTGGGGCACAGGAACAGGTTGCTCAGAGAAGTTGTAGAGGTGTTTAGTGCCAGGTGGGGTCTGAAAAATCTGGTCAGGTGGAAGGTATTCATGGCAGGCAGATTGGAACAGAATGACCTTTAAGATCCTTTCCAACCCAATCTATTCTATGATTTTATCATTCTATGATTTTTTTGAAGTTGTAATGAAGACAAGGTCGATGAGAAAATAAACCAATTTCTTTTGATTACTTGCTACTACTTAAGCTAGTTCTGTTCTTAGATGTTCAAAACAACATTATTTTTATTTCTTTAGGAATTAGGGACTAACATATATGAAAATGTGAACATGTATGAAACCTTTAAAAGATGCTCTGTACTTTTGGAGCAGGATGAAAATAAGAATCACAATGTGACTTTCTTTTTTAATGAGAAAAATCTTTTTCCACTGTACATAATAATGTGAAAAAGTTTTCAGAACAGTACTTTTCTATAATAATTACATACTATAAAAGTGAGACCAGTACATTATTTTGCATGATAAATTAAATTCTCCTTTCTGAAGGCAAAAATTCAATGCCTGCCTTAGACAAGGTAATGGGAAGCACAAAAGAATCCTTAAGCCATCATTCCCCTGGGGGGAAAAAAAAAAATCCTCTAGAAAACTCCAGATTTCTGTTCTAGATTTTTTTATTTACTTGCTTTAAAATGATCAAACTGGCAGGAAATGTTCATCTCAAAGCCTGTTCTGCAGTTTCAGAAAGTGCTAAGAAAAGTTTCTTATTAGCCAAAGTGAATTTTTTTTCTCCTTTTTTGTCAATCTCCTTTTTTTTTTTTTTCTCTCTGTTGCTGCTACTGTCATCCTAAATTGTTCTTTAATTTTGTCCTCACAAAATCACCTTACAGTATCAGCTGAGCAAAAGATCTTGGATTTATCTTCACACATGGGTAAGTCTGTTCAGTGTTGGTTTGGCATGGCTATATGCCATGACGGTAGGGAAGAGTCTGTATTGATTACACATCACAGAGGCTTTTCTTTCAGCAGAGAAGGAGGAAGAGTTCATCTTCATTAAACTTAGGCAAGGCTTTAAGACAAACAAAATATCAGCTTTCTTTTTCATTTGACCATGACAGGCAGAAAGCAGTGGAATAAATATGTATAGCCCAAAGAAATGAGGCTTACAAGAAACACAATGTATGGTAATTCTCAGTACCACTGCAATAGGTTATGCCTATTTTGAGAGAACAATTAGATTAGAGGAGCAGGGATTGCACAGTTTTCTATGTAAAGGAAATAGATACTTATAATATAATTTAAATAGTTTTGAAGACTTTTTCAAAGAAGCACATAATATAATTTTAATTATATTGTTTTCTGAAAAAATTCAAATTTATTCCCAGCAGAAATAAACAAAATTCTAAATGTATACCAGGGTATGTTCAACAACATTTGATGCCATTATTTACTAACTATCTTTAAGCTTTATGACACCTTTTTGAAGTTTATTTCTTTAACAGTTTTAAGGTCAGACTCAGCACTGTTTAAATGTAATCTTGTGCCGAGGTTACTTCAACAAATTTAGTTGTCTGTCAAAAAATTCATTAAATTACACTTTCATTTTTAAGGCACCTGAGTGGAAGACTCCAAACAATATATTTCTTGACATTTTGAGATTGCAATTGAAATTATGGAGCAGTGTGAGACTGGATCCCTGCTATCATCCTTCAAAACATTCCACTCCAAGAACACTTCAGGAGAAAATAGGAAAACAGCTTTCTCTTCCACATAAATAGATCAGAGTCAAAAAGCTTTGGTAACTATGGTGGGATTGATAATTACAGATTTTTTGAAAACAACTGGGGATTCAAAAATTGCTGTATTTGACATGCATTGTAGCTACAAATCCTAAGGAACTCAGTGAGCAACAGAAAAAAAATACATGAATTGCTTAGAGAGTTCAGAGCAAGGCCACCCTGGACTGAAAAACCCATGAGAAATGTCAGCTTGCAAATACTTGAGGCCAGAAGGCTTTAACAGGACATAAATAATTGTATTTATTTCTTCTTTCTAAAAACATGGCTGCACAGTGTGTCTTTGACAGAGATCAGTCTGCAGCCAATGTGGTAAAGCCTAGCATTTGCAGACACAGATATTTGCATCAGGTTTTGAATCAAGACATTCAACATCTTTACAGAAATTTGAAGCATATATGAATTATTTGCAGACCTATGACCATTTATTTTCAGCAGCAGCGGATTTAGTCCCAAATAAAACATACTTTAACTTGTCTAGTTAGTGGAACACAAGTTCACATTTTGTCACCACTATCTGATGTGTGTTTTTGAGACACTTCACAGTGGATCATACCAGTGTTTTAGACAGTCACAATGACTTGAGCTTAAACAAACTTGAGCTTAGGGATGCAAACATAAAAATGTATGTCTGTTTTTTTAAAAAAAATATTTTAATTTCTGCTTAGAACTTTAAATGAAATCTGAATACATTAATAGCTTGCTACTGGCTTGCTATATTACATGTCAGCTGGTCATTTGAATCTGGTTACTCTGAAGAGTTAAAATGGAGCAAAGTTACTATTACACCACACAGTGTAAAATTATTCTTTTACTAGATGTCCCACAATGTTTCCCAGTAGGATAACTGATATGGAAGATCTAGAGCTTGGTATTCCCATACCTTAATGAACAAGAAGTTTGCAACAAAAAATAAGTGATAGATCCGTGTCTTTGTGCAGAAACTGGAGAGACTCAAAAAGCAGGTGAGTTCAAGGTAAAACACATAAACAAAGTATTGACAGGAGACTCTAATAGGGTGGAGACTGGCTACAAGTTAAGGAAACAAAGAAAAATAATAATAGAAAACTGTGACTGTAGTTAAAAGAAACATCTTATACATTATGATAATGTATTGGTCATACACACTTCCCTTTTCAGAGGTAGTGGATACTGAAATTAAAAAGTGACATATTACAAATACTAGTGAAAAAAGACACTAAAAGGCAAGAAGAGACAAGAAGAAAAAGAACTAAAAAAAAAAAAAAAAAAAAA
>VWYO01011990.1:0-24661 GCA_013400275.1 Rhadina sibilatrix | reverse complement strand
ACCAGAAGCCAAAGCAGTGTTTGGAGTGGATAAGAAGGGGGAGTTACTGCCATTTAAAACCAGTAGCTGGGAATTCAGATGACGCTTCTCTCAATGTTTGAGAGGGGGACAGGAGCAGGGTCACACCCTCAGGGTTACAGATTCCTTCTCCCAAAGTAATGAGGAGTGGTCAAGAGTCTCAACATGGAGAACTGAACCTGTGGCACTGTCTGGTCCTCAAACAATAACAATAAAAAAATAAATAAAGTATTGGTGGTTGGTTGGTTGATTTGTAGTTTTGGGTTTTTTTAATCTGAATGAAATCCCTGTTCTTCGTTTACTATAGTTTTTTTACCTTCACACAATTATTTTCAAATTTTAAGATGACTCCTTAAAACTTATTAAAATAATGACAGCATCTGAATGGATTTTATGAAGTTTTGCAGATTAAGAACATGTTCATTGTAAAAACAGAATTATAACAATGACAAAAAGTAAAAAGGCTTTCAAACCAGCAGCTTCACTCTGGTAACATAACTGAACTACTGAGCAAATAATAAAGAGTCCTTTTACCATTGTTATCTGAATGACTCATTAAAACTTGAATGATTCAGTAGCTAAAAATCCGGAATGATTCACTAAGTTAAAAATGGTCAACATTCGTAACAAATCTACTTTGTGCAGGATACTTACTGGAGTTTAAAAATTGATCCTGTAAAAGCCAATGATCTCTTACATCTCTCACCCTTCTTGATATTTTTCACAAAATTCATTTACTAATAGTCTTAGAAAGTTTGAAACAGACACAGCTATCCTGAGCTTGGCTAGCCATGCTTTGAAGTGCATCATAATTAAATTAACAGTCAATGTTTAAACTTAGTATTACACATTTTCCTGGAGAGATCTCAAAGATATTTAATATTCAAACACAACCAGCATAGAGGTTCTGGACAGAATTTGTGGCCCTTCCATATTCTGTTGCTGACCACCACTAGTCATAACAGGGTAGCACATAGAGACTCCAGCCATCAAAATCTGAAACTTGGCAATTTGTGAATTCAGAATCAAATTAAGAAAGCAGAATTTTATATGACTTTATCAGGTCTACTCTTTAAGCATCTGCCAATGGTCACAACTTTCAAACGTGGATAGATATCAAATAAATTAAATTGAATTAATAATTCTTCTAATAAAAATTATTTTAATAGTTTGTTTCTTCTTTATGTAATACAGAAGACAAAATGATAATGATAAAAGATAAAATGCATACTGACCTGAAGCAATGGCAGGGAAGAAATGAACAGTTTGAGTGTGTCATACACACTATTATTATATCAATCATCATAAAGCACAGAATTAAGTTTTGGCCATTAACTTCTCTGACCAAGGTGGGAGAAATTACAGCTTTTCTTTTTTGAAACCCAAATGCTTAAAATATTTAAATTACAGGAAACTTTGAGAATTTTCCATTAGTACAATTTGAAATCACCTTCACGTATATGACTCCAAAAAAGAAATTGTTTTGAAAATTTTTCTGTTTTCAACTTTCATTTCACCTTACCTCTCTGATTCTACAGTAACAGAGTTCTTCACAAGCATCTTGAAAGTAATTTTTTTTATATGTTTTATCCTTGAAATTTGTCCCCAAATGTACAACAGCAAAAATTTTACCAGAATAAAAGTTTTCTGAAGTTATATTTGTAGTCACATCTTGAGTCTTTGCAGAAGGTCATAATGAAAATTAACATAATGAATACTTAACAAACTACAGCAGCTCTTTGACGTATTTTAAGACAATCATCATTAACACAAGTCGAGACCAATTCATGTCAGCTATTCACAATGAGTCCCAGGCCAGAAGATTTTCCTGTAAATAATACTTGTCTGCTCACAGGAAACAAAAAAAAAATGAACCTATTCATTTGCTAAAATATACCAGCATGTGGATGAAGGAACTTAAACATACAAAAAAATCTAGATAAATTTCTGGTATATATGCAGTGTTTTATCATCAGACAAAAAAGTACTAATGTATGAAATCCACTGAAATGAGAAAAATGTTAAAAAAAAAATCATCTTTCTTGTAGTGATTATGAAGTTTTTAAGAACCAAGCTCCTGAAATATTGAAAATATGAAAGGTAAATTCCACTTTCCTTAGCATATCACTTTCCTAAGTACAACCACTTTCCTAAGCACATCTTAGCATTTTCACTTACATGATTGTTGTCAGTTTCCTACTGTATAAAGCCAGAACAGTGAAAAAGATCATTTGAGAGGAGCTTCAAAGAGATATGTAAATTTTATCCCCAGGAAAAATAAATTTAGAAAGACTAATAATATTCTTTCTATTTCATACAGAACCAAACACCCAAAAGTAGCAATATATTTTACTGGTTTTCCAGTTCAAATGCTGAAAATTCTTGTAAGCCACAGTAACAAAATTTCTGGTGTGAAGGATGCCAGAAAAAGATGAAAAATACTGAAAGACACACTAGAAAATTATTGTAGCAGTAAGAAATACAGAAGCTATTCCTGTGTTATTTATCAGCACACATCTGTATAAAAGCCCTTGAATTTCAAGAGCAGGGATTGAAAAACAGCAGGGAGGCAATTCTCCATCCTGCTCCTCTGGAGAAGGGTTCTTGGTATTTAGTTTCTCATTTAAAAGAAACAAATTAGAAACTTGTCCAATTTCCAGGCAGCATTAAAACAGCTGGTCATGAGGATATCATCAGTTGTGGAAATGCTTATAGGCAGCCATCTTTCCTCCGATAGTCAAGGAGAAACAAATTAACTTTTGAAGGCTCCTGAAGAAGCAAAAAACCAGAAAAAATCTTATGAAATTGGGTTAAAATAGTTTCACTCAGTGCTCTTATATCATGTGAGCTTGAAACACCAAGCCTCAGCATATGCACATAAAAATGCATGCACTAGGCAAGACTTTATTCATAAAGTTTTGTATACATACAAAAACATGTGTGTATACATACAGACATGCAAACACAAGAACGTTTTTCTTCTTTAATTTATGAATAAAAAATGTTGATTTTACTCTGCTAAGCTATTGAAGTAGCAGTGTACTTTGAAAAAAAATTCTTCAGATAGGGAGTTAAAGAAACAAATAAACCCTTTTCAAATGTGAAGTGAAAATGTAAAATCCCCATTTTATTTTAACAGCAAAAAAGAAAAAAAAAAAAAAGAAAAAGTCTCTTCTCCCAGTATTTTTTCCCAAGACATGGCAAGTGATAATTCCATTGATTTTGTTTCACAGATGTGGATATCTAGGACTTCCTTTAAAATTTAATTTAATTTTTTTTCCTTTAAAAAAAATTAACTGATACTTTGTCACAGATTTTAAACATGCATTCTGATGTCCCTTGAAGCTGATAATGGCAAAATGTTGCCTCCATAACTGACAGAGGTAGTAGAATACTAAAAATCCCCAAAATCTTGCGGGTTTTTGGTGTCTTTTGTTCATCTGAAAAAAACAGGTGAGAGAAAGGGAGAGAAAAAGTGGGCAGCCTTTTAAGGCTAGGGCAAATCAATTACTACCTCTCACTGTGGAGAATCACTGTAGAACAAAGTTCAAAGACATGCTGTAAAATGTAGGGCCAGGTAGAACTTTTCAGAACAATTTTCAATTCAACTCTCTGCCAACAGACAAAAACCACACTTTCAGAAAAAAATTAAGATACCAAGAAACCAAAATGAATGATCAGACACACTACGTACTCATTGCAAGATAACATGAGGTAATATGTAAAAATCCATGGAAAAATTTGCACTAAAAAAAGTCAAAAGTAATTTGAAATTAAATATTTTATTTTCAAATAATTTTTAATACAAAATGTCCTGTTATCTAGATTACTCTGCAGGAAAAACAAAACAAAAACAAAAACAAAACAAAAAAACAACAACAATGAAAAAACCCACCTTAATTTTGACACACTTTCCTTTCTTCAGAAAGGATTTTCATCAGATTCTTATTACACATATATACAGTAAAAATAAGCTAATATTTTCTAAATTATTAAAGCTAAACACCACAAATCTCATGTAACACTTGAAAATTACACTCAAAAGGGTAGATCTTTTTACTTCAGGGATGAACGTAGTTACCCAATATATTACCTAGAGCAATGGACTAACACTGCCATGCTTTCTTGAAGTGCTGAAAATGCTAGATGCAATCAATATGAATTGACAACATTTCATGTTTTAAAAAAGTCAACAGCTGCTCATGAGATTACAAGAAAGAATAGGGGGATATGAAATTCTACTTTAAGAAGTATTCTTGCATTGTATCAGTTCCCTTCCATTCTAGAATATCTGAATTGTTGAAGTAAGACAAAAAAGCATGGTTTATTTTTCTGAATTTTTCAAGAGGGTATTAGAAACAGAATATTGATCAGGAATTCAATCAAAAGGGTTTTATTTCTTTCAAAAATATATGTGCTGCTGAAGGTAAGACCTATTCCTCCCCAAGAGTGCTGAACAGAGTCAAGGAAATGAGCATAAAAAATTAAGCAACACTTAATCAGTTTTTGTTGTCTTAGAGCAGAAATTATTACTCAAACACAAAACTTTGAAAACCTTCTTTTATTCAACTATATTACTACAATGTTATAACCCTCATTGGGTAACACTGCCCAATTTTATCTCTTTATACTATGAATTCCACCAAATCCCATAACAGCATCATGTCACCAATATGACATTATGTTCTGTGAATGCAGACATGTATAGCAGACAAAAGGCCTGAGTCTTTGCCCAGGGTCTTAGTGTTTTTGAACTTCTAATGCTCCTGCAAATATATAATAACTATGCTTTTTTCCTATCTTGAAAGAGCAATTACTGGTTGTTTAGAGAAAATAATTCCATATTAAATGTCTAGAAAGGTAATTTTTCAGTTTGTTTCTTTACAGTCCTTTCTTCTGTTAAGGCGTTTATAAGTGGGTTTGGTCTTTTTCATGCTACCAGTTCTATTGTTTTAATCATTAGAGTTTTTATTGCTTTTGTTAGGCTGTTTTAGTTAGATAATTATGATAGATATTTAAACTTAATTTTCAGATTCCCAGTACTAGTTTACATTTAGACTTTAGAAAAAAAAAAAAGAAATGTATTAAAATTCTTGGTTAGTGGAACTTTTTTATCCAGCTGATTTATTACCATTTGCTTTTTTGTTTTGATTCTTTTTAATCAGTAGCTTAAAGTTACTAATTTTTCTTGGCTTAGTAAGGCTGAGCTTACCTAGTGAATTTTGACTCTTTGTTTTATTCCTATGATACTCCTAATTTTAAGTTTTTCTGTTTTCAGTCTGGTTAAAATCTCACCAAAAAAAGAAGAGATGTGAGGCAAGAATTGAATACCTTGATGACCCAAATCTTTGTAACCCTCTCCAAATATTGATCCTTCACAGAACTCTGCAGTTCTTCTTAAACAACTTTGTGCAGGCAGGGCATGCAAAAATATCAATCATACCCAGTATGTACAGGAGCATGTATTGGAGCCACCATAACTTCCAATATCTATCAGCACTGACTGCACTTTTTAAGCATCTATGAAATAATCTAAAAATTTCTCTTTCCTTTTGTCAGTTGCTTTTCAAGCATTTTCATTTTTACCTCTAATTTCCGTCAGCCGCAGTCTCAGTTTCCAGCTTATTGTCATAGGCTGCTAGACTGGAATAAAGCTCTATGTGATGCATAACAAAAGAGGAAATCACATAAGGAAACTTGGCTAAATCAAATGTGATGGGTCTTAATCCTCCAAGCAGTTCTGGAACATCAACCATGTTACTCAGTGAGACAGAATGAAAGAAATGATATTGTAATCATACTTTTTCTTCTTTTTCATAGAAGAACAAAAGGTAACTGGCAAATGGACAAGTGAAGGCATCGTTTCAAAAGAACAGCTTGGTGTCAACACTAGATGTGACCCATCATTCAGAAAAGCAGAAACACTAATAAAAATTGTTCTCATTTCCAAAATAAACCTTTCTGATTACTGCAGGAAGATGCCATCATCTCTCATTTGAACAAAGTTAAAAAGGTGATGCTTGTTACTTTATTTTGTTCTAGCCAAAAGTCTGCATTTGGCTGCAGACACAGGTAAAAAAATAAAAATGTAAGACAACTAAGAGTGATAAAATGAATAAGGAATAAGCTGTGTTTAGCAAGCTGGTTTTCTGTACTACAGAGAGCCTTCCCACTCACAAAATGAACCACACAAATATTATGCACCAGATCAAGCCAGGGCAATACATTTTAAAATTATAGATTATAAAACTATTATCAAATCAAAAGCAATTGAACAGACACTGTATAAATATCAGTTTATATAAACAATGAATATCAGGTCAGAAGACAGGTATGTAGTTCAAAAAGCAGAATAACAGCCAGACTAGAGATATTTAGGTGTGTGATAGCAGTGCCTGATACTCAGCAGGCAGAGCAGGGAAGGTTTGCACACTGCTTGGAGCAACAGGAAGATGGACTAACAAAATAGTCTTATCACTTTTAGTACACTCTAACACTATAACATAACACTAAGTTATTTTATGCATGTACACAATATTGAAGAAGCAGGAAGCTTCCTGAAGGGAGGAAAGATCAACTGATCAATAAGTATGTCTCATACTGACTTCAGAATGGCTCTGACAAACTGATTAAAAAACACTGCTATCCAGACACTGTTACCCAGAAGGACAGTAGCCTGAAAATGAACCTTTGAAGATAGGATAAAAAGGCTGTGGAAATGTAAGCAGAAGGGATTATCCAGGAGGTGGAAAAAAAAGATCTGTTTGTGATGCTGATTAAACTTGCAGCAATGCATATGATTCCAAATCCATAAAAAAGCCAATAAAGCAAGAACACATGAATGAACAACATAATATGCACAATTGACATCAAAGTTCATTGTTACTTCACTATCAATGAAATGCACCGTGAAGCTACCTCTTCATGCTGCACAGCAGGTATTGTTTTGGAACCACTATCAAGGGCAGCAGATTCAAGGAGCATTGCTTTAATGCATCACAAATTGTTTTACAACTTGAAAGTGAAAATAGTTCCTCTTTGCTTTTGCTGTATTCCACAATAGACTGAGGAAGGCAGAACCTGGGAGTGTCTATCGAATATTAAGCATGTTCCAGCAGTATATTCCAAGATACTATAGACTATTTACGTCTCACTGCCACTTTCTCCATAGTTATCATGTTATGGCAGTGAACCTTAGTATCTACTCATGTCCTAATCACCATTTATGATCAAGAAAAGATGAGGAAAGATGTAAAAATTCCAATTTTTCCACTGCTATGGATGATAACATTACAATAATTCTTCATATGGTAACTGAAAATAAAAATTAAATGTAATCTGTGTTTTTATATTTAATACTGAATCTCTCAATTATAGGCAGAAATAACTTAGGGACTTTTCAATACAAACATAACATTTTGTGTGAGACACACTACAAAAAGAGCAATTGAAAACACTATAAATATTTAACCCTTTGCCTTTTCTTAAAGTTTCTCTTACCCATAGATATTATATAGTCTCATTTATACTGTGTTCGAATACATATGCCACTTTTTAAATAAACTCTGAGAGTTTTGCTTCACTTATATCAAGTGCTCATCAGATAGCATCACAGATGTAATGAAAATTAGTCTTACTGTACATTCACTCATGTTCTACAAACATGGCTTCATTTTAAGATGCAGGACAGAAAAACACATCTTAGTAAGTCTTTAAAAAAACACACTGCAATTGTCTGTCAAAAGTTTCATACATTTAAATTTTCCTTTTTTTTTTTTATCACAGAAATTAATTAGCACATAAGTTAGAAGAAAAAAAAAAAAAATAAAAAACCCCAAAACCACAAGAACAACAAAACCCCAAACAAACAAAAAAACCAAACCAGAAGTAAGATCCCACTGAAAAACAGAAAATAACTTTAAATAAAATTTTTTTTAGACCCACTGTAATAATAAGGCTTTTACTGTGGTCAATTCTCCACTGTAAATCCTGTCTTGAGCTATTTATATCTTCATTAACCTAAAAAACAAACAAACAAGCAAAAACCAACAACAACAACAACAAACTTAAATCAACAGCTGTTAAAAAAAAGATTCAAGATACAGCTAGTCTGGGAAAAGGATATGGTGCAGAGTTGTTTAGTAATAAATACTTATGTCAGGGAATCAAGGTCAGCACAGCTGTATCAAAGTGATGCTATATCTGCTCATGAATGTTCAAAAACAGACTATGTATCTGCACTGATTTCTGGGCCAGTATGTCTTGACTTTGTTGTACTTCACGTTCTCTTTTGAGTAACATGGACATTGTCCAGGCAATTCCGAGCCAGGAACTTGAGAGAAAAACTAAAAAATTTAAAGTAGCCTTACAAAAACGTTAATGGGTTTCAGACTTCTACCTAATTTTTATGCACAATTGAGGATAGCATTCTCAGAAAAAAAGAATGCCAGAGGCATCAGCAGTGTATTCATACCCTAATGCTTAAAAGCAGTTCTTGATAAACCACTTTATAACAAGACTATAGTCTAAAGATATTCACACAAGGGCTCAGATTAACCTCTTAAAGACAGGAAGAATACTTTAATATATGGATTAAAAGTACTGTACAAGGAATAAATATTAATGTTGGAAAAATATAACACTTTCAGTTGAAACCATTGAAAAATTAACTCATCGAACCAACTTTTTCAACAAATTTCCTGTGACAGCTGTTTAAAGTAATGGTTGTTATTTCCTTTCCAAAAGAAGGAAGACTTATATAAAAAATGTTCTAGTGAAAACACACAGGAGAAAATCAGACTTTTTACAGTTCTGGACAGAATTTCATCTCATCTGAAAAGAATCATCATCAGGTGCACTTAATGTTATATTCGAAGCAGTCTGAAGAGAAAAATATTACAAAAGGTGAAATATCTCTATGGTTTTAGGAAAATCAGAGAGATTTTGTATAGAGGACCAAAGAAGTAAAATATAAATGGAGATAAAATAATATTTAATTGTGTGCACCATATATTGCTTTACTAAAAATAAATTCTAGAACAGATTTATTGTATTATTTTTAAGATTAATGAAAGTGTATCTCAATAACATCTGATGAACACTTGACTATCAATTTTGATTCTTCTAATGAATTCAGTAATTTTTATGTCTACTTTTTTCTCTGTATACATCTATGCCACTCTTTTTCTCATTCTCAATTAAAATAAGCCTGGTCAAGTTTAGCCATACACTAGAGAAGTGTAGATTGTCCGTCCACAGACGTACTTTAACTTTTTTCTTTCACACCTGAGTAAGTCAATAATAACCAAATAATGGGAAGTGCTCATATCCAGTTCTGATGAACAATTGTCCTAGGTTACAATGTAAGATGTGCCCAAAGTATGTATTCTATCACCATCTTCATGAGCTGTTGAAACCAGGTGGGGCAGTTTCCCTTACCCCCTCCCTCCAGGCTATCCTCTGTTAATGGGCCATCAATGCCTTGCCCCATGACTCACAGGTAACTCCCCCCAGGAGCTGTCTCTGTTTAATGGGCAGTCAAGGACCCCCATGCATGACTGGTGGAATGGTATCAGCCCATTGTGAGATGCTCTGCCCAGGGGGAGGAGCCAAGCATTCCCATCTGGATATAATCTGGGATTTGGGACGCACAGGGGCCCTTACCCACTGTATTCCCAAAGGACAAGAGCTACCAGACCTTTCTACAGGATAACTGCTTGAACAAGACCACTTCATCTGCACTGCTACCACCACCCTAACCAGCAGGGTGTCAGGTTGTATTCTGACTCTGTCAGTGATCTTTTGTACTATTGCACTTATTTTATTTTACTTTTTCTCCCCTCCTATTAAATTGTATTTCTGACTTGGGGTTTTGCTTTCAAACCAGCACAACCATTCAAATTGATCTCAGTAATGATGGCCAACTGGTCCTTTTTCATTTTACAGTAAACCTATGTAACAGAATATCTCTAATTTATTGAAGAATAATTAAATTCTCTGAGATGACAGAGGAAATCTGTGCACAAACACTAAGACATGACCAAGAAAAAAATACTTACCTGTTATGTTTTTAAATATAAATGTGTGTCTGTGGAAGGTTCTTGTTATTTGTTTGTTTTCCCTATATAAATACAGTTATTATGGTAACCTTAGCTATACACACAAACACAAAAACACACATTGGGATGGGAACTGAAATATAGAAAAGCACAATGAGAACATTCATGTGTCAAGATAAAGCCAGGAAGATTATTTACCAATTACTGTTAGAAGCAAAAACAACTCAACTTCAGGAAAAATATTTTATTATCTGTTGAAACAGATCTGAGTAGCAGAAAGCAAAAGAACAAGCATTATAATACCTTTTCTCTCTCCTGGGCTCACTATCATTGTGTCACTCCTAGTGCTCCTATCCCCCCCCCCGCCACCTTTACAGCACTATATCTCGCACATTTTTCCTCTGCCCCAGTGAGGATTCTCCATGCTCTGCAGTTCTAGGAATACCTCACTGCAGCAGTATGGATGTTCCATAGGCTGCAGTCTGGAGATTTACTCCACCATGAAATGCTTCTTGCTCCTACTCTGGCCTAAGTGTTTCCTCTGTTCCTTACCACACTTTTTGTTCCTTCCTTTTACCACCACAGTGGTAAGAGAGTGTTTTCTGTCTTTAAAACATGTTTTTGTAGAGGTCTCATTAGCTTTGCTGAGGGTCTCAACCTGGCTTCAGGGAAACAGCTGTGTCCAACACATGGCAGTCCCTGGCCTCTCCACACAGAGGCCACCCCTGCAGCTGCCCCTGCTCCAGCTACTAACAGCTCACCATGGATACCCAGAACAGATAGAAGCAATTGCTTTTACTATAGCATAGCAAATTATTGTCTCCCTGGAAGTATAAATCTCAGAGAAAATATCTGTAATTTTGGCAGCTTACATCAGGCCTTCAGGAGTTTTTGAAGCTTGGGCAAGATGAAGGCATGAGAATATTTCAATTGAGGCTGAGGAGAAAAATTAGTTTTGCATTTTTATTTCTGCAGATGAAATGAAACTGCTTTTATGCTACAACATGTATTACGATGTTCAAGATTTTGTCACTGATGTTCTTAAGCACTAAGTTTACAAAATTTTTTAATAATTGAATTTAGAAAACTATGAAGGTGTTAAAAATAGATTGAACGCATATCTGTTCAATAGTTGAATCTGGTTTTACAGGTAAGTGAGCTACCTGGTATTGAACACTGCAAAGAGTAACTATGGGTATTTATAGAGTAACAAAAAAAACCCCCCACAAACACAAAAGTGGTGAAAATCTTGTGTTAAATCTTGTGACATATACGCTTCAACTTAAAAGAGCTTATATAAAAAGGTCTCCATAGTTTCTCCTCTATTTTTCCCAAGACTTTGGTCTGGAGTTTTAGCCATATATATTCCAAGTTTTTAGTCTGACTTTGTTTGGTGTTACAACCATGCTAGAAACTAGAGTATGATTCCAAATTCTGTAGTATTGCACAATAGTAAACTCTGACCGACACTGACACATCAAGGATCAACAACCCTACAATTTTAGGATTTTAAGTGTTTAGTGCAATATTTAATTAGTTTATTTGATAAATGCATTGCTTTATGCTTTGTGGTTACAGTGTGGCACAAAGTGAATATTTGGTGGGACAACAGGAGAGTAAAGAGATGCCGGAGAGCTACAATCTGCTTTTGTACCCAGTTGCAGAAATAATATTGAAAACATATAACTAGTGTTTTGGCTCACAGCTGGGACCAATAAAAGCCTGTGAAGAATTTCTCTAAATTATACCATCCTGTGGGGTGCCAAGGAAATGTTGTTTCTCATTTAAAACAAATAGTACCCCCTACTAACATATTCCTAATCAGGCAAACAACAAAGGAATTAAGTAGGTCATTTCCATACATATGACTGTTTCTTTTATGAAATGTACTTCACCAGAATTTCAGAGCTAATTGATTTAGAGGAATTCATGTTTGTATATTTTTTCAACCTTGTAACAAATTCCAATGCTTCTGTTTTAAGCAATTCCATTTCTTAGTGCATCATTTAAAAATTACAATATTGAGTGCTCAATGTGTATTCTATTAGCATTGCAAAGCAATGGGTTTTGCCTATAAAAGAAGACAAAGTGTTTTGTCAGATTCACAGTTAATAGCACATATGCCAAGGATATTGTTCACGACATAGAAGCTATGTCACAATTTTCTGCAGAACCAATTGTTCTCGTCTTCTACTTCAAAATTTGTATGAGTATCTCTAAATTCAGAATATTTACTTTAAATATAGTTTACTGCACCAAAAATTAAAAGAAGATCTTAAAGTTGCTTCAAGGCTTTGTTCAAGAGAACTTTATTCAATTGTTGTCAGTTTTTCACCTCATACAAATTGAATCATTCAAATTAAATGTGTACACAGGGCATGCAATGCCTTGTGCATAGGGCAAAGGTTTTGTAGTTTTCAACCTAATGTCTAGAAGGTAACCACCTCTCTTAGAAACCTGTTATTTCCCCTGCCTGCTAAGGACACATGACAATGCATTAATTTAATTCCAATTGTGTATCCAACTACTGAAATACTGAGAAAACTCTGAAAAACAAAAAAAAAAAAAAACAAACCCCCCTTCCTCTTTATATTTTATAATCCTGTTTAAGTTCAAAGGTATCTAAGTCACCACAGAATTCTTTCTTCCCCTTCCCATTACATAATAATTTCCTCAAGAATACCAAGGAGAAATGATCTGGGATTTTCATAGACTAATTATTAATTATCAGGGTATTTATGGCATGTATTGGATGGGATCAAGACTGTGTTGCTCAGCTTGTTCAGGAATGGTAATGATTAAAAAGTTAAAAAGGGTCCTTAACACACACTTATTCAAGTTACACCACAGATCCCAGGAGTACATGTGAGAGCTTTAAATAGTACACACAATATCTATAACTGGGCACCAAAAATATTTTTGGCAATTTCATTGATATACCTATGGTTGAAGGCGAGTTAAGAATAACATATATATAGTTCTGTTGTAGTTTGTCATTGAAAAGCAATCCTTGTTCAAAACCTAAGCCAATCTGCAGTGATTTCTAATTATACAAGGCTGAGCTGCAGGTATTGTGATACTTCACTAGCCAGTTCATTCAAAACTAACCGATACAAGAATGAATTGTGATGAAGAACCAGTAGTCCTTAAAAACAATTACCTGTTTTGGGAAACATCAGCACAGTTCAAGCTGCTATGCTTCACAGTGGAGCAGGTATCAGCCATAAATCATGTAACTAGAGCAACATTAGAAACAGGATAAGAGAACACTGGTGTAAGTATTTTCAATATTTTATTTTCACTCCAGTTTTTATTTCTGTCCCTCTGTTGGTCCCAGCATAGTGGCTATATAATTATGCATGTTGCTCTGTGATGTAAAAAAAAAAAAAAAATTAGAATCCAGGAAAGTTAAGTCAATTTTGTTGTATACAGTCTCTCAAATGGACTTCTGTCTGTTTCTGTTTACTGTGCAAATGAATAGATAAATCTGACATCTTGATAGAGGTACAGAGTCATTCTCAAAATAGGTTTAAGTGCAACAGGTGTTCAGCATATTACAGTAATGTTATCTAAAGCTACATATTGAATTAAAGTCTTTAACAGTATCTTTGCTGAGAAGACAGGTAATAAGCTTTCTTTTGTAATAAGATTTTTTCCAAGTCTCTAACATGTACTGCTTTTCAACATTTCCCTTCATGTCAGATGCCTTCCACTTACGTCAGATGAATAATGTGCCTGGCAGCCTTAAGTAGAAATGAAATCAGTAATGGATGAAAAAAAAATCAGAAGCATGACTAGGAGCTTGAATCTAGAATGCTAATTCAAATAAAATTGATATAAACCATAGTATCTTAAAAAAATCATTTTAAAGTTTGCAGGGACCTTAGATGAATTTATCTTTATTCACCTAAACTCCGACAACTGTGTTTTGAATCCCATTCTATACAGTAGATAGTTGAATCAATACAACAGAAGTTGCACCAGAAATTGTAAACAATGAAAAATTCCCTAAATAACTTAAACTACAAATGCATCTGCATAATGCATCATGTGAGTATTGTATAATATTTATTCCTAGGAGGGATGTTATTCCCAGGGTTTTTTTTTTTTTGTTTTGTTTTGGGTTTGTTTGTCTGCTGAGTTTTTTAAGCAGAAAAAAAAAAAAAATTACTGGGAAAAAAAATTAAGAGGAAGATATGTGAAAAGAAATAAATTTTGAAGAATACCAGCAGACATTACAGAGAACTGATTAGCCAGAGAGGACACATAAAAGAGACAATATATTGAAAACAACAGAAAAAAGAACAACAGGGCAAGGGTTGAGGGGAGATGGGGGAGAAGGAAAAAGGGTAAAAAAACAGTTTAGTGAGGAATCCTAAAAGACACCTCATAATAACTGAAATTAATATGGTGGGGCTATGACACATTAAAGGCCAAGAGAAGGTCACTTTCTAAGAGGCTTGTTTGTGAACTGTCATTTTTTCTTCTTGTTTTTCCACTATAAGCTTCTCCTAGAAGAATCATATTACTAACACTTTTTCTCAAAACAAACAAATAAACAAAACTACAACAAAGGTAGCTAAATGACTTCAGAAAACTTCCAGAGCCTATAAAAACAACATAATTTGTTCAATATCCTCCTTTACTTGTCCCATACATCAGGTTTCTTTCTGTCTAATAGATAATGAATTCAGTTGTGCAGCTTGAAATTTACAAGGTCAAAGTGAAAGCAATGCATTTCATACAGTACATCATCACTGCAAATTTCAGAACTGCTGAGGGAAAGGGAGGGAATGGAAAAAAAAAATTAAAAAAAAGAAAATATTAGGATATCTTTAAACCAATGAGAAACACAATGAAGAAAAGAATAAATCTGACAGAACAGTTGGGTGTGTTTATTCTCTGTATTCCCTCTCTCTTTTTTCTCTCTCACAATAATGATAAATTGGTAAAGAAGAATTAATTAAAAAATAGATTCAAAGAGATATAAGAAAATAAACAAAGAAAACAGATATACAACAAATAAAAGAAAGTATGAGAAAATAAAGGAATACCACCAAATGATTAAAGGGTTGGATGAGATATTAAATTAACAAAATGAGGAAAAACAGAGCAACAAAGGCAACAATTTTTAAAAGGGGTTTCTATTGCCTTTAAATCTGTCCATATATTCAAAGAGAATGAAATTATATCACTGAAGAGGTACAGCTAAACTTTGGAGAACAAGAATGTGTACTGTTTTTCTGGCAAAAACATTTGTTTACCAAAAGAGAAAACTGCTGAAATAAATTTTGTGCATTTTTATCAGTAATCATCATACTATGACTCTAGCACTGCTACTGACCTTTACAAGGGTAGAGTTCACTTTTGGGAGCACATATTATTCCTTAGGTTTTTTGTATCTGGTCTTCTAGCTGCTGGGATTTGAACATGTTAGATAAGGTTCTACAGCTATTTTAACTTCGGATACCTGTTTCTATCTTTAATGTCTCTTCTTATTCTATTTCTGTGATAATGTTAGTATACACATTTATTTTTCTTATAATTAAAACCTTTTTCCCTTTAAATAACAATTTTAGGATCTACTTTCAATTAAGTTTTTCGTTATGACAACAAAGCCCCTCAAAAATTCTCTCCTCTTTTTTTTTTTTTTTTAACTCTCTCTTGTCTTGTTAGTTTGATTTTCTATTTTGTATATGTGTCAACTGCAAAATCCTCCACATGTTCACACCCATCAGCCAGGACCTACGGCTTGGGTCTTATGTTACATTCCACTAAGAATTATTTGCAAGAAAATAAAAATCTGCAAACAGTAATATCTAAGTTGAAACTTACTATGTTCTTTTCCAACACTGTTTTTAAGTAAAACATTCTGAAAGAAAAAAGAAAAATGAATCTGCAGCTTTCTTAAAATCTGGAGTTTGGCTGAAAAACGGTAGCAGAATTGGATTTATATCAATCATCCTCACAATTTTACTTTGTTTGAATTGGTCTTTTCAAGAAGCTTCACTGTATGGTAAGCGGACTGTGACTTTTGTAAGGCACACACAGTTCCACTTCTTCTTTTGAAAACTTGATCAGATTAACATTTTTCAGCAGCTCTTCAGGGAACTCTCAAACAAATCTTCTGAGAAATTTGGTTCAATTTTTTCTAACTTCTTAACTGTATTTAAACTCTGTAACACCTATGACATTACTAATTCTTTTTTTTTTTTTTTTTTTCTTTTCTTGCTGACCAGGGTTTTTTCTCTGTCTTGTAAACCAAGCCTTTGCATGGTCGTCATCATCGTCGTCATTTTGGTATATGCATACAAATTAAAATTAAAGCTAGTAATAGAAAAAATAAAAATTATTATTTTTAAAAAAGAAGGCTGGTGAAATAATTGCTTATATTTTACGGATTCTTCTTCTACAAAGGAAATTTGAGCATAATTTGTAGAGCAGGGAAAAACTGATTATGGTTATAATTTTACACATTTAATATATGAGATTTTTAAGAGAACATATTGAAAAGCTGATATAATTAAAATTATTCATACCCAAATACATACCATTAAGACTGAATTCATATACAAAATGCTTCTCAAGTTTTTCAATATTCATTTTAAGGTCTGAACTGATTGCAGTGCTTTGGTTTGAGATACTACATCAGTCATGCATTTACTACTTCTTTAATAAATGTTCCAACAAGAATTAGAAAATAAAACTAAAATCACAAGGCCAGAATGATAGTTAATAACTTGAGGTATCTTTTTTACTATCGCATCTTCAGTGAGCCTTTAGATTTCATATTCACTTTCAGTTTAGAACATTCACATGATAAACTCAAAGTATGTTGCAGCAATAAAAATCACAACAAAAAACTTACAGACCTTAGTCTAGATTCAGTAGGTCATTTTAATTTTCTAAATACTAAAATTTTCTGTAGCCTGGTGTTTCATTACACACAATGAAGATGCCAATTCTATATAAATAGCACTTTTCATTTTCAAGAAATATTATTAGTGTGATCTTTGAACTAGAAAAGGAAGTAAACAGATGTAATTAAAATTATACAGTAATCAATCTATAAATATAAATAAAGATTATATATAGTAATGTATCCCACTTCACTGTTATTGTCCTCTTTTTTCTTTAAATACTTAACTTTTTTTAATGTGTATTAATTATTTTCTGATTTCAACAGAGAGCAATATTTTGCTTATTCATAGAAATCTGTTGTATCCCTCTGGGGAATGGTTCACCCCAGAACCCCCTAAAGCCTGTAACCATGTAGTTTGACCCTACCTCTCCCCTATCTCTGACCAAGTGGCTCAGTGCCAGCTATCTGTCCTGGGACAGAGAGTCTAGATAAACCCATGCTTCCTTGTTCACCCTCTCTGCCTCTGAACCCCTTCAAGAATAAAGCCTTGGAACACCTGAGGTAAGGAGCCTCTTTTGGAGTTCTTTTCCCTATCCTGAAGCATTCCTCGCCCAAAGCTCCCCAAATCTGAACTAGCAGCCTGGCCAGAGGGGGCAGAAGGGAGTAAAACTTCAGAAGTCTTCCTGAAGTGAGTAATTACACATCCAAAAGAAGGCTTCTGGAATGCTAGAAATTTACATTTAAGATTTTAGTATATAGTAATATGTGTGAGTCAAGATGGAGGATTTTGGGTGTAGTCTAAGTCCTTCTTCTTCACCTTCTTCTTCCTTCTTCTTCATAGGTTTAGGTGGTTTTCTGTAACTGGGTGAAAAAAGATCCGATTGCAGGCCTTGAGTGGTCATTATCGGTCAAAAGTATAAATAATATAGGTGTCACCTTGGTATTGGGTAATTATTGCTTAAATAACCTTGGAAAGAATTAGAAGCTCTTCATTTTACCTTGTTTCTTTAGTTTGCTAGACTGAGCTCACAGCTTGTGAGTCTGTAAATACTGTAAATAGATATCATAAACAACCAAGTCCGAACCTAATCCTTCATTTCCCATGCCTTATTTATCCTAACCTTGGCAGAGAAGAACAGAAGCCAAAAAACCATCATGAAAGTTTCTTGTTTGAATCCACTCTTATTCCTACTAAGACCTTCCTGGTAATAAATTACTAGATTTACTGACAATTTTATTCTTAATATGCACCACCTGGTCAAATACATATATCCTTGTGAACCCCTGAATTAAAATTTAGGATGTAAATCTATGAAAAATGTTGCTTTAAAAATTGTTGATCACCTAAGTGATCTTATTAATTTCACTGAGCAATATTTGGTTCATATATTTTTTCATATATTTTTCAATATTTGGTTTAGTTATGAACTTTTCTAAAAGCAAGTTCATAACTAAACAATAGTTTTAGAAAAAACTGTTCCTTAAGAAAAAAAAAATTATATTTCCATAATCTTAAAAAATAATGATGTCAGGATACCTTCTGGAAAAGAATAAAACATCTATTTCTATACTTTAAAATTTAATATAATTTTTCTAGCTGTAATCTTTTTTCTCAGTCTTAGAATCACTAACTCACATGAAAGTCCATAAAAGTAATTTTATTTATGCTGATTATACATTATAGATTACATTTTGAAGTTAGGGATTTTTCATTTCTTAATTATGTGTCTCACTGAAAAGCCATGAACATCTGGTGGCATTATTCTATTTGGGATANACAGGGCCGGCCCGGCTCCAGCAGGGCAGCAGGAGGAGCTCAGAGCTCCAGGTGGCAGATTCCTCGGGGCCGGCCCCGCTGGGATGGGACAATGCGCTCCTCCCGCAGCCAGCAGCAGCCTCCCGTCCTCTCTGCGGTGCCGAGGGCAGGAGAGAGCAGCTGCCCCCAGCCCTGTCCTTTACCTGCCCCAAAACTCGGGTTAACTCCCCCTCCCGACTTTTGGCCGCTTCTTTGTTTTGGTCAAGCACCCATAGCATCCAATCAGTTAGTCTCCTAGCAACTTATGAGAAAAAAAATCTTTAAGAAAAAAGGAACAAACCTAACCCACAACAGGAGACCATCTTTCTTATGTATTCATAGAATTACTTGAGTCAATTGTTTCTCGAGGAAGTAATTACTAGACCATAGATTTTTACTCTTCAAGTAGATGCAAGGGCTGATGCTGTCTCTATCAGTATATACTTGGTATTACCAGCCAACTCTGAATAATCAAATAGTAAACAATATAGGTCAGTGCTTTCACTTAACATGTCAAAAAATTATTTACAGTTTTGTCTGCCACAAGTGGATTCCTCAAAAAAATCCCCATAAATTATTTAGCATTTAAAATAAATCAATGAAATAACAAAATAATTATTACTTACTTTTCTACTCCCAGATATTTAGAATGTACTCCAAGTAAATTAATAGAGTGTAAGTAGATATGTAAAACTTCTCTTAACCTTATGGAAAAACTAACACATGTACCTTTAAATAAACATTTGTACAAAGCTAACTTCTATTTCTTATAAATTACAGTTAAATCTCAGATGACATGGAAATTAGGAAATATCTCAATTTTTTTTGAAAAATGGCTCTCAGCTTCCTATGTTTTATGCTGGAGGGAAAGAGAATTGTTTGCATTAATCATAAAAAAAAAAAAAAAGATAAGAAAACTGTTTATATTAATAATAACAACCAAGTTGTTAGAAGTTGTAGGTTGCCTTTATCACCAAAGGACAGAGGAAATTATCAAATCAAGAATTAAAGATTGAAAAAGAGAACATGCAGAAAATTGTGAAAAATGCAGAATGTGTACATATGAAGAAACCATGTGGACAGGAAAATGGACTTAGACCAGGCAAGAAAAATAAGAGACCAGGTTCTCTATCTATGAAAATCATCATGCCTGACAGACCAGACTCAGAGAACTAAGAAGCTGTCTTTGAGTCAACTACACATTAGGTTCAGCACAGGAAAGCATGAAGAAACAGCCTTAGAGAAATTAATTCTCTGGGAATGGCTCTATCGGATTGACCTATCTTTTCATGTAGAAGAACAGTTGTTGTCGATTTCGAACTGGGTTCAAATTTCCTACATTGAATTTTGCCTTCATAAACTTAACAAAAGTCTTCCTGAAGTTCTCGCACTTGAGTTCACTCTTTGAAGGTCTCCAGGAGTAAGCTGGAGCTATAAGGTCCTCATATAATTTCTCTAAAGACTGGAATCTACAGTTTGACTGCAGACCCAACACTGGAGTCTAATATTTTGGCCAGATTGAATACTGTGGTACTATATGCTTTTCACCAGTTTTTAAAAATTAAGATAGAACTTCACTGCTGCCACCAAAAAACTGCAATATTTTTTCAAAGATATAAAAAAGATATAATTATAAAAGAAAAATTACAAACTAATTTTGTTAATACTTCACAGAAACTATGCCATGTTCCTATCACACTTATCATAGTACTGCTTAATTTTGGGTTCTAGGGGTGTTGTTCCCAATTACTATCTGTTTTTCATATCTCCTTTCACCTGTTGTTTATGCATTTAAAGTTATTTTGCTGTAATGCATCATGTAGCATTTGCATGATGCAAATGCATAAAGCGTGCACTGTACCATTTATTAAAAAAAAAATACAGTAGATTTAATAGAGCTTGGGAAGAAAAAAAAATTAAAATAAACAAACAACAATAACAAAAAGGGCCAAAAAACCTCCAAGGAAACCAGAAAATTATCAGTGGCTACTAGACAAATTCTGTTCTACGTTACACAGATATATTGCAGAATTGCATTTATGTGGTAGACTTTAATATAAGATACAGACAATTTCACTGAAAAATATATGGGAATTACTTAAATAAATTTCACCACTGTTTCCATATGAACTTTCCAAAGTATTAACAAGAGAAGTCATAAAAATTAGTTTTACAGAATTCTGAATTCCCAGGGTAGAGTGTAATCATTTCACATAAGAATCTTCTCTGTAAGAGACAAGAATAGTGAGACACCTCAACTGAGATTAAATTTTTTTAAGAAGACATATTTAAAATATATAACAAAGCAGCTCTTACCTTAATGTATATTATTTAATATTTGCTACACATTTATTTAATTATTTAACTTTTTTTTTTCAGAGACATATGAAGAGGGTTTCATAAAAAGGAATATTATTAAAGTATATATTATAATAACTAAATTATTAGGACATTAAATAATAATTATAAATGTTTAATGGTTTATAAAGATGGAGAATCAAGATAGACATACAAGTTCTTGGTCCCACTTGAATTAAATTTCTGATATATTCTGCAGAAATAGAGGGATGAGAAATCCCCAGTGTGGTTAGGTGGTGTGTTCGGCTGTAGTTATTGTTTGCCCTTTGCCAGGGAGTCTATTTTCAGAAAAGTTAAACAGAAACGGCTCATTACTGTGGGAAATGATGTCTGTATTCAGCTTTTGATTAAAATTTTGACTAAAATCTTGACTAAAATCTTAGTCAAAAGCATAAAAAACTGTAATACAAGCCATGATTGCGTTAAATGGACTCCTATTACTACATGCTAATATAAAACACCTGTAATATATGTACTGCTCAGGAGTAAAATTATTTTGTAATAAGTTTCCTTACATAAAGGAATATATTGCTATCCCTCATAATACACAAAGGCCAACACAATCCATGTTATATAATTTCATCTCAGCAAATAAATAATCATATATCTTATCTTTCAGATCTTAAAACTAAAGCAATACAAACTTATTTGTAAGAATTATTTGTTTGACATATTTCAAATTTCCACTCAAATCACAGAACAAAGTATCCCTTTACCTTAAATCAGGTATTAAAACCTTACATTTCAACCTACACAATTTTTCTTCTATGTTTAAATCTATAAATCATAGTAGATAATTGAATTCTGTATGGGATTTCATGGAAAGTTTAGACACTACTCCAGTTAGTGATATGAACCATTGCAAGAAAAATTAAAAAGATCAAAAATATACATTCCTTTTTTTTTTTCAATAATATAACAATTTGGGTATTAACCTAATAAACCTAATTAACCAATAAATTTGATTATTTGTTTCAGCAATGTCCTAGGGTGACTTTGTGATGCTTGTATCATCAATTGTCTGTTCTGTTTATGCTGTATATTTAGTTCTGAATAAAGGTTATTCAGAACCTTTAAGACTGGTTCTGAGAGTGAGGGAGGGGAAAGAAGCATGCAGTTTGTTCACAGACACTGCACTCGCTCCCACACGTTCCTTCTCACAGACTGTGCTGTCTGCAGCATGGACAGTATGGAGAGAGCTCTCCTTTGCTTTTAGTTAGTTTTGAGCTAGCTGAGGCAGAGAATTTCCCCAGATTGTGGCTTTTCCTTTTCTTGGAACTGATCAGCCCTGCTCTGGACTGAAAACCCAGAAAAATACCAGGACCTCAAATCTGTGGCCCACCGGGTCCTGGGATGCATCATTCCAGTGCAGAAGGGACTGATAAGAGACTGAGAGAGCTGAACTGCATCTCATGAAGGACTTTCTGAATTTACCATCTCTCTTCAGGACAGCAAGAGATTTTATTGTTTAATATTATTCATTTTTATGTGTCTGAATACTTTGCTTGTTAAATAAACAGATTTTTTCTCCAAGGACAATAGGGGGAGGGGCTGCTTGAATCTGCTTTCTAGAGGGATCCCTTTAGAAGTTTCGTCCCAAATTTGCCCTAAACCAGGACAAGCTAAAAAAAAGGTAATTTATACTTTTCTCTAATAAGCCATTATAAAATTTGAATTTTTCACTCAATGTGTTGACATTGGGAAAGAAATCATAGAATTATAAAGTAGTTTGGCTTTGAAAGGGCCTTAGAGAATTTCTTGTTCCAATCCCTCAATAGTCTGTCCATGAGCCAGCAGTTTGCCCTTGTGGCCAGGAAGACCAATGGCATCTTGGAAGGAACTAAGAAAAGTATTGCCAGCAGGTTAAGAACCCTGGTGTTGGAGTGCTGTGTCCAGTTCTGGCGTTCACAGTACAGCAGAGACGTGGAGTTTCTAGAGTGAGCTCAGTAGAGGAATACAAAGATGATTAAGAATTAACTTTTGTCTTACAAGAAAGGCTCAGGGAGCTGGGTCTGTTCAGCCTTGAGAAGAGACAACTGAGGGGACTTCGTCAATGTCCTGATCTGAGGCGGTGTTGGGGAGGATGAAGCAAGAAGGCCCTGCAGAGAAGATTTATTAGTAAAAGACTCTAAGAGTATAAAACCTGTGAGAGATATAGAATTAAAAGCAAGATTTGAACTGTAAGATGCTGGGCAGGAAGAGAGTAATTAAGCTAGCTAAAAGACAGGGCTGGGTGATTCAGTGACACCCCTGTCAAGACAAAAGGATGAATAAGGGGTTGGACCCTCTCAGGTATCAGGGAAAAGGTGGTTTTTCAGGTTCTTAGTATGTAGATTTGTATGATAATATAGTAGTGCCCATAGGCTGTATGTAAATTCTGTAGTTTTTAGAATATTCATGATACAAAGGGAATGTAACAGGTAATTCGCTCTCTTGCCCCTTTTCTCTTGCTCTCTTCTCTTGCTCTCTTCTCTTGCACTGCTGGACCCTTGTCCCTTCTAGACTTCTCCTGTTGCTGCTCCCTTCCCTGGTTAGGCTGTCTCCCCACGGCTAATAAACCACGTGTCTTGAGAGCATCCCGGTCTCAGGACATCTCTCATTGCTCAAACAACAACCACAACACTTTCTACAAAGGGGGAGGTGTCAAGAGGATGAATCTTCTTGCTGGTGCCAACTCTTCTTGTTGGTGCCAAGAAATAGGCCAAGAGGCAACAGACACAAACAGATGAAGAGAAATTCCACCTGAGCATGAGGAAGAATTTTTTTACTGTGCAGGTGACTGTGCACTGGTACTGCTTGCCAGAGAGGTTGCTGGACTGTCCCTTACTAGAGATATTAAAAAACCATTTGGATGCAATCCTGTGGCATGTGTTCTAGAATGACCCTTCTTGACCCCTCAGGGGGTTGGACCAGATAACCCATTGTGGTCCCTTCCAACATGAATAAGATTCTGTGACTCATCAAGCAACTGTCCTGAAGACCAAGCACTTGCTCCTCTAGCATACTGTTTGATGCTGAAGTGCTCCAGTGAAAAGCTGGAATTCCCTACTACCTATCACGAGATATAAATACTTGGATTTCTTATTTCTATTGTTTGATCAGCCTTGGAGAATCTCATGCTTCATTAAGTATTAGGGAGAAGCAGCAAACAAGATCAATAATTAGGGGACAAAAAAGCTCAACAAAAATATTAACTAAGCACTAGTGGTAATAAGACTCAAAAGGTACAGTACTTTCATTGTCCTGAACCACAGCAAGAGTTTATGTGAAATAAAACTTCTAAGAGCCACACAATACAAATGTAGAAAGAACATTTTACCAAAACAAATCTATAGGGAAGCCATTTGGTATTTAAAATACTAGTTCTACCCATCACAGCTGTTCTATTAAATAAATGCTGAAGCTGATGAGGGTAATTATAAACTCCATTGATGGCAATAAAAAATGGATATTTATGGAAAAATGAAAATAACTAGTTCTGATTGTACAACATATTCTGATTCATTTTTTGGTTTTGAAGAATTATAAAGACATTTTAAGTATAATCTTATATTAATTGCAGTGTCATTA
>VWYO01011985.1:80613-101468 GCA_013400275.1 Rhadina sibilatrix | reverse complement strand
TTATATTTATATTTATATTATACAAATCTTTCAGTAACTGAAGATTATAAATACAATCCTTATCCACAATGGTTTGTTCATTTTGCTGTCCTTTACACTAGGTTTTTTGTTTGTTTTTTTTTAAGTAAAAAAGAAACTGATCTTAATATAGTAATTGCTGAGGGCGTAGTAGGCATGTGATTTAAATAGTTAGAGGGTGAAAGTTAGAGGAAGCATGACACGTGGGCCTGGTTTTCTGTTTCCTCCCTTTTGTTCAGTAGCTCCTTGCACTTTGCTGTCTCTGTCTTCTTTGTCAGATGCCACCATTCAGCATCTCTGCTTCTTCCTTCTGAGTTACTGGGCTGGCCTCATCATCTCTGATAGACATGTAGCTGCTTTTTAATACTGAATTCCCTTGGACAAGATCTTCTCTCTGCTGCCAAGAGGCAGAGGTGCCTACCAACCCTTGAAATGTGTCTTCTGAAGCACCACCTATGAGATTACAGACCCCATCAATACAGGGTGGTACAAACATAAGAGCTCTTCCATAAATACACTGACTATCACCTTCTGCCTGAGAAAACACCATTCACAGGTGGACAGCCATACCTGGGACTGGGCACAAGTTAAAATGATAAGGGCATAGACTGGTAAAACATTTTAGCTTTATTAAATTGTGGCAGTCACGTCCCTCCTTTGGTAAGCTGGACAAGTTTCTGTTGTTTGGGGGTGTGGGGTTTTTTTTTTTTTTTTTCCTCTTTTCCTGTGCCCTTGGGTATTTTTGGGTTAGTGAGCTCTGAAAGGAAAAATAAGCAGCAACAAGCAGCAATTATCAAGGAAGCAGGCTGACCAGACAGTGGGTCTTTTCACCATGAGTCTTCCTTCCTTAGAATGACACATCAGTGATCCTGTTAGCCCTTGCATGAGAGACAGGAAATGTCTGCCAGGAGCTGATTGCTGCTGGCCAGCTCAAGTGGACATGATGCTGCAGTGTCTGAGCCTGCTGCTCCTGCAAGGCTGGAGAAGTAATGCAGGGCAACAGGGCTTCAGGCTCATTAGCTCAGCTACAGGTATAATTAAGCACAACTGAAGAGAAGCTTTAGCTCGGCATTTATTTTTAGGTGGAAGAGATCCCAGTAAGAATTCTTAAGGGTAAGGTACCTTATTAGATCTATGAACAGAGTTTTAAAGATTTTGAAGTTTCCTTCACTCAGACATCAGTCTTACATGACCAGGAACAGCCTAGATGCACAATCTGACATTAACTTGATTTTCAACTCCTCCTTAGAGGTTAAGGCTCAGAAGTTTGTTTGATATACAGTCAGACAAAAATGCAAGGATTAATCAGCTGAACTGACCCTATCCAATAAAAAACATTTATTTCAGTTACAAGCACAAGGCACAGAATCAAGGACTGAGTATGTTGCTGGAGGCTGAAAAAGGAAAACCTAATTGAAACCACTTCAATCAATAGTTCAAGTAACCAACCCGTGCATCCTTTCCCTTTTCCTGCAAGATTACAAATAGAGTAGAGTACCTGGCAACCCAGCATCTGCTTTGTAGACCTAAATAAAGGGAAACAATGGTCCCAGGGCAGATTCTTGTGGAGAAACTTGGCAAGGTTTAAAATTGGGTGACAGGGAGTTTGAAGTGAGATTGCTTTGTGTTTGAAATACTGTGGGAAGAGACTTTTCCTCATACTGCTGTCATGGAGTTACACTTGGTTCCACATGGTGTTTCCATAGTTGTCTGCATTTTTTCCTCCCTTAATGTTGACAAATTATAAAGGTTTCCAAGTGAGTTGACTTCTTTTCCTTCTATCTATGGCATCATTTGTATAAGTGAACAAGCAGCAACAAGATCTGGTAAAGCAGAAAGTGTAAAAAATTGTCTGGAGAAGACTGAAATACATGAAAATCCCAAAACACATCACAAGGGTGATGAAGAGGGTGATTAACTGAGGCCCTCTCTGTCAGTGGCATGACTCTGTCCCCTGTTAATGGTGAGATTCCCACTATCAGCTGTGGCAACAGGCACAACCTTCTCAGGGTAGGCTGATTAAGCAACACACACTAATATGGCATGTTCTATGTTATAATTTAGTAAAATACTACCATAACACAAATGGAAAAATGTTAGTTTTGTTAGTGCCCACTATAGAACTGAAACTTCCACCCAGTCCTCAACCCCAACACACAAGCCCTTTGGGACGAGTTCTCTCAGTGAAATGCTAAATTCTGTTTTGAGTAACTAAAAGTAACTTTTGAGTTTGTCTGTCTTCTTGTTGGAAGATCAGCTTCATTTACCAGTCCTAGCAACTGACTGGATTGCTTTGATCCACTCTGTGCGCTCAGTGGAGGAGGCTGCTTGCAGGTAATAGTGGATTTCATTTGCTGTGATGATTTCAAAGAGGATGTTGTCATCATCACGCTTCTTGGCTACAGGAAAAAAATAAGAAAGTCAGCTACTAGAGGAAAAAAAGTCTTGTACTTTCAATATTTCCTCCTTTACGCATCATAAGGGGATCTCTTTTCTTTCTACAGCTGAGCCTGATCAGGCCTTCACAAAGATTGGGTCCAAGAGATGAGTCTCTCTCTCAGAGAAACCACTCTTGAATTCTGTGTGTTTCACCTTCAGGAGTTTCTGGTTTGTTGGCCTCAAATCATGGAAGGATCTGCAACCCTGAAGATGGATCACGTTCCCCAAACCCTCCCATGCTTTGCCAGCTACCAAAACAAGATATTTGACTTTATGTCACATCCATCTGTTTCTTTTCTGGTTTTTTTTTAAACTTTCTTGCTGGATATGGTAGGCAGCCTCTCCTGTGGAGAGGAGAATGCATGAAATTAATGTTTCTTAGTCCTTGCAGCAACACCATTTCTGTTCCCACAACTTCTAGCTTTGGGAGGGAAGAGAAGGTGGACAGTAACAATTTGTTGGCATAACCATTTCTAGCATGAAGCTTCCATCCCAAATTCATTAACTAAAGTGATCAAACTCATCTTACTCTGCCTAAAAAGGCAAGTTTATCCTAACTCAGGGTTTGTGTCATCCTTTTGACCAGCCCTCCCTAAAGTACTGACAATACACAAAATTCCCTATTGCTACCTTTGCCACAGTACCCTTCCCCAGTAATGCAGACAGCAAGAGAGAGACCAGTTACTAGAATTACTGAATCACTGTACACAGATTACTTTGGGAATAAAAAACACTTGTGATTTTAGGCAGATTGAAGGGTGGGGGGTGTACCAAAAGTTAATTATGGTTCCTTACTGTCTGGCATCTCTTCCACTGCTGTCACCACGCAGCCTCTCAAGTGAATTGCTCCCAGTGGTTCTTCTCCCTGGGGAGGACATGAAATGAAAATGAAATGCAACACTTCTGAAACTAGTAGCATGTTAATATATGGCCACATTTCCAGAATGGAAACAAAACCATTTGATTACTTAGTATGTCTCAGCTGAGGGAATGGGGATCTTCAGTCTGTGTGTGACATGCAGGGTTGGGGGTGTGGGAAGAGAAAGGCTTACTAATAAATAGGGGATCTCTTGTGATTTAGAATTCAGGGTCTGCAGAGTATTTAGCATGGGAATGGGCCCATTAGAAATACACAAGAAATAGGATGCCATGTCTCAGCCTGGCATGGCAAATACCTCAAATATAAACTGCAAAATTACTGTGTTCATTTGCACTTAGGACCTTATTTGTTTTGGTCAAGCACACATTAATTCTAATTAATCACAGATAAGAGGTGAAAATACAATTCAGTGTCACTTATTCCCAGGTCTGAGTGGCACTTGCCACCCTGACTTGGCAGCCCCAGAAACTATCCTTCACTCAGCTTTTCCAGAGGATAAGGGCTAGGCCCTGTAAGAACAAACAGTCCCACCACTGTCCTGCCTGATCTTCCTTGTCACATTCTCATGCAAATATTCCTTTCAGGTACTGCTAGAAGGCACTGGATTCAAAACAAACAGGGAAATAAAGCGAATCTCTCTTACTCCAGCAGGATCATAATAGTGAAGATATGCAGGATCATCTCTTAAAACGAACTTTCTCACTTTCCAGTTCTTCCTCCGATGTCCCTGGGAAAATTCAAAACCAGGAATGTCACGGAGCTGCTTTGCCTGCATGCAAATCTTACCCACATGTGAGAGGACTGGCAAATACAAAAAGGGGAAAAAACCCTGAATATTCTGGACAGGAAATACTCACAGGAGTAGGACTTGAATCTGCCTTTCCTACATTCCAATCTTTTGTACAAGAACTGGACTATCAAACTGCTTTTGTTTGTTGTGCAAAGCAGAGGAGCTTCAACATGAGAGATTCCCCTAAACCTATCACACAGTCTGGTAGTTGTGACATTCACGTGAGATCTGTGAGAGCTGGGTTTAACTGAACTTGCTAGAAAACATGGCTGCAAAGTGCCTTGCAGGAAGGTCCCTTGAATTATTGGCAAGGATGAGCTGCAAGTCTTTCTGTCCCTGCGAAGATAACAAAAAAATAAAAAGCTTATCTAGCTTAAACACCCTGGAGGGCTCATGGCTGAGAAGCTCAGGCAGAAATATGGACGTGGGTGCCTCATGGCCTGTTCTCATGACTGAAGAGGATGGGTGTGGAAGGTTTAGACCAGCTGAAAGCATTTTCAGCAGAAGCAGTGACCCTTCCAACTCACTGGGGGTGACCAAGTGCAGACTAACACTGGTGGAAGATTGTAGTGAATCACTTCCTGTGGCATTTCAAAATACAAGTTTCCCAATTAGCGGCTGTTTTCACGGAAGCTCTCACTAAATAGGTTCATGTGAAGGTGAGAGAGCAAAAGAGCAGCAAGGCGTGGGTCTTATTTCTTCCACTGCTTCTGAGTAAACTGATTAAACAAGAGAAATACATGTGAGCACCACCAAAAAGTTCTTAGGCCCTCAAGGACTATTTTAACAGTGCGGGTTCAGAGTCAATGTTAGGAAACATTTCTTTAGAGAGAGAGTGGTCAAACACTGCAGCAGGCTACCCAGAGGGGTGGTCAATGCACCATGGCTGTCAATGGGTAAGAAGCTTTTGGACAACAAAACCCTTAACGGGATGCTTTAACCCTTGGTCAGCCCTGAAGTGGTCAGACCAGAGGATTGTTGCAGGTCCCTTCCACCTGACCCATTTTATTCATTGAAGAATCCTGATTTTGCCTTCGGTTCACTAATATCTGCTTGCAATGGCCTTGGAAACATGCCATTCACTTTATTGCTTAAAGTTTTGCTGGAAAGGAAGCTATCCAGTTATCTTCTGTCTTACACATCAAACATGAGTGACTGAAACAACTCCTTTGCTCGAGCATGCTGAAAAAGCCCATGAAAACTGGCAACTGAATCCAGTTGTGTGTCCAGAGGGACACAGGAGGGGCAGCTTTTCTACCTGAGTTCAGTTTTGCATTGTGCCAATGACTTGTCACATCTTCTGTGTTAGGACTCTTTCCTAATTAAAGCCATCAACTGTTTTATTTTGTGGTAAGAGCAATAAAGCTTGCAATATTTGTCCAGAGTCCTGCTGCTATGCTGCAGCAAGTGTTCTTTGTGCAAAGGCAAGAGGGACAGAGAGGAAACCTGCCAAGTGTGGAAATTACCCAATGCCATAGGGTAATTTCTCTCCTGCCCAAAGTTTTTAAGTGTAAAAGAGTAATCTTGCACCCATGTAACATCCTTCTAGGGACAGGATGGAACATGGGCAATACTGACCTGTTTCAGCAAGCATCCCTGTTTGACAATTGTGCCTCTGAATTCTTCTTTTAGGACCACATCATCATCACTGGAATATCCCTCACAGAAAAATCCACTGTCTGGCTGCAAGACCACAAGAGAAAGGTTACAGAAGTTACACAGTTGCTGAATGCTTATGTACATGTACCAATCTGGCTGCTTTTGGCTTCCCTCCACCCTGTTTTTTGCCACCCCAAAGAGAATATTATTATTGTTGTTGTGTTGTTGTTGCTGTTATGGTTATTGGTAAATAAACATAAATAAATATAATTATTCTGTAAATATGAACAGAATTGTCATACCAATTTACTTGTTTTCAATTTACAGAAGGCAAACTTTTTTGTTAGCCTAAGTTCATAAGCCAAATATCTTTCAAACAGTGCTTGGCTGTGATATTTCAAGTTCTTCAAATCAATCCACAGAATATGAGGCAGTAAATGGAGAAGGCTGTGTTTGACACCCAGGACAGGTTACTGGGGGATATTAAGGACTTCTGTCTCTTTGCTGATAGGCAAGCTGTGTGTGTGCACACACACTGAGTCAGACTTGGTGGCTCTGCACAGAAATGGGTTTGTAGCTTCTGCCAAGCTTTGTGAAGCCCTGTGATAGAGAACCACTCTCTTCTCTTCCACTGAATCAACAGGGAAACAGATGGTTAAATTCTGGTCACCAGAACAATTATCAGGAACAAAGACCAAGTTAAAAAGAACCCAGCTTTGTCTCAGCACTTAATTTACACTTAGAAGGGTGCCAGAAAAAAAAACAACAAAGCCTGTCCTGGTTACAACTATTAAAGTGAGCAGGCTCATTCTGAGTACCACAAGGAAAAGACAATTAAGATAGATTTCTCCATTTCTGCACAATCTTTCCTCCAGGATTTAAGAAGCATGAGAAGCACGTCTCAGTAAGTCTGAGACAATAACAAACCAGAATACAATGCTCACAAAGTAATAGTAGGCATCACTGAGATCTAGGAAGGGGGTGTCTGAGAGTCCCTCAGCAGCTGCCTTGGATGTATCCCCAGCAGGCTGCAGGTAGCCTTCACTCAGGAGGGAAAAGGCAAGCAGGAGACCTTCTCTGCGATTTCGGACGGAGCTGCTGGACACCAGCCAGTCAATCACACACGTGCCTGGTTAAAAAGGAGCAAAATACCAGCCACAAAGCAAGACAGGCATGAGGAAGCCTAAAAGTACACAGGAAACAAGCTTACTGCATGTATTCATCAATCTCCTGAAAAATGTTTTGAGCAACAGCATGGGGAGCTAATCTAGGAAGGTTCCTGGCCATGTGGTGAGGCACAGCATTTCCAGCTGAAGGCAGGGGCCAGGAGAGCTCTCAAACACCATTCCTGGGGGAGAAGAGAGCTGGGAGGGGATGCAGGGCTGAGCTGGGAAACCTCAAAGACAGGGGTTGGGGATATATGAATGATAGCCAAGCCTGGAAAAGGCAGCATTCCAGGCTGCTATGCTACCAGCATAATGCTTTTGGAAACAGGGTAATTTTCACAGAATCACAGAATCACTAAGGTTGGAAAAGACCTCCAAGATCATCAGTCCAACCATTAACCCAACACTGCCATGTCCACCACTAAACAATATCCTCAAGTGCTACATCTATGTATTTTTGAGCACAAACACAGATTTGACTTGGAGAGAAACAGGAATTACAGTGGGACACTGTTCGGTGATGAAAAATTCAGAATGGAGTAATACCTAAATTTCATCCTTCTCCTTTGTTCAACGTGTCTCCTGGGTTAGCAAAAATACTATCAAACTTCTCTGTGCTCTACAGAGCTTAGAGCTGTTTCATCTCTTCAGTTTTTCAACTCTGTTCTCCCTTTATTGTATGGAAGAGAGGGACAAGAGCTCCTTACCTGTAAAGCAGTGATTGAACACTCTCTTATCTTTTTCCAGCTTCAACTCCTTTATTCCCTTTTCAGGATCTTTCATTGAGAGGTACAAAGCACTGTGCATTAAAAAAAAAAAACAAAACACAGAAACTGTTAGCAAATAAAAAGATTTTGCCAGTTTGTCCAGTGATATCATTGTCATTCACAGGGGCTTCATGTTTTGTTGGCACATGGCTCTCTGCAGAGCTGTAACACGGCTCAGTTTCACCTCCTGCATCTCCTGAAAAATTCAAGTTGCAAAGCCTGGAGGTCTCACTACATTGACCCACAGCTGTGGGAGCAGAGGGTGGAGTGCACAAAAGGCTCTCTCACCACATCTCCTTATTTTGAGAATACAACAAGTTGTGGTGACTATAGCATGAAGAGAGGAACACCCACTGCTGAGGCACCTTCACAGGGCCCCACAGCCCCAGTGGGAGCATTCACTGCTGTGCTCTGTGTTCCCCCAAAGGTCCTGGGCAGTGCAGAAAACCTGTCCCTGTCCCAAAGCCTGCATGCTCTCAGATGATCTTGACCCTGTGTGGTTTTACTGTCTTATAAGAAGAGTTCGGGCTCATTTTTATCTTGGTATTTACAGCCCAGAGACAGAAGTCATCCTTGATTTTTTTTAAAGTACTAATAGATTGCTTCTCTTTCTCTCTTCTTCCCCCTTTACCAGTTTCATGTTCTTTGGTAGGCACCACAGTCCCCTCACCATCCAAAAACTGGGCTAACATCAGCATTTCTTTGGAGAGCCAATAAAGGTCTAAAATATTTTTGCAATACATGATTTACTCTATAAAATGCTTCTCCTGGAAGAGTCACACTTTGGCTGGCTTATCCTCTTGCACTTCAGTATGTCCAGAAATCTCTTTATCAGCAAAAGACTTTGATAAGTAAGTATGTTTTGGTAAATTACAGTATATTAAAAAAAAAAAAAAGCTCTAGAGATCTGACTGCTAGCTCATTTCTGACACGTTGTACAAACAGAAATTTTTGTCGTGCAGAAAGGGCTGTGAGAGAATCCATGGACAGACAGGCTCATTGTTCTTCCTGACCAAGGTTCCATGTCTGACACACTGGCTGCAGGTGGAAGTGAGTGGGGGAGCAGAGCTATGAGAACAAACCTCAGATTGATTGTTTCAGGCAACCTGATAGACTTCCTCGTGGATTTCCTGGAAAACCTTTGGCCTCCATCTATGTGATGAATTGCTTTCTTGATATCCCGCACCCAGGCATCTCTCTCCTCCAGGTAGGCAGCTTGGAAAAAGTGGTCCTGCTGCTTGGCCACAGTGAGCTTGAAGACAAACTGGAATGATAAATTAGGGGAGGGGTTTTTTTGGTGGTTTTTTGTTTGGTTGGGGTGGTTTTTGTTCGTTTGTTTTTGTTGTTTTGTTGAGGTTTTTTTAAGGTTGCTTTGGTGCAGCCAGTTGGGCACAATTAAGCCAGTACCACCACAACATACAGCCTACCTATGCCTCAGGACTATGGGAAGTGCCTTAGAGACACAGTAAAGTTATAGAAACTCTGAGGAAAACCATGAAGGAGCACTGCACATCACTGAATCCTTTCGTTCCTTCACTCTGACTGATCCTGACATCCCAGGCACCAATATAGCTGCTGATTCTAACTTTTGCTGGGAAGTTCAACACAGCTGAAAGGCTGAAGGGATTCCTTGGAGTGGCTAGACAAGATTAAGAGAATAAAAGTGGGTATTTATTAATGGCCTTCAATAGGTTCACCTTGGGCAGTCAGAAGCCTCTGAGAGGCTACAGCCAAGATAGACAGTGGTCATGGGTTTTTCAGACAGATATAAGTTTGGTCCATTTGCATAGCAGGGGTTAATCTTCCAATTACAGCTTCAGGTAATGAAGTCATTTACCCCCAGTTTGCTTCCCCCTCAAATCATTTTTGTTTATACTTTTGGGGCCTGAGGGAGTGAGGTGTCCTTGAGCTTCAGGCCTAGAGGAATCATTGTGTCTGACCAAAGTGTGAGGACAGCTACCACTCTGTATGGAGTTTTAGAGTTATACACTAAAGCTGTACAGGACTTGAAAAATATAAAAAGTTAAAATCCTAATGCATCAGAAGCACCCAGCCCCTGCAGGCTTGCAATGGATGTAAATTTGTTTTAATGTTTAGAGACACCTGAACGGCGTGAAGGAGGAAAAATACCCTACATCATATTCAGCTACTGACTCACAAGGGGGAAAAGGGTCATAAACTGGAGAGTACCTGAGTATATTTGCAGCCTAGGAGGTAGATGGTGCATCCAACCCTTGGCTACACCTCAGGATCACCTATCTAAACACACTGGCAACAATGGAAAGACTGTATTTCCCAAAATTAGGAATAGATCATCCAGAAGTAGTTGTAAACAGAAAAAAAGAACAACAGCCAAAACAAAACAAAACAAAAACAACCAACAACCTGAATAAAAACCAAAACAAACCTCCAAAACCATCCAACAAAGTTCACACTGTTTGAACTCATTTCCATCCAGTGATCTCCTGGATGGAAAATCTGGATCTAATTACTCAGGTTTCAACTTCCTCTAAAATGTAGTTCCCCATGAGTGACACTAATTTGTTCTGTAGTTGTGTTATAATAAGTATCACAAGTTCTGACTCAGCAGGTGTCTAAAAATGCCAAGCTAAGCCACAAGCCAACAGGATGACTTGATGAGGGCAAGGAAAGCAAAGGTTACTGTCAAAGAGCAGCAAATGAACTGCAGTGAAATCAACACACTGAATGAATCTGCTGAAGCTCATGCTTGTAAATGATACATTCCTGAATATCTCTGACAAGCATTTTCCAAATTATGGCCAACAGGAAAAATTCTGACAGGAGAAATTCTGACACCCTGAAATTGTGCACAAGTCCAACTGAATTTCATGGAAGATACATTTGAAACTTACAAAGCAACAAGTCCTCAAAAATCCATCTCAGACAGAAAAGCAACATTTTCCTATCTGACACTGTCCATATTTCCAGCAATACTCACCTTTTCTGTCATACAGGAAAGACCAACCTACTGAAAATCAATGTACAGTGCATGAGAAAAGCAAACAGACCAATCTATCCAAATCCCAATATTCAACAGTCAAGCTAACACTCCAGATTAACAGAATGAAATACCAAAACATTGATGAGATTACCAAAGGAAAAAAATCATTTTCTCAAAGAGCTGAGGAGCAACATACAGTGAAATGCTAAAGAAAAGTTTTCATTTTCAGCACATGGAGAAGACTGGCAAAGCCCTTTCTTTTTAGCATTTACAAAGTTAGGCCAGTAAGCTACATAGACTTCCAGGCTACTTCTGAAATTGGTGAAGAGGTTGAGTCTCCAGTCCTAGATGTGACCAAGCCTCCCTCTGATGATGTACATCTAGTTGTGTTTTTGAGAAAATTAGACAAACTAAATTAAATACCAACACTTTATATAGTTTAAATTGGGAGAGATGAATCCAACTATGAGCAACCAAACATGACAATGCTATCCACAAGAAAACCATGTTTTCCCCATGGGGGGAAATGGAAAAAGTTGAAGAATATCAGAATTTATAATACATTAAACAATGATCAAACATCAAATCAAGGATGGCGAATAGTAGTGAATGCATTTTGAAATATAATCTCAAAATATGCAGTTGCAGGCCCTTTATCTGTGCTTAACAAATCCAGGATTGCTTCTTTTGCCCTCAGCACCTGCATTTAGCAATTGATGTAGTAAACAAAGCATGTTGGTGATGTGCTCTGAGCTTTCAAACGAGGGACACAAGGGACCCTGATTCCACTTACTACAAAACCTATGGACAGGTTTAATTATCCTCACTTTACTCATATGAAAAAGTAAAGTTCACTGCTTCAGCTGTCTCTCACAATTTCTATTTTTCTAATACTATCATAGAGACTTCTATCTTTAGTCAGGCATCCCTGTGGTAAATTTCTTTAAACTGTGGTGGGATAATGTTCCAGATTCTGGGGAACTCCTTTGTCAGAGGAATTCCTGGGTATGTGATGCCTATTTGATGAAACTGAGTTGACAAAATAATAAATGACTAATGATATGCTTCTTTGCTCATATGAGAAATGCTGTTTTACCAACAATTATTTTTTAGGAACCCTGTAACAAAATATGTGTGTCACAGCATTTATCTCCTTCCTGTCTGAGCAAGCCAGTTGTTGTTCCTTGACAAGAAATAAATACTTCTCTCCTGCTCACAAAGTATTTCCCCCCAGCCTTATTCTGTGGTAATTAGATTTAAATTTAATACAGGAGCTGTTGCCATTCAGCTGCAAAATGTCTTCACACCAATAAAATTTAGTTCTGCTCTCTGAGAGACTCAGAAGTTTAATAAAAACCAACCAACCACCCGACCCCCCCAAATGCTTTCTGAATTAGTCCTCTTGAAGTGTCCTGAACTCAAATAGTACAGAATTCCAAGCCTGCTTATGACCTCCTCAGGCAAGTGAGAATCACCACTAGGATGAGTGCAAGGAACTTGTAGCCACCAGCCTTTTGCCTTTTCAGTGCTTCCAGAAGTAGAAGTATACTGTCAATTCTTTTTATGAAGAAAAGTACTTACCATTCTTTTGCCAAAATCCTGGCATGGGCTGTGAACAGAGCTTCCTTTTAGTGGGATCATCCCTTTGGGGCTGTTATCAGCCTTCCGCTTGTAGAATTCAATTCCGTCTTCTAAGAGCACAACCCACATTGGCTTCCAGGTATTAAACATGCTGCCCTGCATCAATAAACCACAAATGATGTTCAATGAATCACTCTTCACGTGATACCCAAGGAAGACATGAGCTTCTCCCTGGAATGTCTGACTGATGCCAAAACAGCTACAGTTTGTGTTTCAAGGGGAACATACCACAACAACACCCCTACGATGCTGATAAACATTTTTTTGTTATTTTTCTGACCACCGTTTATTCTTCCCTGTAGCTGCTCTGCCAATGGAAGCCACCGTGGATTTCAATAAAAATAAAGGCTTTATCCTATGATAAGCTGTACCACAGAAGACTCCAGAGCAGAGGTTGCTGTGGAGCAACAACCACCTTCCCAAAGAACGGATGCGCCGGTGGCCCCACACAGTGACGTGACCTCTCTAATCTCACTATTCTTCCTTGATGTTTAACCCAATCAAGCGCAACTGTGGCTATTTCCTGTTACCTCCTGGCCAAAATTTCCCTATTTTGTCTCCCTACCTCTCCCCAACCCGTTGAGGGTTAGTTTTCTCTCCTGCTCAGCCCAAAACTACCCACTCACCTTCTTAACCAAGTAGCCCTCCCTTATGCGCATCGGTTCCCGCTCCATGGCTTGGGCAATCCTGCTCTCGGCTCTGTCAGCTCTTGAGTTCCTCTGGCAGCAAAGTTGGTGGGATGGCGTGTTTTTTACAGCACGGCTGTGTCATTTCACAAGTTCCCCCCAATGGTAATGGCAAGCCCATTTCCTCTTACACAGTGAGAGATAGGGAAATGCAGAAGCACATGGGTATTTATAGCCCGTCCCTGACAGCACAGGCAGCAGCCTGACAAAACGCTCCGTCCTATCAAACACACCCAGCCTCGATGACAGAATCCTGGGGAATTAAAGCAGCACTTGAGTGCTCAGGCAGAAAAAAATTGGGCCTGCTCTGCAAATACTTGAGCTCTACCAAGACAACAAACAGGGCACGGTGCTGCTGCCTGGTGCCTGCCGAATAACTGCAGAGACAGCTTTCCAACGCGTCAGTGCTTTCACTTCACCCTACCTTCCAAATCTGGCTCCCAGCTGGCAAGCAGCTGGAGTCTGAGTCAGTGGAGTCTGGCAGGGAGGTGGAGGACCCTCTGCTTGGTAAACGAGGATGCGCCCTCTGCTGACACAAGAAATGTGTTTGTCAGACTTAATCAGGTTTGGGATTTTCACGCTGAGGCCTCCCAAAGACGTCAGCTGTCAAACAGGCACAAATGGATTCGACCCGTGCATTACGTAAAGCACCGACCACAAAATGCTTTCTACAGGCATCTTTTACTTGCTGCAGAGCTTGGTTGGCCCTATTTGGGAAAAGAAAAGGCAAACCCGTAGGTTTTTATAAATGCCAGAGTCAAAAACCCTTTTCCCCATAGAGAAGGAAGTGGAGGTATATGGGAGGCAGTAAGAGGCTGCTTCGTGGTATCTTGAAGCAGCCTCTTGTGTTCTTCCAAGCACAAGATTCCAGGTCACTTTTGCAGCTAAGCTCATTCAGATAAGTGCTGGTTGAGCCCAGGGTGACTCCATCTGTCAGCTCTGCCAAGATCCCTAAACAGGGACTTTTTCACAGACAGAACTTCCTGTTCTCCATATGACTCTCTGCCTCAGCCTTTACTCTGGAGGAAGTCTTACTCAGTAGTCTGACAAGGTCTGTGATAGAGGACCAGAGGGTTAGCAGAGCCCAAAACCTCTTTTCTAAACATCCCTCACTGATGCCTATTTAGTGGTATTCCCACAGATGAGACTCCACTCCTTCCTTGGTCATCTGTATCGATGCTTCACTATCCCAACTGCTTGGTCTTTCTCCTCACTGTCTGAATGAAGATTTTCCTTTTCCAGGCCTTTCTCAACTAGTTGCTGCTCAAATGACACATCCAGTCTCTCTGCAGGCAGAGCACCTGCCTGTACCACCCGTTTCAGGCTGAACATTCTGTCCAAAGCATACCTTTTTGTGATGATTTCATCTGTCACTAAGTTGTTTGGGGTTCCTAAAACCTGCAGTCCCAGTACATTATTCCTTTGCTCATGTGAATCATACTGTTGTAAGGATCTTGTTGCTATTAAAGGCACTAGTTGCTGATGAAATCAATCATCCATCAGTTTGCAAATCAAAGACCCCATATATTCTCTGGATGTGAACAGAATTCATACTTGAATTCAACAAACAGATTTTAAAATTATTAGAGACAGAAAGTCACACAAAACTAATAAAACTTCGTGGTCCTTGGAACTAAATGTAAAAAAATACCACTAAGAAGTGATCAAAACCATTGTCTAACATTTACAGTAGAAAATTTGCCTACCAGGTCCAAGACTTGGAATGAACTGAAGATGCTCTGCATTTCCAGAGCAGAGATGATCTAACTGGATTTCTGAGTTACATTTCTGTGAAGGTTCCCTTCATCCCCTGTAAGTCTTAAAAGGATGTCTGAAGAACTGAGAAGTTTGAGAATCCTCCTGTATAATGTATTTTTGGTCACTAATTCTTTTTGCTTTAAGAAGGTGAATTGTTTCCTTCTCTTCCCTTTCATTTCAGTGGTTCTAGCTTCAGGAAAAAACACTTTTTTTTTTTTTTCTCCAATAAGATAAACCAAAAATACAGGTCTCAGACAACAGTAACTCTTGAAGTGTAATTTGGAAGCCAAATTATCCCATTATTATCTGCCTTGAGGACATGAAGCTTCAGAGCTTGGAGCTATGATTAAAGACTGAGAACAGGATCACAGTTAGTTCTGTGTCTACTTTGCTCTCCCCACCTCAGGTCTGAGGAAAGGAAGCCCCATCCCCAGCTGGAAGGCCTTATGGGGAGCAAAGACTAAAGAACCTGCCAGTATTTTCCTCCCTGCAGGCATTTTTCTACAGGTTTTCCTGCTTGCCTGCTCCTGCTGACTCAGTGTTTGTGCTGAATCAGGATGACAGGGCCCTGCATGATAAATTGATGACATGAGATGACCAGGGATAGGTGCTCTTCAACAGAATATCTAAACATCCCTCTACTAAAAAGTGGTTTAATGAAAACGGAAAAGGATGCTGACGCCACAATTTCACAAAAGCTCCTTTTTTTCTCACTTTCCTGCTTGAAAAACCTTTGGAGGTATGGAATGTAAATCTAAACACAATGGCACCTAGCCAAAGGCTCCAGAATTTACCATTACTACTTATGCTACTCAGTGTTAAAACACAAAATAAATTCCATCTAATGTTAGCTGAAAGCAATGGCTTTTATAACACTTCTCTGTGTTGTTTCTATTTCATCTTCAAGGCTCAGCTGGTCCTTTTGCCCTTCCACTGTACAAGTCTGGCACAATCCTTTTCTTTACCACTGAGGTGTGGTTTCATTTTATCACACACCACCACAGGGAATTCAGCACTTCATCTCCCCCCAGACAGAAACATGCTGATATAGCTGAATCATTCATGTGAGGCAAAATGGTCCTTAAACACACAAGGCTGTGGCAGGTGCAAAGGGCTGGGGACTGTGCAGGTGGGTCTTCCTTGTCCAGCCATTCCTAAAGAGCAGAACCAGGCATAAGAGAGAGGAAAAGCTGTATTTATTTTACCTCTCCACAGAGGGGAGGAAGAGCTTTGTCAGAAAGGGAAGATAACCTGCAATGTGAAAATCTGCTGTAACTTACTATGTCCTCTCCACTTCTGTCTCAGGCAGGTAAAGGTGCATGATGTCAGATGGGCAGAATTCGTCACAATATCACAATCTGCAGCAGAGCTGAATATTTTAGCTCAGTTTGCTGTTCCTGTAAAGCAGAATTCGTCACAATATCACAATCTGCAGCAGAACTGAGTATCTTAGCTCAGTTTACTGTTCTTGTACAGGAGAACTTGCTGCTGTATTTCTCTAGAAAATTCTGCTTTATTTCTGCTACTTCAGAATATGAGCTCCTTGCAAGCATTGGAAAAAAAAACCAAAAAAAAAAAAAAAAAAACCACACAAACAAAAACCAAGTGATCAACCACATTTATCAGAGCAAGAGATCTACCTGAGGGACTAAGAAGTGTTTATACCAAAAACTGGAACCATGTAGCAGCTGCAAGGAAGGCAAGGTTCTGTTACACCAGCTTCATCACTCCACAAGCCCTTGCAGGGATGGCTCTAACATGTTTGCTGCACTGTAAATGCCAGAAGCCCACCTCACCTGCAACAAAACACATGACCTCTCCATAAATACATGTCACTACAGCAAATCAAGCTGCATTTGCAGGGGAAATTATAAGAAATGTTATATGTTCAAAATGATTGTCTGTATGGGGAAAATGATGCACACAAGTGATTTCCAAACAAGATAAAGACTGTCCAGCTGATATTTCAGTGAAAAACATTTCTCACTTCTGCACAGAGGCAAAGGGCTCAAAAGAATCCAAGTATTAAATTGAGAGCTGGCAGGTGCAAGCCTTAGCACAATTCCCTCTATACAAAATCAAACATATGGCTATGTTCAGAGAACAAGAGATTGTGGCTTTGCATGTCCTTCTTGAAAAGTAACCCCAAACCACAACATTTCCAAATTTAGCACTGTGTTAAGAAATTAATCAAAGAGGGGCAAGCATAAAAAAGGCTAACACAGGCATTACATGTCACCTTAGAATCTAAATGCTGTGGTTTGGCCATCTTCAATGAACCATCCTGTTCTGCCTCAAGGTACATTTTACATGTTTAATGGTTGTTGAGCTTTGCAGCAGGGTTAATGCATCAGTGAGAAGGCCTGCATAAATGTTAATACTTGAAAGCTTATGCAGTTGACATAATGCCTAGAGAGATCATATTGAGTAGATGCAATCAAGAGACCAAACACATTTCTCCAGAACATTTTCTAGATAATTTAGACNGGGTCCAGCCTTCCTCCCAGAAAACCAGGTGAAGCAGCAGCTTTCCAGTCCCTCTGTCTCAGTTTATCCCAGGTATCCCAGGTAGAAACTGCCTGCCCCCACCCCACTGCCAGGGGCATGTGATGCATCTCACAATGGGGTGATGGAAATGCAGATGCACCGCTCTGGGGGCGGGGGTACAGCCTGGGGGGGTGCTAATGGCCCATTATCAGAAGGTGTCAGGCCTCTCTCCCACAGATGAAAATAGAATGCACATATTTGGCTCTACAACCCAGGACATATGGTCATGGTTCATCTACATGTTTTATCTTAGCTTTCATTGAACATATCCACCCTCACCTCTCCCCTGCAGCAGTTCCCCATCAGTGATATGTGCAGGTTACATTGATGCTCTATGCACAAGAAAGAGGTTTTGGAGGATGTAGCTCACACATCTTGTAGGATGTGTGAGACTTTCAGTGTCTTAGGAAGAAAAAGAGGTATGGAACTGCTGGCTACAGCTGACTCACCCCTTTGTAAACACCGAGGCATTTGCCAGGGCATAGGTGAGTGCTCCAATCTTCCTAGCCCAAGGGAAGGGAATTAGCTGAATGTACCTTGCTGACTCCACACAACAGACTGGGAATCCTCAGCTGCCAGGGGAACAAAAAGTAGGACTTTTTGTTTTGGTTTTGATTTTGATTTGAAGGACTGAAAAAAACCAAAACACAGACACACACACAAAACCAAACACTTCCCCCCAACAAACAAACACCAGAAATACAGTTTTGCAGTTTACAAAGACATTAGACATTATAGCCCCACCCCTCCAATGCAGGTGTAGGGAATGGAGGAATTGACACAACTTTATCTTTTTGTTCCCAGAAGGAAATTGCTGCTGTGGCTTAGGAGAAATAGGACTTTGTCCTAAGTCTATGATGATTCATTTAGCTTTGAATCTTGTAAATGTCAGCACGTTTACTCTGTGCTCCTGGAAAAAAAACACACCAACTCCTTCTTCCTTCAGGTATTTTGCTCCCTACAGAATATCAAGCAATTAACATCAGGTAATGAAGCAGCCTGAGATCTAGGACCCATAGAAAATCCCCATGGGGCTGGAAGGGCTTGGGTTTCTCTAGCCAGGGCCCATCCCACAGCATCAAGCACCTCCATCCAGATGGGCTGAGGTGAAGCCAGGTATTTAACATGCAGGGCAAGGTCAAGGGCACCCATGGCTGGAAATGTCAGTGGCAGAGCTGGAGAACAGCTGTCCTAAGTGTAATTCAAGAAGGGCATGAAAACCAGGACTGAGCTAAAACTGAGCCCGTGGGCAGCCTCAGGTGAGGCTGCTCAGGGCCATTAAGGTGGGCAGCAACAAAAATAACCTCCTAGAAGGATTTAGCAAAGGCAGCCCCTTCCCTTGATCTATACTGATAAAGGGCATCTGGTGGGATCAGAGAAGTAAATGTATTAACACAAGGGAAGTTGTTAGATAAATCAAAAGAAGGTCATTGCCTAAATAAAGAATCTTTTCTTCATAAATGTCCTACTCTCACCACATTACACTTGCATATGGTAGGACAGATACTATGCATGCACTTTCCATAATATGATGCTTTTTTTAGTTTTCCCTCATGTTTGTGCAATACTGGTCAGGGATAAAGTCCCAATCTGAGCTGTGGCCGTAGAAAGATAATCATTCAGGCAGAAATAATAAGGGAAAAAAAACCCCTCTCGTTATAGATCTGACCTCTCATGTACTTGGGAAGCTAATTGCAATCAATGTCTTCAGCGACACACAATTTACTGCAACATGATATGTCTGGCCCCTGAAGCAAGTAAACCTGATCCCTGGCAATGGGCATTGCTCCTCACACACCACTTTAAGTGACACGGTGAGATTCCCCACAGGTTAGGGCTCCGTGATTTCATGCTGAATTACATTTAAACTTACAGGAGGGGGATTTACCGCAGGCAAAACTTCCAACAAGCCACAAAGTGCTGCAGTTTCTGCAGAATGCAATGCAAAATGAGATTTCTCTTGCAGTGAGGAAAAGAGATAAGGAGAAATGCACTAGGGATGGGTGTTGTTAATTTATTTTTGTTTCGTTTGTTTAGGGGTTTTTTGGTTTGGTTTTGGTTTTTTTGTGGTTTTGTTTTGTTTTGTTTGTTTTTTTGTTTGTTTTGCAGAGATACACAGTTATGAGAGCCAGGGATCATATCCTCTCCCTGTATTTGTGGAAAGCTGAATGGCTGAACACATTATGAAGCCTGTGTTGAGCTGGAACCCGAACCAAGGGACATGCAGCAGGATTTCTGAGGTTTTGGGGTTTTTTTTTTCCAGGGTTTTTTTTTTCCAGAGGTTTTCAGCAGAATGTATGATTTTGCCTAAAGTTCATAATCAAATTAAATCACTGGATTACTTGCATGCATTAGGAAGTGCAGCTGGGCCATGCTGTTTCTACCATTTGACTTAGTTTATGTTACACCACCACATATACATCCCCAGCCTTGGAAAAAAAAAAAAAGGTCAGGTCCAGTGCAACACAAACCTATGAAATTCTCCTAACAAAACCATTTACTCTGCCATAGTGTATAAGCAAAAAATAGGTTCATGGCCCAAAGCTTGTGTCAGACTTAAGGATGCTACAAGTTTTAACAGCAAACAAGAACAAATAAAAAAATGATGGGAAAGAGGCACAAACCTGCCTGGGTTAAAAGTAATCTCTGTAAAATGGGAACGAGACAGGCTGAGGGTTGAATTACGGTACAATTGTTCAGTTCCAAAGATCTTTGTTCTTGAACAAACAGCACCAGCCATATGTAAAGAGTAGTATTAGACTTAAAGGCATGAGATTCTGACCTTACAGTGCAATTACAGCGTGTGGAGTATTTTCTATTTCAATAAGAGGATTGCAATGAAGTGATTAAAATAATCCCAAGAGAAACCTTAGCCTGCTGATATTGACTGTTGACCTCAGGGAGCAAGACGGTGACCCTCAGCGCAGGCACGGTGACTCTGACAATCAAGGAAGCGACCCTCAGTCCATGGTGACTCAACAAAACCTTTTGCTGCAGCGGGAGAGAGAAAACCCAGAAAAACCACGGCTTTGCTGTCCGCCCTCCCCTCTCTATCGGGCAGCTCTGGCTCCTCCGTGCTGCCACACAGATGTTTCAGCTCAGCCCAAAGGCTCCATCAACACTCAGGAGGCATTTCCCGGGTGGGAAATCAGCAGGTGATTTGGGGGCTCCCCCCAGGTGAGGGAGCCACGGGCGTGAAGGTTTTGAAGGAATGTGTTGAACGAATTTATCTGATCACTCAGAATGGATTCATAGGAGCGTACAATGATTTTGGGAAATGTAAGGGGATCGGGGGTGCTTTGGGGACTCCCCCCAGATGAGGGGATGGGAGGGTGGTTTGGGGGCTCTCCCCAGGTCAGGGGATCAGGGGATGTTTTGGGGGGGCTCCCTGCAGGTGAGGGGACCAACAGTGCTTTGAGGAGGCTCTCCCCAGGTGAGGGGACCAGGAGATGGTTCTTTGGGGGCTTTCTCCAGGTGAGGGTACCGGGGGTGCTTTGGGGAGGCTCTCCCCAGGTGAAGGTACCAGGGGTGCTTTGGGGAGGCTCTCCCCAGGTGAGGGTACCGGGGGTGCTTTGGGGGCTCCCCCCAGGTGAGGGTACTGG
>VWYO01011985.1:44954-65726 GCA_013400275.1 Rhadina sibilatrix | reverse complement strand
TTTTGGCAGTGGGTCAGAGCGCTCGGTGCTGTCTCAGTCTCCTCTTTAGCTGGCAATGAATTGGAATTGGTAAAATTAAAACTCCACTGTAATACTAGAGATCCATCTCCCCCCTCCCCAAAAGTGCTTCATTCTCAGGGGAATAACATTAGCATTTAGGGAAGTAAATGCCTCAGGGTTTTGTTAATGTGCTAATGAGCTAGAGCCTTCCACCTTCAGATCACAAGCATGAATCATATTCAGCTCAAAGGTAAAAATACTGTTTCTAGCAGGAATTTGATATCAAGTTCTAATTCCAGCCCCTCTATCACAATTTCATCTTTATGCTTTCTATGCAGCTTTATTTTCCAAGTCACACAGGGCTTTGAGCTCAGCACAGCCTTCTACCAAGGGCCACTAATCACAGCAAGATTCAAAATCATTTTAATACAGATCTTCAAGAGATACAGATTATCAAACTTAAAAAAAAAAAAAGAGAGAGAGAAAAAGAAAAAGATTTTTTTAAAAGTAAGCTCTTTAAACTTGAATTCACAGAAATGTCCCAAATACTAAGGCTTTTCAGCAAAGAGCTACAGAAAACAAAATCTGTCAAATATCAGCTGCTTTAGATGCCTTTAACACTATAGAGTCCACTGGCCACATTATATTATTTAAATGACCCAGTTTTACTCGCACACAGCAAACAGTTATAACTGAGATACCGTTTTAGAAATAAGTCAAACAAAATATGAAATATTTACTTTGAGAAAAAAAAGTAACAGGGAGCAAGGTTTTGCATTGCAGTATTTGCAAAGTCCCACGGCCCTTGTAACCCTCTTTCCTGCCGATTTAAAATCACGGTGCGATGATGCCCTTATGGTCGCTCCTCGTCACAGCAGAGCATCATCGCTTCCACAGGAGGGAGCTTTTCTCTTGCTAAGGTGACGCTCTCTCGCAGTTCTCAATTTGGAAATGTGTAGGAGCTCTAAACATGCTGGAGTGCCCCACGCCTTCTCAGCTTCCACACAGGATTACCAAAGAACATTCAAATATGGGGGGGAAAAAAAAAGCTCATAAAATGAAAGCTCAAGCATTTATAAGCTAAACCATTCTTGCACTCTTGTTTATGTCCCATTATTATTATCCTCTAATGCAATTACTTGTATAGTGGAAAAACCTGAGCACATCAAGTCCAACACCATTTCTGTCCAGATATATCTGATGTATATAAATTTCACTTATGTGGCTGAAGGTATCAGCTATCCAGATAGAATAGAATAATAGTAGAAGAGGAATAAATCACAATAATATGGAGAACTTAACATCTGGCCTAACAACTGAAAATCATATTTGAATACTTGAAAATATATCTCATATAACACAAAAAGAAGGAATCCTCTCTTTGGTCAACTATTTATTTAGCCAGTAAGTGACAGTCAGCTTTTACCCTTAATGGCTATTTTTTTTCCAGAAAAACAACTCACTTCCATCGTTCAAGATTCTGTGCCACACTTGACCTCCAGCTCTGAGCTGCATTTTCCATCAAGGTAACATCACGTTTCCCAGCTGCTACTTCCACAACTGTTTCCCCAGGGGAAAAAAAAAAAAATCACAAAATGCAGAGGTGAGAGTGATGCTAAAACTGTCCAGTTTTAAAGAGAGGATTTCATATTTCCTGCTAAGTCTAGTCCAATGGGTAAACCCTCCTCCTGATGATAGCTAACTCCTATCATTGACAGTGGGAATAACACATACAAAGGGGACAGGGAGTCCTTGAGGCTTGTTATAGCAGTGACTTCAAAATATCAGGGGGAAACATATTGTGCATGTGATAGGTAATAAGCCTGGGCATAATTTTCTGTGTTGATGAGTGTATTATGGGTTTGCAGACTCAGAGAACTAGAGACACCCTGCTCACCCTGTTCCCAGGTTTGCATTCTGCCATGAATAAACAGATTGCTATATACACACACAGATCTAATCCCAGATCAAAGCCCCGTGGAGCAAAATGAGGTAGAAAGGATTAGATAAAATACAACTTCTGCTCCAAAGGTCTTCCATGCTGCTCAGAACCCCTTCCTCCCATTGGAGTCGTAAGTGAAAAAAATACTACAAATCTTCCTTGTCTTCAAAGCCTTGCTACTATTTCAAATCCAACTGTGGTATAATCATGCAGGCTGTGTTTTGGCTTACACATAGTCAGCACCTAGTAAAAACAGATTCAGCTGCAAGTTGTGGTCAGCTCCACAGAAGGCTAAATGTCAAGTCAGAAAAGCCAGCTCTGATTGATAACTTTGTAATGTAAAATTTTCATTAATCAAAGCCTAATCTAAAATATCTGCACTCTACAGACCACATCAAATCATACTCTGCACTTGGGGCAATTTTTCAGAACAAAACTGTTCCTATTCACAAGTAATTAACCTTGCCAAATTAGCATGAATATGGTAAATATAAATCTAAAAAAAAATAAAATTATAATGAAACAATACAGGCCAGATAGCACAGTTTGAAAAAAAAAGACTGCAAGGCAAGCAGAATCTTGTTTATTTAACATTAATAAGTCCCAGAGGGAAAAGGGACAGCTGTGTAAAGCCACCTTAGTTGTCCCTTTTTTTTAATCATAATTACATCTGTTGCTGATGTTTCATACATTGAAATATCCAAAGAGCCTTTTCAAAGTTCAGTGTGAATACAGATAAAGCTTGGACATAGAAAGCAGATTAAAAAGCATCTTCAGTGATACATTTTGAAAGGTAGCCAAGATCATTTAGGAAAACCTCCTTAGGTCCAGGAAAAATCTTTACTGAGGGACACTGTGTATCAGCATTCATTTGACTTACTGGGAGTGCAAGGGTTTAAAGTGGACTTGACATCAAGTTTCCCATTAGGACTTGTAGTCACTTAAAATAACATCATGTCAATAACCACATTCATTCTGACTTCTATTTCTTTAAGTAGGGGTTTTGATTGGTTTTGTTTTGTTTGTTTTTTTTTTTTTTTCTTGGTTGTTGTTTTTTTTTTTTTTGTTTTTTTTTGGTTTTTTTTCTGGATTTGAAAAGAAATGATGGAGTTTTTAAAGATTCTGAAAACAATCACTGTCTTACAACTTGAAACTGCAACTGAGAAACACAAATTGCTGGAGTCAACTTTTAAGAAAAAAAGGCAAAGGACAGAGTATAAAACAGCTAATTAGAACTCGTCTGGGAAACAAGAATTACTTGGTTTCACTTCAGTTCCAATATTATAAGCTGATCCACAATGTTTTAACCAAAGCTAGATACACAGATATATAGTTTGAATTTCAGAGTTGCTAAGCATCTACCAGCTTTACTTGACTTGAAAAAAAAAGAACATTAGAAGCTGTAAGAAACAGAACAATTTTGGAGCATTCTGAAAAAGGAAAATTGTCTCTTGTTATTTAAAGCATTACCCAATACTAAAGATCCTTCAAAAATTACTTTTCAAATAAAACTGGAAAAACACATGCCAACTAAAACCTTAACCAAAAAACTTTTTCATTTTCAAGCACGTCTAGTGAAGATGAAATATATACACACAAAGAGTTAACTGGAATTTTGGGATGCTTTATTTGTTTGATCCAGAAGGCAGAAATTGTTTTCTGCAAAAACCTGTTTTGATTTAAAGAGCTCTGTAAGTAGTATTTCATAACTAAGGCTGTATATAACTAAGTAACATTGTATAAACCACTCACTTCTATCATACCTGTAAAATTACTATTTTTAGACGTAAGAGATAAACATCAAGTGTGATTCTTTTCATTCAAAGTATTACTTTCTAACAAGATGAAGGGTTAAAATAATCATTTGTCTCTCTAATGTTTTGTTGGCCTCAACCCTTTCTTATTCCAAATTAGTGAAAATAAACTGTAGGGTACAATCCTTCCTAAATTACATATCTACTGAAACCTGAACGTGAATGGGTCCCAGATCTTTTATCTTTATGGTTTCTTCTTGTGCTACCCTTGCACAGGAGGCACAGCAGGATTTTGACTGGAGAGTTGAACCACAGCCTCCAGAGGATATGAGTGCCTGGCAAAACAAACACAAGGAACAAGCAGAGAAAAAACAGAACAGTTATGAGGACTCTTCTGCTTCAGTTTGAAGCTGAAACCTGAACTTGGGCAACTACAGCACCTCCAGCTCAAAAGCAACTCAACACATTGGTTTGGAAGCTCACTTGCATGGAATATGAAATACTGGTATGATCCCTGGATATTATTGCAACATACACTCAGCATTGCTGAAGTCATTAAATAATTTTAAAAGTTTTACAATCCCAAATGGCTTTCTTTAAGGTATTTGGCCTATCTGGTAAAAGAGACTTTAAACAGTCTGTGTGATGCACTGCAATTTCTGAGTAATTTCTACCTGTGAAACAGCAATGGACACAAAAGTGCTCATACTTTCAATAATTTGAGTACAACAAATAAGAGTAGGAGACTGCAAAAGTGCCTGAATCTTGGGAATTTGTGAGTAAAGCCTGGAAAAAGGGAGTGTGTGTGGGAAGGTGTTTCAAGATTTTTTATTTCTCATCATCCTACTCTGATTTAATTGCTAATAAATTAAATTGGCTTCCCCAAGTTGAGTCTTTTTCCCCATGGCAGTAACTGGTGAGTGATCTTTTTCTGGCCTTGTCTCAATCCATGAGCCTTTGGTTATATTTTTCTCTCCCCTGTCAAACTGAGGAGGGCTTTGGTGGGTACCTGGTGTTCAGCCAGGGTAAAGCCACCACAAAAAGGAGGAGAATTATTTCAAATCAGTTTTAATCATGTCCACAAAGAGAAATAATAGTAAAACAAAAACCGATCAGCAAAAATTGACAGTAGAAAAAAGAACTGACTCCAGGTATGAGAAAAAGGTTTCAGACCCTACCTAGGTTCACTGAGATTTGAGAGCACACAACCCTACTGAGTGAGGCCAAAACTCAATTACATCTTCAATTCTAATAGTGTTCTGTGAACCTCTGCACTTGTATTTGCAATACCTCACAAAGCTAGTGTGATCATACCCCCAAACACCAGTTTCAAAATCAACTTTCCAGAAAAAAAACAAAAAAAAAAAGTTTAGAGTACCAGAAATAAAGAAATTTGGTTTACTGCACACTAATACTCTATATTTGATTGACTGGTCTTTAAAAAGTTGAGAATTCCAGCTGAAGCTTTTATACAAGTAGGACAAGAAGCTGTTTGTCCTCTATGGATTTTTAGTGTTTAACAAAAGATATAAACCTCTCTCTTTCCTCATGTAAGGATAATAGAATAATCCTTCTCCTCTGCTCTGTGGTTTGTTTTCACACAGAAAACTTAGTATTGTGGAGGATTTTGCTTGTCAAATGCAGCTGATCATCACTGCATACACCTCATTACTTAAAGCTAGCTAAAAAAGGCTTGTCAAAATGTCAGTGGCAGTAATAGGCCTTCCCCAGCCATGGTTTTTGGGGTTTTTTTTTAAAGCTCAAAGAGTTACTGGCATTCATACCAGCAAAAGTGCATCTACCTAGGAGATTTTAAAACAAAAATGGAGCATATGGGTGTGGCTCTCTTATCCAGAACAGTTAAGTCATAATGAAAGCTCCATTGCAGCTCATTTGTAGCATACTTTAACCCTCATCTAGGAGGACAACATTTAGCCTCTGTAGCCATTCCCTGGAAATGTAACAAGTCCTCAAGTGTTCCAACAGCATTCTTTTCATGAGCAGTGCCAGAGATTTAATGTGCATGGGGTTTTCAGGAGGCTCCTCACTCTGGCTAATAGATGAAAACCTTGCACCATTCCAACACCACATATGGAGAGCTGCAGACTCCAGTTTCCTTACATCTATGATCTTTTCAAACAGTACTCAGAACATGCAGGAGTTGTTTTTATTAGAGCTGCAGTCAAGAACACATCAGCTATAATGAAACAGTAAAATTTAAATGCTGCCAAAAATATTCTGCTTTGGTCTACAGTCAATTTGAGCTTTTGCCCAACATCCACTTGCTCTCCAATCCCACAGAGAGCTGCTCCTCAAACAGTTCCTTAAGTTTATTTTGCTTTTACTGCAACTCTTCACTATGCAGCTGCGCAGTAGTAAACATGACCTTAACACTGAGTGGAAGTTTGGCAACAACTTGATTGCAAATGTAATCTACAACAGCCATGGAAGTTAGCCAAGCCAAAAGCAGAGTTACAGCTCTTAAAAACTCAGGCTATAAATGGCTATACAATATCACACTTCACACGGCAGTTTGCAAGTGTGATTAACTGCTGTGCTGGGCTACACCTGCAAATCATTTCTCTGTTTGCAAATACTGCAGAATTAATGCCATTGCCCCAGTATCTGATTGTCTTCAAATCAGGTAACAGTAAATGAAGAGGAATAAATCAATATGCATTGTTAAACAAGTGTGCAAGTCTCCCTGGGATCAGGACCTTGGATGGTGAAGTGATGATCTCAAGTGCACTGGAAAATGAAATGGTCGTGTAATTTTAAAGGGTCAAAATGATGGCCTGATTGATGTAGCAGATAAAAATTAAAAGCCCTCATCAAGTTTTTAGGATAAATGTTTTAAAGTCTTTCTGAGTTTCTAAAGCTTTGTAGTTATGAAACACATGCTATTGCCATGTTTTATAAGATAGAGGGAGCATCTGAAACATGAATACATCTGAGATTTACTTACAAACAGGCTGTAGAAATATAGAAATATTTTCCTATAGAAATAGCTAGTACTGTCCTTGCTGTTGTCAAAATGAAAGCTGAAGTAAAAAAGATGAGGTTTCTCTGACAGCAATTGTCTAGGTACAGATAAGAAGAAGATGAAAATAAAGAGATGCAATTATGTTAATTGTAACAGAATCTCTGAAGTAAACATTCTGATAAAATTCTGTGGCCAGTTGTCAGAGGTCAGCATATGGGAAGAAACATCAAAAGTCAATCCTCATAGCATCTTCCATTCTCAAAACAGCACCAAGTAGCTACTTGGCTGAGGGATATACTTCCAAAGTCACAAAAAGCACTTCAAAATTAACATTGGTTAGACAATTTCCTCACTTAAGCTGTCTTAAATCTCAACCCAACCATTTTCCAACAATTTCAGCTACAGCATAGTCAGGCCCTAAACAAGTGGCTTTCTGAGCAGCTTTGGAATCAGCTGAATTTGTAGCTGTCTCTCCATACTCATCACAGTCCCAGGTCCCTGACTCTCCCCAGTGCCTCACTAGTGGCCATTCAATCCCATTGAATCAGAATCCCATTGATCAGAAGGGTGACCTGGTGCACACTCATTTTCAGACACATTCGCTCCCAGGTTTCTGCCAGGCTTGCAGCCCTGGGAATACAAATAATGGCACAAGGGTCAAAAAGGTGTAGCAGGGATTAGCTGTGCCTCAAGGAAACGGGAAACTGTATTTTCATACAGAAGTTCAAGGCCTTGCCTCACTACAGCATTTGCAACCCTGCTCATCAAAGCACACTGACTTGAGGCCCCAGTTACTATGGTGATAAGCATGGAATAAATGTTTGTATATAATTAGTTAAATTATCCCTTCAAGAAAGCAGTCGTCCTTCTCACAGGCAGCTACTCATATTTTTTTTTTTAATTTAATAGATGTAAAAGCAAATTTAAATTTTGAAGCTTAAGAATCACTACTATTCATCCACGTAATGATAATTTTAATCTATAGCAAGAATTAAAAAAAAAAAAAAGAAAAATTAGTCAAGGAGAAACCCATCTCTTCTGCAAACTACACTGTAAATGCCCTACAAAATCAGCTAATGCTTGGTTTTAAACATTTTAGGGTTTGCTTAATAAAACCAGGAATGATTAATAAAACTATCTTTTTGCTTAACAAAACCTAAAAAATACTTTCTGAATGAAAAACTAATATGTGAGCCCTTTTTTTCCATGCAATCACTAAGTCAATCCTACTTGTAAAATATAAGCAGTATTTTCTAACTCTAAGCTTACTGCAAAAGCAACATGCTGATATAAACAAGTTAATTTAGTCAAAATGCTTAGTCCATAAACTCATGAGCAGCTTACTTCCTCTTTCAAAAGACTATGAATCAGCAATTACTGTAAAACCATCTGCCACAAAGATGACTATTCTGCTCAGGGTTTTGGGGAACTCTTTGCCACACTATTTACGTGTAACTTTTTTTTTTTTTTAATTAAGAAAACACAGTCCTAAAACGTGAGCAATAATCATATTACTTAGGATATCAAATGGCCTTAAATGAAAGAAATACTAAGTTCAGAGTAGACAAGGAGGATCAATAACTATGAGAACTAACAACAAAACTTAACCAAACACTGAGTTCTTCCCCAGAATTGACAAACTGCTGTGGAAACATTGCCAGCTGATGAGCTGTCTCTTTCTTCCCACTATGACACCATCTGTTGCCAGCTCTTGCCTATCCACATGCCCCTCTCAGCCTGACCCAGATCCAGCCCTGGCCTCAAGTGTGATAATGAAATCAAGCTTTATCCACCCAATGGGCATCCATGACTGACTGGGGGTTATGGATGGTGTTTTGGTGACAGTGGGCAACTAAAGAGGTTTCTAGTCCCAGCCACCTAACACAGCTCCTTTCTTTGATTGAAATTTTTATCCATTTTCCACTCTGCCAATATATCTACATGTGTATTCTCTCCCCAGCCCAGCTGCTTGAGAAATTAACTTCAGAAAAACTTCAGCTACATGAAGTATTTAAGCTCAGAGGGATAATATTTTAAGAACTGAGTTAGGAAGCAGACACATGCACGTTTATATAAGCAGATAATATGTGAGAAACTTCCAGTAAGAAGGGCAAAACCAGTGGGATATTCCCTTTTCCTGCAGCATGGCAGGAGCCAATGCACACAGCTGCTATCTACCCCTACACTACAACTTACTGGTAAGGAACAGTCAGCTCCTAACCCTAATAAACTCATAAAATAACATTTAGTTATCCTTTACATGTAGGCTGTAAGTCCCTCCAAGGCAAAGAGCTTCTCCAGTGCCCTGCACCTGTTGACACACAAAATATAAAGGGAAGATGTACAGCTGATGATGAAGCAGCAGAATGTAATTTTGACTTGCTCTAAGAATAGGCCAAATGCCTTCCTCCAGTTTGCATGCAAATTTATTACTCAAGACAATGCAGGTATTTGAGGGAAGAAACTCAGCTTAGAATCTGATTATCTCTTCAGAAACCATCCAAATTTTAAAATACCTTCTCCAACACCAAGGTTTACAGCTTTAGCATCTTCTATCAAGGGAGTTTTAAGGGATGAAGTTACATATTTATATAAGCTATGTTTGTTTCAATTGAGTGTTTAGCTGCAGGAAGCAGAGTATTCTTGCAAAAGGCAGTAACTAGATAATTAAGTGAAAAATAAATGTCCTTTTATCATTAAAAACACGTGTTACTGTTAATTCATAAAACATTCATTTACATTTACAAGATAATCCATAGCTAGGAACCAGACATCCCCAAACACAGACACAAGAACTACTGGTTGTGCTGAGAGCCAGATAAATTGACTATTATGCAGCAAAATAATTTCAAAGTGTTTTGTTTTTTTTTTTTATCAATACCTTTAATATTTTGAGTTGTTTCCAACTTTTATGGCACACAGCCTTAAGGATCCTGTTTTCATTTAAACATGAAACAGTGAAGAGTTTACCTGAATACCTTTTACTAGAACCACTGTCAATTTAGGCTGTAGCACAAAAAAAAAAAAACCAAAAAACCAAAAAAAATCCCAAACCAAACCAAACCAAACCAAACCAACAAAAAAAAAAAAAACCACAAAAAACAAAACCAAAAAACACAAACAAACAAAAAAAAAAGAAAAAAGAAAAAAAAAGAGCAGCTTTTAAGATTTGTCTTGCTTTTAATACCTGAAATTTCATTAAGTGACCTGGTCTGTTTCTCTCTGCTATGCAGATGCAAAAGTTTATCTAACACTGATGACATTGCATTTTGAAACTTTTACAAGCCATTAAGAATCCTTTTGTTCTTTCCATTTTTCCTCTACAAAAAAAGTATTTAGGCTGGGACATGTCGAGCAAGGTTGAATTTACCATATTTTAATATCATGTACTTTTCAGTAAGTTAAATATGCATTATAGTATGTAAAGAAAAATGCACATATGAATGCACTATGCATTTGTATAAGAATTTCTGAATCCTCCACTTATTGCATTTCAAAGAAGGCCCAAAGTCTACACATCTACCTGAGATGCCTACTGTTGTTAAAAATCCTCTCTTTCAGCTCACTGGTGTAAACTGAATATTAGTGGAGATGTTCCCAAAATGACATCCAGAAAAGCATGTGCACTAGGAAACTTGTGTTAGAAATCAAGATCATCACTTATCAACCTCACTGATGCTTAAATAATGGATTTTTTCATAGTTGTGTCAAAAAATCACCGTGGCCACGATCAAGGTTTGACATCCCAAGCTCCACAAGAAACTTCATACTCAAGTGCTTAGTGATCCCATAAACCAGAAGAGAAATAACAGGGTGCAAGCTAAACCTGGTGTAGACAACAATGTCTGGACCTGTTCTCTGGCCTCCATCACAACAGCAGCAGGCCAGAGCACTTTACTACAGCTGAGGACACATTTGACCAAGGTGTGATTCCTGAACAAGACCACACACCACCTGGGGACAACCAAGGACACCGCAGAGCCTACACATTAGCTTTAAGGGAGTGGGCAAGAGGGGCTGCCCATAACAAGTTTTTCACTGATCTCTTCAGGGATACAGCAGGCTTCCAGCTCAGCCTAGTGAAACTAGACTCACTCCCTTAGAAATTGGTTTTATATCTTACCTGGAAGTTATCTACAGAGTTACCCCAGTCCAAACTCTCTCGAAATATAAGTATCCCAAAACTGTCATGAGATATGCAAAAGCCTCAAAGCTGGCTACTCATGAATGTGGATCTTGAGCAAATACTTAAACTGGCTGCTGTGATGCCAAGAACTGAGTACTTTAAGCTTTCGTCATATTCCACAACATTCATCTACACATGCATGCATTCAGTCAGAATGAACACCCACATGTTCAGAACAAGATCAACAACCATCATCACTAACAAATTAACCATTTGAGCTGTACTGTTTGTTACAAAAAATACCAATAAACTAAAGGACTTAGACTGTGAGGCTAGTTCTTTAAGGATTATACAATCTAGATACATAATTGAACACTAAAAATACAAGATACACTCTTAAAAGGGGAATCCTGATTGCTTCAGTGATGTAAAGCTTAGTACCACAAGCTTTACTGGGTCTTTTATGTTCACTGCTCTTTTTTAGCACCTTGATCACGTAGCAGCATTTCCTCTTTAAAAAGTCCATTTGCAGGGTCACTCAGATTTGCAGGAACTGGGAGGCTCTGAGAGCAACACAGCTCCTATCTGAGGGAGTTTTTTGTTTTGTTTTTAAAACACTGCTTACTCCACACAGCTATTTCAAAGGCTCTTACCTCCTAGGGTTTGCAACAGCTTTAGGGTATATCCAAAGGCTTTTGAGTGTTGAAAACCAGGTTATACTGAGAATTATTTCTCTGTAGAATTAATCTAAAATATGCTCTATTTATTGCACTCAGAACAGCAGTGCTTAAAAAAAAAAAAAAAAAGAAGCTAACAGCCCACACAAGAAGGGCTGCAGGTTGTTCAACATTAAATGTAGATCTTCATTTACATGTGTGAGAAAAAGTGGAATCCTTCATACACGCCAGAGAAATTCTCTCACTGTACCAGATGTGGGCATATCTGGTGTGCTACCCATATAGACTGACCTGGTCAGGAGAGGCAGATTGAGTTTCACCACCAAGAGGATTACAGATTACTCCTTCACCCTAACAGCATCCCTTCTCTCTTCCCTGACCTTAAGCTAAATCCAGTGCTAACTGCTGCTGCATTTGATCAGCAGAGGGCTGGGCATGTATTCCCTGGTATTTAGGCATTAATTAGCCCCTTCCATCCCACAGTACGATTACAGGATGCAGACAGAGAGAATGAAAGCTTTCAGCTGCTTGCTCCTGAGGTCTTGGTTTAAGTACTGCTAGAGCTGGAGAGTTCATATCCAGCAGCACAAGGGAGTATTGATAACCTGTGTTTATTCTTTGCTGCGGATGTCAGAATCAGGAAGCAGCATGTTGCCTCACTGTGCCATGATGGCTTTGCTCAGAATGGTTTCTATTTGCAAGAGGGACATAACATAAACATCTCCCAGACACATCCTACACTTTTAGCTCTGGGGAGGAAGCAAAATACTCCTGTGAGCACAAGTCAGCCAGAAAACTGCAAATTATGTTGACCAAAAAGCCAGCTAGAGTGTTGTTTCCTCTAGTCCAAAATAGGTGTGAGCTATAACAGGAAAAGGACACTGACTGCAATGCCACTGAGAACTACAGCAGGGCCTCATCCAAAGGCTGCACTTACCCTGGGAATATTGGGTCCCTGCAAGTCCAGCACAACACTTCAGTAGAGCTTTTTCAGATCTAACCCATGGAGTCACAGCATTAATAAAATGTAATAACTTATTACAACATTGAACCAGTTTCCATATAATTTTTGAGATTTACATGCAGAAGAAAGGTCTCATGGCATTGTGAGCTTCAAGTGCATTACCTTACTTTCCTGGGCATAAATTTACCAGCTGCTCCTAAACCTGCAGAAGGGGGTCATATGACAACTTCAACTGAATGGGAAAAGACAAAGCTGAAGTTCTTTAAAAGGTAATACAATTATTTTTTTTTTTTCAACACAGCCTCATCTCATTAGTACTATCCTGATAACTAGTAATCTGCACTAATTTATTTTTTTTTTCTGACACTGTTCTCTTAAGCCTCTCTTTGGTTATTTATGCATAAACACATGATCCAAAGTCACAAAATGTTCTGTTGCATTCCCCACCAGCTGAAAAGCATTAGAATCGTTGCTGGTCCTTTTGTTCCTGCCACAGACAAGGCTTACAGAAGTGGGTTTTTTTGAAACTAGATTTCATATTGAGGACAGCCTGGAGTATCTCTTGTTGTATAATATATGCTGCAGAAACTAGGGACAATACATTTAAGGATATTATCATCCAGTGGAAAACTCTTTGGGATTCAGCAAAATTCTAGTGGTGGTAGTTTGGCAGAAAAATCTGAAATTGTTTTCAGCATGCAAAGCAGGCTGCAAAATAAAATGCACAATTTTCAGAGAGCATTATTCTTCCCTATAGGGGCAGAGGAAAGAAAAATAGCACTGTATGACTAAGACACTCAAAATTCATGGTATTTACTTAGGAACCTCACTGTCATTATGTATACATTTTGCCTGCAGGGAGACAGAATCAGAAGGAATTTTGATAGAGAAGAAGAGAAAATGTCTTTATTCTGACTTTTGGAATCTCCTCTTGAAACATTCCAGGTCCTTTCAGAAAAGGAAAATTTCTGGTTTTTTTCTTGTGGAAGAGTTCAGAAACAGCCTGATGGGTGCTAAGCTGGTATTAGATCTACTGAAGCTATAAATCAATTCCACACCAGAAACTTGATGGCACTTTGCCAAATAAGTAGGAGGCAGGAGCACCATGACTTATCACTGTACCAGGGTAACATGCTGCACACCATCCCTGGCAAATGCCCCTTTTAATTAGACAGTCTTCTGCGAGATGAAGGCCCAAAGACTTAAATCACTCAAAATCTTCAGATTAACAGAGATTAACAGCAAGTCCAGCTAATTTTTTAATTCCTGTAGTAGATTCTTGAACTTCAGTGCAAAGCAAGAGCTCCCAGTAGCTTCAGGGACACACACACACACACTGCAAAAACATTGCAGTCTGTTACCTACCTCTAAGGAGGAAGAGGATGCCAGGAAGCCAAACCTGTTTACAATTCCTTGGGTAACCACACTATGTTACAAGTGCAAAAAGCAAGCCTGAAACCCAGGGAGTCTAAAACACACACACTGCAGACCTGAACCTGCTTTACATGAAGAAAACACAGAATCCCCATCCAGCAGCTTGAGTGTAATTTCACTTTCTACTGAAACTTCCACACACCACTAAAGAGCTGAGGTGATTTTCTAGTCCTGTGCTGCAGGTGCAAAACACCTGAACACTACCATGGTAAGAAAAAGGCAGCATGCAATGTTGATGCAAACACCAACACAGAGGCACAGCTGATAGGTCAGGTGCTTTGCACCTTGAGAAAAGAATATCACTTTCTGAATTCCCTGGGAAAGAAAAAAAAAATCCCATCCTGTGGCCAACATCTCTTATTGGCATATGGGGTTATTACTCCCTCAGTGACAAACCAAACAGTCCTCAATCTGCACTCCCAAGAGTCTCTGCATGGAACAGCAGCCCCAAGCAGAGAATTCCACACACAAGTGACTCCCTTGGTGTGGTCTCATTGCCTCAGCTACAGGGCTATGAACGTTTACATTAATATATGTGATCATGCTATGAATATTGGGTCCCTGCAAGTCCAGCACAACACTTCAGTAGAGCTTTTTCAGATCTAACCCATGGAGTCACAGCATTAATAAAATGTAATAACTTATTACAACATTGAACCAGTTTCCATATAATTTTTGAGATTTACATGCAGAAGAAAGGTCTCATGGCATTGTGAGCTTCAAGTGCATTACCTTACTTTCCTGGGCATAAATTTACCAGCTGCTCCTAAATCTGCAGAAGGGTTTTCTTTGAAAGCTCTAACATGCTACTTAATCTTTCATACTGCTGACTGCACTGCAAATGAAAACAGATTACATGGGCACAGAGATCATGGCAGTAAAAGGTGTAGAATAAATGCACAATTAAACTAGATGCAATTTAACATATCACGCCACAGACAGCATTTGTTAATGCCCTTGTTTTTGTCCTCCATGACAACAAAAAGATGTTAATAGACACAGAACCTTGCACTAATTAACTCCCCACAACACATACTCCACAGGAAAACATGTACACTGATTAGTTTTGAAACAGTCAGGTTACTAACTTGGTATTGAAAATTTGTTGCCAACTCAAACTGTTAGAGGATCAGCAACAAAGCAGCTCCTTACTTTTCTCTCTGCTACAAGAAAGACAATAAATAAAGACCTTTTAGGATAGTTTTAGTTCAGATTGTTGTTTTGCCATTAAGTCATTGGTCTGCTTTACTGCCTGAGTCATCACCTTCAGAATTTGCACTGGCCCAAACCTGAACCAGTCACCCAGTACACGACCAGTGATAAAACAGTAATTCAAGAGATTGTTTCTACAATATTGGAGTTACATACATTAATAGCTCATTAACAACACATGCAGGCCAGTCTCTACAGCCTTAATCAGTTACTGCAGGAAGCTAAGAAACTTCACAACTTCACAGACTGATACACATACATCTTTAGCAGAATTAAATAAAATAAGTAAGACTTTATAAAGGTTGCAAACAAGCACATAAGTGGGGGGAAAAAAATCAAACACAACTCCAGCACTTACTTCCATTTGTTGCAAGGTCTTTGAGCAGTCAGCCCATAACAGCTCCCCAGAACAAATGTCTTCAGAAAAAAAGCAGCTAATTATACCAACCCTAGCTACAGCTGGATGCCATCAGGAATTCTTAAAAAACTGCTAGGCAAACAAGATCACTACATGAAAGTATTATGCTAACAGCGGAGTCTCTAGAAAAATGCAACCTTTTAGTCTCAATCTTTCTTGCAAATTGTTTCCATATTGTTCTGCAGAGACTTATCTGGTAATGTGATTATTACAGGCACAGGAACAAAGACAAAAAAAGCATTTTTTTATCCCCAGTTCATCCTAGCCAGTACTGGCAGTAAGTTTAGGAAATCAGAAGGCCACTCTTCATAATGCAGTTAAGAAAAAAAAAAAATCAAAAAGTTTCTTGTAATGATTTTCAGTTTGAGGCTTCAAGTCCTTGGGGGCTGTTAATGACAAACAAGAGCTGAAAAGAAATAATCCTACAGTCACGTCATTGTTTCCCAGCTCCTTGGGCAGCAAGATCCACAGATCAGAAGCATTAATAAACAGCGTGTCAGTAAATGCACATATGCAAGAGATAACTGTGCATCTGCACCTCCTCTAGCAATTTAAAATCCAGCATCCCACAGTGACACAATATAAACCAATGGGTAACTAAAACTCACCCTATCACCTACAGCTTCACAAGTGCCCCACAGCATTCCTCTGGTTTTTCATTAGATCACACTTTTTCAGCTGTGCCTTACTGGATCTGAAAAGTATCATCTCCCTTTCCTCCCAAGTCCTGGCACTTTATACACGCTTTCACAAATATGTGAGAAAATAAGGACAGGCTCCCTTCGATTTCTTTCAACTGCAAAGACAGATGTAGGAGTAAGAGAGATACAATGAGAGAGGCACATTATCCTCCCAACATTTGTCAGTTCAAGTCAGTCTTGTATCTTTAGGTTTGCTTATTATTCTTTCATTACAATTGAAATGATGAATCAATATGGTGCCTTGGTTTTACAGATATTAAGTGTCCAGGACCTGCACTAACAGGGCAATTCAAACATGCTGAGAAAGGAGAGTTTTCCTTTCTATCTGAAAAAGCTTCCTCTTTTGCTGATAAAGTACAGCCTCCCTTGCCCACTGTAACTGAAAGCACTTTCTCTCAAAGCCAGTTCATAAAAAAAGCTGCTTTCCTTTCTTCCTTTTTCAGAATTACAGAAGAATAAGAGTTTATTGATTTTTATAAAACACTACTACACACGGACACAAAGACATGCTTAAAAATAGTGTATTTTCAAGCTTTATTGCACTGTCCCAAGAGTTTACCTGCCTTGCTGGGAAAAGCTGCTTACAGCCTGTTAAGGGTCAGGAGAGAAGATTATTTAATTAGGTGGCAGCCCTAACCCTGGGTTAACAGAGAAGGGAATGCTGAATTGCATCCAGCAAGGTTTGTGAGTCAGGAATGTTTATATGAAGACTGGCACAAGGCAAGACAAAGAAGGATATGCTCAGGGCACCAAAGACATATGCTATATTAAAAACCCCTCCAAACTTTGAGACAGCTAAGGCATCACAAAAAGCACTTTCAAAGAAACATGCTACAAAATGAGCTAGAGCCCAGACACATAAGCAGCAGCATGGAAACTCTTTCCAGGCCACAGGTCAAGCACTGTGCCAGCCACATCATAATGGTTAATAACACTGAAGATCCCAAATAGGTAGAGTTGACATATTTACTTATCTGTAGCTCAATCAGTTTCTATTTACATGGAGACAGATGTTTTTTACAGTGAGGGTGGTAAAACACTGGAGTAGGTGGCCCAGAGGGCTGGTGGAAGGCTCATCCCTGGGAATATTCAAGGTCAGATTGGACCAGGCCCTGAAAAACCTGGTTTAGCTGAAGATGTCCCTGCTTAAGGTGGACACAGGTGGCCCCATGGCTGGACTAAGTGGCCCTTAAAGGTCCCTTCCAATCCAAATGATTCCATGATCTTATGATCCTAGTTTGAGTGGTTGCAATTATGCTGCAGATAAGCTTTACTAACAACAGAAAATAACAAAGCAATGCCTGAAATTTACTAAAAAAAAAAAAAAAATCACCTATCAATATTTTCAAAAATATTAGTCAGAAATACAGGTAACACAATGCAAAGTGCTAAATGCAAGTCATGGTTTTCTACAGACTCTTACCTACATACTAACAAACACCATCTTTCATTTTTAACTTCCTTTAGAAGTTAGATGTAAAAGAAAAGCAACTTGGACACATTCAAACAAGAGAAAAGGGAATTTAAAGTGCACTAGTTCTTCTTTGTACTGCATTTAGAGGTTCAAAACTATCAGCAGTGACATAACTGCATTACAAGTTTAAAATTATATTTTCCTAAGTTCTTGGCTCTTCTACTTGGAACTCAAAAAGGTAAAAAATAAGGTATTATGTTCCTCACTTCTGTTTATTTTAATCTCATTACAACAGAAATTCTAGCCTCCTTCAATTTAATTTAGCTGATTTTACTCCAGATTTACATCTGCTAGATACAGCTGCAACGACAGAGATGCAAGTAGCAAGACTGTCTTACATCAGAATTCCTTTCTCTCTTGGAGATCTCAAGTTATCATTATTTGGCTAGAGGCCAGTCAGCTTTAATGCTAGCTTTCAGTGAAATCTAGGAATATTTTATTCCTAGACATCCTATCAATTAGGGGTTTCTTCCCCTCAAAAGAAGAGACATCCTAACCATCTGTATCTGTTAATAAAAACAGGCAGAAAATTCCTTCCCTGGACCAGACCATTTTCTGATGTATAACCTCCTGCCACTGTGGCCAGGCCTGGGTTCTCACCAGCCTGTTTTGCTGATTTGTTATTAACTCAAACCTTACACTTACGTTTCAGTGCCTGTTTTGTCTTCTTCTGGTGCAAATTACCACCATTCAGTTTCACTCACCACCACCACCTTCACTTGGCTGCTTCTGCCAGGCTTTTCCGTGCAATCTCCCTGACCCACTCTTGGTTTTCCTGCTCAAGCTTCTCCCTTGCTGCACAGTCAGTTTGGGAACAGAACATTTGTCAGCCATTAACAGCTTCTAAGAACTGCACATTTATTGTTCTGCTTTGCTTCAGTCTGCTAGAACAGAACAACTTCTGATCTATTCTTGAACTCCACAGTCACCTTTCATTTATGCAGGTGCCTGAGCAGGCTTCCCTATGGGAGATTCCCATCCCTCTTAGCATTTGTGCATTTAATTTCAAGATTCCAGGTTCCTCCACGCACTCTGAAGGTAACCTTTGCTAATCTTAGATCAGCTCAGACTCCCACTAATAGGGCAACAGTGATGAGGCAGTTCCTCTTCCAGAAGGAGCTGAAGGGAGAGGATATTACCATTTTAGACTGCTCTCAGCTGTGGTCCTAAAATATTAACCCGGTTTTAAAGCATTAATCCAGTCTTCCCCCGTGAATTAGCTCACCATTCACCTTGAACTTGGCAGAATTAATTTGCATGTCCCTGGCAAAGCGTCTAGCTGGTGTGTGCCAAGTAACAAAGGCCTGAAAAACAACATCAACGTGGTCCCGAGTCTTCTCTTTGGCAGCATTAACACCACAATACGTAATTATTATTGTCACATCAGCACCTAATTTGTTACAGCGTTATGTGCTGTATCACGGTGCTCCAAAATAAACCCCTTTAGCAGAGAGAGGACAGAAAGGCGAAAAACACCAAAGGAAACGTGGAATCACACCCTCTTTATTAACTATTTTATTTTACCCTTTACAGAGGATTTTTAGAGGTGTCATCTGGCCTACTTAAAACTTCACAATATATAGAGGTCACTCCCTGAGGGTCAGCCTTACTTATGCAAGCAGTTGCATTGCCCTAAATCTTGCCTCAAGGAGGTTACTGAGACTTCATCTTTCATCTGAGTTTGCATTCAGGTCAGTAATTTTGTTTTGTAGACTGTGCAGGGCACAAAGCTGGCATGACACAACAAAGACACATGCATACACTTTTAAGGATTATCTCATCACTGCACAAATAAATCCTTTCGTTTTGTGTAATTAGCTATTAACTGAAACACCATACTCTAAAAATCTGTTAAATATATGGGGGTTGGACTAGATGATCTCCAGAGGTCCCTTCCAACACTAAATACTCTGTGATTCTTTACTGAGCAGCTTCAAGCCTGCATTGCTTCTTGCAATACAACATTAAAAACCTTAGGAAAATAACAGCCAGAACACAGGGAGGGCAGCCACCTCTCAAAGGCACACTTCCAAATGCCTCCTTGCACAGAATGTTCTCCCTGCATGGATTTTAATTTTTTTTCCCCCCATTTTGCAGAATGCAGAAGTCACACGAGGAAGATCAAGCAGCAAGGGCTCCAGCAGCACAGCTTATAAAATACATATATACACACATACACACATCTATATTTATATCTATATAATTATGTATATAAGAATATATTTACAGGTTATAGCTGAGGAAGACCTGCCTAAGCAGAGGGAGAACAAGGACAACCAGCAGCTCTGGCAGTTTTCCTGAGAGAACCTTTCCCTGGGCAGAGGCCTGAAGGAGCAAAGATAACAATTGTTAGCACCAGTAGCTGTAGCAGCGATAAACCTTGGGTTTATTAAGGCATTTTTGTACTTACATCTGCTGCACAGGTCAGGAAAATCTGCATCCTTGGAGGCCTTTTCAAGACTTTCCAAGCCATTCGCTGCGGCCACACAGTCACAGCACTGAAAATGATCGCACATTTATCTGCCAAATCATACAAGGGGGGAAATAAAACGTGTATGTCATCACGCTGAATCAGTCCTGGTTTAATAGCAAAAACCAAAAAACCCCAGTTGTGTCTTGTGGTTAACATCCAGCACAAAAGGCCTACTGAAAGTGATCTTCTGGCAGTCTCAAAAATCGCCCTTTTCCCCACATGCTCAGAGGAGCAGCTGAGGGATCTGGGATCACGGCTCCCTCCCACCTAGTCCGGCCTCTTCTACCCTGCCTGCAGTGATAAAACCTGAGAAAATAGCCTCAGAATGAGACAGGGGAGATCGGGATTAGACAGCAGAAAAGAAGGTTTTTTTCCACTGGTCTGGTGGTCATACATTGGAACGGACCGCTGAGGGAGCTGGTGGAGTCACCAACCCTGGAGGTGTTTAAGAGGCGCCTGGATTTGGCGCTGGGCGATGCAGTTTAGTGGATTAGGAGTTTCGAGGTTAGGGCTACTGCGGCAACGCCGGCTTGACGGTCGGACTCAATGATCTCAACAACCTCCTCCGCCCCTGACAGCCCCACCACCACCCCGCCGCCATTTTGCGCTCCCAC
>VWYO01011985.1:7848-42431 GCA_013400275.1 Rhadina sibilatrix | reverse complement strand
AAAAAAAAAAAAAGCAAACAACCACGGAAGAACATCTTAAATAATTCTTTACTGCATAGCAGGGAGGGTGTTAAGTGCTTTGGTTATTAGCTGAACAAAAAGCTAGTTATTCCTAAACAGGAAGATAGAGCCTGTTGGTGGAGAAGGAAAAAGGCTTTTTAAAAAGTAATTATATTTTTTCACCGTTCCTATAGTAGAAGTAGAATTCTGTTTTTATATGGTTAAACTATTAATTGAACAGCAGGGAGGAATGAAAATTGAGTAGTTGAAGGGAAAATCGTTCATGGTGGGCATACCTCAGGAGCTTCAGTATATTCATCACCTAAGGCATCTGGCTTAGCAGGTAAAAGGAAAATTTTAAGGGAGTGAGATTAACAACACCTAAATTGTGGGGTTTATTTGTATCTTGAAGTAGATGAGACTGTCTTCTGTCAATTGGTGCCAGAAAAAGAGAGTTCAGTAATTCTGGCACTTCGGAGGAAACCAGGTGAGGCAGAAATGCACATTTTTATGCCAAACCATTTCTCTCTCTCTGCTTCTGCCTCCTCACAGAATGGGTCAGGTTGGAAGAGACCACAATGGGTCACCTACTTCAACCTCCCTGCACAAGCAGGGTCATCCTGGAGCACATTGCACAGCATTCTGTCCAAATGCTTCTGGAATATCTCCATTGAGGGAGACTCCACACCCTCTCTGAGTGATCTGTTCCATGTGCGGTCACTGCACAGGAAAGAAGTTCTTCCTCATGCTAAGGTGGAATGTTCTGTGCATCAGGAGTTTTCTGCCCATTTCCTCTTGATCTATTGCTCAGCACAACCACACAGAGCCTGGTCCATCCTTTTGGAAATCTCCCTTCAGATGCTGAGACACACTGATTAGGTCCTGGCTCCCTCAGCCTTACCTTGTAAGAAAGTCCCCTAATCTGGGTGCTGAATTGGTGCTTACCTGGCAGTCATATAGAAGAAATGGCTTTTTTTTAATTTTTTTTTTTTTAATTCTACATATACTTAATAGTGTTCTTCTACTTTAATTCATAAATTAATCTTGCATAAGATTTTTCAATACTGCTTCAATTTTTTTTTCTTCTAGTTTGAAGAATTGTTTTGCTTTCCCTCCCTGTTTTTACCATCTGTATTTAGCTGTGTTTCACTAAAGAAAATTGTATCCTCTCCTAAAACATTTTAAATCTGAATGGTAGTTGAGTGTAAAATTCTGTAGTTGGACTCAGTGATCTTGGAGTCAACCTAACTGATTCCATGATTCTAAAGATTTTGCTTTAACTATATGAAATGAAGACCAAAAATTCTTTTCAGGTAAAAGCATTTTTTGTAATTTGAGCTAATATATGACTTCTTGAAAGTAATTTGCTCTCAATTTCCTTGCCCCTCCTCTTCCCTGCCAAGCCTGTTCTCCCTTCTCTGTGTAATATCATTTGTCAAGTTATAAGTGGGAGAAAAATTACACTGCACTATTCTTTGTTCATTGGCAGCCAGTTCATAGAGTGACACTTTTCCCAGTTTTCCATCCTTGTTTTCTTCTGGACTCTATGTTTTTCTGTTTTCCTGAGCTTGTTTATTCCTTTATGTTCCTTACTGAGGGACCACGGGGGTAAAGGGGGCTGACTGTTTCCATACTTCCTACGTGCTATTATTTCTTTGCCAGAATCAGCAGAAACAGAGAGGATGCTACTCAAATTACAAAAAATTTACCTGAAAAGAATTTTTGGTCTTCATTTCATATAGTTAAAGCAAAATCTTTAGAATCATGGAATCAGTTAGGTTGGAAAAGACCTGTGTGATGTCCTTGTCCTGATCCATCCTGCTGCTGGAGGAGGGAGCACTGTGAGGATAGGGCAGTAAAAATTCAAGTGGTGGGGAGGGAATGATGACAGGCATGTGTCAGCATAAAAAGAAGAGTCAAAAGTGCTTGTGCTTAGATGTTACCCAGCTGGAACCTCTGAGTAGGATACCATTAGAAAATAAGCATCTTGTTTGACTTGCAGGCCTCTGTTAATTAAAATGTAGAAAAGTTGGAACTCCTGAATTCTAATTTTTGGAATTTTGTCGGCTGACATGATTATATAAATTACTTAAATATGTTCTTTCTTTCCCAAAGACTGTAAGAATTTTAACTTGCTGTGCTCTTGTGAAGCTGGTAAATATTGCCCTTGTTCTGCAAGTGGAACAGGTCGAGGTCATGGCAGGGTAATAAATTTATCCGAAGTCCTTGTTGTTGTTTAGAAGTTAGCATTAGTTGGTGATGTTGGAAATGTGTATTTGTAGCTTTGAAAATAAATACGTCTAAATCGAATTAACTGTTACAAATTTAGGGGTTTTGGGACTTGGAGTTAAAATGCAGGCACTAGAAAACGTGCTGTGCATTGTCCATTGGGTTTAGGGCATGTTCAGTGGTCACTGGCTTCCTCCTTCCAACATCTTTGTAACAGTGTTTTAACCACTTAAAGTGACTGCTTTTTGCCATTGGAGCTGGAGATGGGCCTTCAATATCCTGCAGAAGCTACTCTTAGTTGTCAGTGGCCTAAAGTAATCTTGACACCAGCAGTGTCAGAAAGATCAGCTACAGAGATTGCCTTCATGTGCTGAATGAAGTGGGAAAGTCTTGGACATGCACCAACATCTTTTAATCTGTAATAGATGAATCTCTTGGTATACCAGTTCAGGTGTTCTGGGAAAGCCCAGGACTAGAAGCAATATATTCTGCTTGGTGTATGATGTAGCTAGATTTTTTTGGTCACTGTATGAAATACTGTATTTAGTAATATTGACATGAGTTTTACCAGGGCTAAGCTTAAGCTATGTCTTGTCTTTCTATTCGGGTCCTACATATATAATTTGAGTGGCAAAAGTCTGTGGAAAGTTGGTTTTTTTTAAAGTTTCAGGTGTATCTAAGAATAAAATCCCTGTCTTTCAAATGAAGTCATTTCTGGAGTGTAATTTCTTCTGAATTTTGTCCTTTTGTGTAGCTTGAAAATTTTAATTTGGTAGCTATACTTTATTAGGCTTTTTCCATATAGACTGTGTTTTCTATGTTGCTACAAGCACTTTAGCTGCTTGGGCAAAACTGTGCTGATGGTACAAAACAGGCTGGAGACTATATCTGACTTGCTTGTAACTTGACAGTCATTTGGCCCTGCTATTGATACTCCCTTCCACAATTAAGGAAGAAATCTGGTGATATAAATAATCCTTAACTGCAATAAAGAAGTCTTGGAAACCCGTTAAATGCGTTGGATTAAAGGCAGCATTTCTTATTAAACTGCCAATAAAAATCTTGGCTTCCGAGCTGTAAACAGGTTGTGTCAGTGAATATTTGCAAAGTCTGTGTTGATGAGCATTTTGAAATAAACTTGAGGCAAAGAACTGAATCTTGAGTCATCTTAAAGTTACAACAGTTTATAACATTGCCTAAGTTAGGTAAGGTAGGAATTAAAAAAAAAAAATGTAGTAAGACATTTATGGAAGCAATTCGGTCAGAATTTGGGAGGGGCAGGAGAGGAAGGAATGGGACAACAGATAGGAAGTCTAGAAATGAAGCCCAGGGTTGATATGTTTCTGGGAAGAAACCAAGCTACTGGAAAAGTGGATTCAGCTGTGATTCTCACAAGACTACAATCCTGGGATCATCTTTAAATGCTGTGGAACTTTTTTTTCCTCTGATATATTTGTGACAAATACGGAGATTTTTTTTTACCTCTTATTTTCGTCAGCTGGAAACTACAGGACTCTTTTCCCTACGTCTTCTCTGTTGTTACCCTGTGAGTATCTCCTCTGTGTACATTTATCAGATGTTTTGGGGTTTTTTTTGTAATAGGTGGTAAAAGATAAAACCAACTGTTGTTTCACTGCCGACCGTGTAGGTTCTGAATAACATCACTGAAGTTGAAAAAAGTCACTTGAATTCCCTCTGCTGAATGACACTATGGCCAGCAGAGAGGACTTTAAAAGGAGTTGTTTGGTTTGTTGTTGGGTTTCTTTTTCAATAAGCTCCGTGGCTAGGCTTCAGTCCTGAGCTTGTGAAGGAGAACTCACGTACTCTGTGAGCATGATGACTGAACAGCTTTTCAGTGTTGTGTATATAAGATGTTCCCTTGGGAAGTTTAATTTAGTATTGAGCCACTGCTAACAGGCTTAGCACTGTGGTATCTGAGCAGCCGTGGGTCAGTTTAGTTGGTAATGCTGAAGTGACACTTCTCAGATTTTTGTTGTAGATTAAAGCTTGATTGCATGTAGATCTGCTAACAAGTGTAGGAAAAAAACCCTATGATAAATAGGAGAACTTCTAAGCAGCAATAATCAAAAAAAAATCAGATGAATAAATAAACTTTACTTCTATATTTGACTCAGACTATCTTGGCACTCTAATAACTTCTTAGAGGTATCAAGTGAAATACCTATTTGCTACTTATTCTTAAATTTTCCTAGTGATTCTTATAAAAGCAGTGTTAGTTTTCCTGAAATATTTTATTCAAAATGCTGTCTATTTTATTAGTAAGACTAAGGCATTTGTAGTAGGTACCATTGGTGTTAGGATTGGGGTTTTTTTGGTTTTCAGACAGTGCACTGAAAAATCAGATAAATGTAATTTGTAAAATATGAAGGGTTGGTAAGTTTGAATCTTGCATACTCTTGAATGTTATAGTGCAGCTCTAGTGTTGGTGCAGCTGAATTTTGCTAAACTCTGAATTCTGAAGAATTCTCTTTTGAGGGGCCTGGAAAAAATGGGATGGTGAGTTAAAAGGTGGCCAAATGGCCTTTTGTGGTGAGAAAACAAGTCATGTGAGTAAAAGGGACTAAAATGGAGCAGAATGAGAAGATGGTGGGTTTAGATTTAGGCATTCTTATTCAATGATGTAGTAATAGTGTGCTGCTCTAAAGCAGGGGGCAGAACAACTAAAGATTCCAGAAAAAAATGGTTTTAGAGAAAGGAAGGATGGGTTATACTAGTAGTTTTATCTACCAGGTATTGTGTAGCATCTGTGCAGTGCCATAAATGTTGTGTCAGGTCAATCCTTGTTAGCCAGTGTGTTCACAGAGAGCTGTTAAAACAGTTCATTTAAAATTACAAGTGCTCTTTGATTTGCAGTTCATATTACAGCCCGCTATGCAAATGTATATGCATGATATACTGCATTTAATGCTTGCAGACTGTATATTTTTGAAAGCATGGCACATGAAGACAGAAGATGGTGACTAGCAGAGATGGTGGCCTGTGGTTCTGTGGACAGATTGTGATTATGTGTCAGTCTTTGTCCAGTGCCTTGGACTGGATTCTTGATTGTGAACAACTGGTAATTATTACTGGAAGTCCCTGGGGCTCTGCAGGGGTACATCTACCAGACTTATTTTGGAACTTGTAGACCCTATAAATAGCAGTAATTTTTCTAATGTGCATTGTGTATACTCTTATATTTGCTTTTATGTACATTTACAACCTTAATGTACATTTACACTTAAGAAAGTTTATGGCTCCTCAGGACAGCTGTTTCTGATTGCATTGTCAATTACAGCAATTAATAAGCTTTGATTTTTATCAAGATTAAGCAATCTTTAGCAAGTGCTGTGAATCTTTTATTTAGAGATCTTAGGACTATTCTGGTAATGAGATTCTGGATAATTCTTTAGTCATTTGACATGAATGTTTACAAGCTACTGAAATTGATTTGGGCTTCTAATTTAATCCTTTGAGTACCCTATTATTAGCTTGTAACAAGTGACAAATGTCTCTATTTGATATTCAATATTTGTATTCCTGTATGTAAGGAGTAAGCCAGTTCCTGCCCTGAAGAACTTAACTTGAAATATTCTTCTAAATAATATTTGAGTATTACTTAATATAACCAACTCCTGAATGGACATCACCTCAGTGTTACGACTAAAAATAGTCAGTACTTTCTCCATGACAGATATTGTAAAAAGAAAACTGTTTGAAGGTTTCAAATATTCCATAGCAGGGATGACCTTAATTGAAAGCATTTGTGTTGTTAGTTTGTTGTTGTTTCTTTTGTGTTTGTTTGGGATTTTTTGTGTGGTGGGTTTTTTTGTGTGTGTATGTGTGTTTTATTATGTTTCATTTGGCTTTCATTTTATTGGGGAATCTGTGATAATTGAAAGACTTTGGAAATTTTTAATGCATCTTCAGAAAACTGATTTGTAATTTGGAAAATTCTGGAGTGCTGGAAATTCAGTGTTCTCTTTAGAATGGAAGCTGGTAACGCCAAGAAAACCTGTTTAATGTTTTGTAAATTTCTTGACAGTTACAATGGATTTGATCCCTCTGTTTCGGATCATAGCGTTGGTAGGGCCTGTTTTCAAACCTTAGGATTAATTTTTATTCTTTGTGAATCCTTGAATAGCATAAACTAAACCAGAACTTGTTAAAATGTCTCCATTTATTAGCTGACAGCTGCAAGCTCTGATTAAGTTACTTTCCTTTTGTAAAAACGAAAAAGACAAAACTAAGATTAGTGTTAACTGGTTGAGAATACCAGGATGTGAACAATCTCTGTATTTCAGATTCTGTTTCTATGCAACAATTCCCCTTCAGCATAGCCTGCTTCTTCCTTTGATTTGCACATCTTGCCCAGTTCTGCATCTTTGCCTCCTTGATTGTTTTGTGTTCATGTCAGTTTGTGAAATCAAATCCCATTTTTGAACTGTCTTTTCTGTTTTGAGGTATGTGTCATTTTCACAACTCTTCACGATGTTCTTGAGCCTCTTTTGTGATGGATCCTGAATGACGTTTTGCCTGCTTTGTGATATTTTTTAATTGTACTGTTTCCTCTTTCTCTCTTCTTGTTGGGCAGCCATAAGATGTTTATCTCCTTTCAAACGCAGATTTCCCATTGGGATTTTTTGTGTGGTGGGTTAGTGTTTATAAATTTCTTACATGGGAAGAGGGGCTGGTGACAGCATCTGCTTGTACAGCCTGTTTCTGTGCAGTGCTGTATGCTGAGCTGTGTGACTTTCTGACTCTGTTCTAAACCCTTGTGGCAGAGCCTTTGTGAATTCCTGACACCTTCTGAATTGTTACTTTCTCTTCCCTGCTCAAGGACGTTGGTTAAAACTGGTACTAAACTCTTGAATGCAGTAGAGCTGCATCATCTTTTTTTTTTTCTTTTTTTTTTTTTTCCCCAAACCTTTTCAGATTAATTTATAATACCTGTGCAACTGTTCCTAAAACCTTACCCTTTGCAGTTAACACATACATTTCAACAGAATACATAGTTGAAATATAAAAACTTAAGAAAATCAATTGGTAGAGGAAGATCTGCAGGCCATGTTGTTCTTGACTGTTTCTAACCTGCTTCTATGAATAGGGAATTACACTGAACTGCAGTAGAGTCATTTACATTAAGTAGCATAATGCTGTTATATGATGCAGTATAATCTGTTAATATATCTTTGCTATTTTCTTTGCCCTCTATAAATATCGCTTGCAGTGAATCTGCTGTGTAAACTTCCCTAAAAAAAATATGCCACTTAAACTTATTTTCTATCTAATAGTGATCTTCCATTCTTTCCTTGCTCACGTTTGGTAGCAGTTTGTGGCAAGGGACCTTTGCTAGGTGCATGAGGAAGAAATACGTTAATTACATAACATTAATGAATATATATAACTAGTTATATAATTATATATTAACAAGTATAGCAATTTGAATGTTCATCACTTGCTGTCACAGGATGCTACATTTCATTTCTAGCTAAATTCTTTTGTATTTGTCTCAGCCCAATCAGGCACAAGGATCTGTAGCCATTTCTTGCAGAAATTTGGGGGGAGATTTGTTTTCTTTGCGTGGGGTTCTGTGACTGCTGGAGCTCCTTTTCTGCTTTTTGGAAAAACCCTCTGCAAAGAGAAGTATTCTTACTCCTTTCTAGTGCTTACAGCATTGCTGAAGCTTAATAGTAGGAAGCTGATCTAATGGTTATTGGTTTTTTTCCTGCCTGTAGAGTTCAGGCTTTCAGATGTCAATGTCTTCTTGGTACAAGCCAATCTAGAAGTGCAGAAATACCAGAAGACTGAACCATCCTTATATTAATTTCTTATATTTGGAGTATCACAACTCATACTTTTAAGAGGTAATTTTTGATTCTACAGATACTGGTAGCCTTTGGGTTTTGAAGATTACTCAAAAAGATGTTTAAATTTGCAAGCATGGTAACAAGTCCTATACCTTAAGTGACTGTGATTTCCACAGTCTTCTAAACGTGGTTGAAAAACAATGCAAAGAAAATAAAGCCTGTATTTCACACTCCTCATCAAGCCAGTGGCAAGAGTGTTTGACATGGAATTATTACAGAGCATATAATTGTTTGACTGTTAATTTTGGAGGGATATTGAAATACCACTTAACTTGACAGAGTTTTTACAGGGATTAGTCTATGGAGCTGTTTGCTGAAGCTCCCTGTTTTTTTTTTTTTTAATTTTTTTTTTGTTTTATAGTCACTTGAAATGCTGACAATTAAATTGGCCTAATTAAAAGCAGCCTCATGAGAATATAGATAGCAAGTTATATTTCCATATGGCTTTAGGTCAAATTAATATCTTCCTGTAAAGTAATTGTTCTGTTCCTATTTATATGTAGGTCAACTAGTGATGTTATTGCTTTGTGTCGGAGTGGAAGTTTGGAGCATTGTCTGTTTTCTTGGAAAAAATTGTTTTATCTTCAAATTGTTGTGGAGAAAAAGAGAAGCTGGAAGAGCTTTAATTACCTACTAAATATTTTACCTGAAAAATGAGTGTTCTGACTCTTTTGGGTAGTTTTGTCTTTCTTCATCTGACAGAGTATGATATGCTAAATAACAGTTGGAGTATAATCTTAACTCTGGTGAAAATTGTGGGACTCTGTAGTTCCTCCAGGTTCTTGATGATACTTGCATATTTTGGCCTAACGTTTTGAATGAAGTTTTGTTCCTTTGTTCTCTGTGTTACTTTACTTTTCCAAATCTGAAGTTGTTCTTTCACATAAATGTGACACAATTTACTGTTTGCAGTTGCTTGGATTTTCTGTGTTCATATTCACCAACAAAGGGGGAAAAAATCTTTCCTATTAATGAAGTGATTAAATTGGAGATCATAAATGTCTGATATCCAGTTTATATCCATCAGTGTTCCAAAAAAACAAGATCAGTGTGATATGCTTGGATTTTTTGTTTCTCTTTAATATCTTGTTAAATGTAAATTAATGTAATTTCTTTGTTGAGATGTTGACTCTTAGCTCTGAAAATCCCAGGACACCTCAGTCACTTGATAAAGCCTGCAGTTGCATTTTATATTTTTCTCCCATACTCTTTAGATAAACTTTTGCACTCTGTACTTCCAAAGCTGCCTTCTTTGAAATGCTCTCTGAAAAAACTCTTCAGCTCTACTTTTGTTCTGCATAAAGATTTGTGGTTTGTTTCAGGTTTTGGGTTTTTTTTTTTTTTTCTAACTTGTCATTGATGTGTCTGTTTTCTTGCAGTCATTTGTGTTTCCTACCTTGTTTTGTACTTGGATTATAAATGTTCTGGACAGTATGGTCTTGGTTTTCATTTTTACTAGCTTGGGGTTAGTCCATGTAACAGCATGGTCATGGGGTGGATTCATTGAGAAACTTCCCTTCAGTTGTCTTTAAAGCTGAAAAGGACAGCTGCCATGGTCTCCTCTTTAGCTAAGGGAATTGAAACTTCACTTTGTGTTGTAAACCTAGAAAGAAGTTTTGAAGGTGAAACTGGTATATTAACCTAAGTGGAACTAATAAATTATTATCTGGTTAATTTTTTTTGTGACTCCTCCAGAAGCAGTGGAGGAGCAACCTGTTAATCCCAAAGACTTCCTATTGTGAGCTCTTAATTGCATCAGAACTTCAATTTAGTAGTGGCAGAATTTTATTGTTCCCCTACTAAAGGTTGTGTTGCTTCAGAATCCTTCTGGGAAACTCCTTTCCTTGGCTTTTTGAGATTTTATTATTCATTTAAATTACAGGGTTTTGAGAATTTTTGAGAGTGGTGCAAGCTTTAGAAATGTGAGCTTTGAAGTGATTGGATGAGCAGAATGGGTTGTTGCCTCTAAAGAGTTAGCAGCTGGGGACTGCCAAAAATGAAATTGTGAAATGTACCTTAGCTCATGAAGTTAACACTTCTGTTCCTGTTACTGCTTTTCTCTCAAGTTTTATTTACAGATTGCAAGGTTTTTGCAAGTTTTTACAATGAGAGCTCTAACTGTTTTCTGTGGCTTCTTATACATGTGAAGTTTTGCTTTTCTGCTTCAAATAACAAGATTAATTTGTTAGTTTTCTATCTCACTATGTTTCTAGCACTGTTTATTGTCTAGCTGACATACTGTAAGCTCTGTTAGGGAGATGATAAAATGGAACAGAAAATGTGAATGGTATCACATATTACAGATGGAACAACTGAGTTAAGTTTATAGTAATCTAGTTATCCTTTAGGTTTTTATTATGTCTACATCAAACTTGTGTGAGATGATTTGGGGAAATACATACATACCTAGTGAATGTTATTATCAGTGTACACTCTGACCTGATGGCTTCTGTCATCCTCCAAATTCAGGAAAAGGCCTTTGCAGTAAAACTGCTTTTATCTTTGGTCATTCTTTCTTCTTAAGCAATTTAACAAACTGCTTTCTGTTGTTTCTGCTGAGTCTGTATGTCTCATTCTGTCTTGGGTGACTTTTTTTTTTTTTCTGGGAGATGCTGCAGGTGAGTAATTGGTGTTGGTGTCTGCATGTACAGATCTGTGATTAAACCAAGTACTTTATCACACCTTCAGGATCATGCAAGTCTAGATTTTTGCTGGAAGCTTAGCAAGTGTAACTGAGTTCAGATAGGAAATGCTGTGGGATTGATGCATATGAATATGTATCATCTAATCCCTGCTGTAAGTGGACAAACTTTATAGATTGCTTTTCAGTCCTGAACACTTGAAATTCAAAACCTTAAAATTTAAAATAAATGGAATTTGAATAGATGCACTTCTTATTGTTACGTTTCTCTTAATAAATACAAATGGTGTATTACAGGCTGAATCCTTGTATAAATTACACTCTTGATTCCTTTAGTTTTTCTGCCTTTAGTTTTTGGCAGCAGGAGCCATCTCTAATTTCGGGTTTGCTTTGCACTTCATTGGTTTAGGGCTTCCCTGTGATATCCTAGAATAGTTACTTGACTGTGATGGCCTTAAGCCATTAATATCTCACATTGGAGGAGACCCGTGGACAGTGAAGGATTTAAATAAAGCATAGCAGAAGTTACTGGCCAACTGCCAGCCAGGGGACAAGTGGCTTCCCTTAAAATGACTGATGAAGCTTGAGCAGGGACGTGACTGGATTAGATGGTGACTAAGGAGTAAACTGTGGGCTTTTCCTGAGACTTGGACAGTCTCTCTTGCCTCCTAGATCCAGAAAGGGGATGAGGTAGAACCTGACATACATGCAAGAGGGGAGAGTCTTCTAAGGAATCATAACTTTGTTATGAGCAAATAGAATAAATCTATCCAAAATAAGTTTGTTTGTTTGTTTGTTTGTTTGGTTTTTAACAAGACTTTCTTTTTTTTTAATGTGGCAAAGGGAATTATAACACTCGGCATACTTGAAAGAAGCAATGCCAGAATGCTGTAACAGCTTTAACCTGACTTGATCTCTACTGTAATCCTAAATCCATCAATCCCCTTTGCCTTGGTTCATTATCTCTGATGTCTGCAATTTAAATATGTTGAAGAATTAGGTATTAATCTTTTTTTGAGTTCCTTCAGTACTGAAGGTCACAGAGCATTTTCTTCAGCGGTGGCATTAAAAGTTTAGGCTGCTTTGGGGGGTAACACATTTAAAACTTGAAATCATCTTTCAAAGGTAAGTCAAAAGAAGCTGTGTTTGGTGTTACTGTTTTGTTACAGCATTCCTTGATGTTTGCTGTTGATTAGTATTCAGGTGAGGTACTGAGTTAGAATATTAACAACAGATATAGACCTGCCTTTTGTGCCTTTATGGTTTCACATTTAAGATCATACATAAAAATTGAACACTGATAAAAGTTCAGTTATTTATCAGATTTCTGGTAAACTTCACAAGAAATGTAACTCAAAGTGTCCACTAAAAGTTACTATAAAATTTCAAGGGATGATGATTGGCAGATGTAGGGGAGAACATAGTTCATGCTGTCTAAATGGAAGTTACATCCAAGCGTGAGAGTGGAATGGAAGAGTATGTTTGGCTGCTGGCTTATGTCACTGGTTTTAAACTGCTGGGTGGAATTGTAACAGAGATGCTGGCGAGTTGTGGCTGTGTTATGCTAGATGTAGCCTCTTGGAAAATGGAAAATTCCTCTACCTATTCAAAGGAAACCTTGAATTGATTGAACAGAAATGTGTGAACTAAATAGAATTGTAATATTTCATTTTAATCCCAAACGAAACATGTAGGTTTTTTCAGCTCCTCTAGATTATTTTTTTCAAAGAGAAAAGATTATTAGACTTCTAAAGCATTTACCACTTCATTTATTACATTATCTGAACCATTAAAAATGTGCTTCTTGGTTTTTCAACTTATTTAGAACCAACTTTGGAATAATACTTCTGTTTGTGAATATATCCCCTTTGTCTCTGCGTACTTAGGGAACTGTTAATAGCTCAAAGGAAGGTACAAAATAATCCAAGAATTAGTAAGGTTGGAAAAGAGCTTCAGGATCATCAAGTCCAACATTTGAGTGATTACTGTCATGCCCACTAAACTGGAAAAGTGGCATGTCCACTTGTTTCTTTGACCACTTCCTGGGTTGGTGACTCCACCACAGCCCTGGTCAGCCTGTTCCAATATTTAACCACTCTTTCAGTGAAGAAATTTTTCCAACATGAAACTCCCTGGTGCAACTTGATGCAGTTTCTCCTTGTCCTTTTCCTAGTTGCCTGGGTGCAGAGCCTGAACCCCACCTGGATACAGCCTCCTTTCAGGGAGTTGTAATGAGATGAAGTCACCTCTGAACCTCCTTTTTCCCCAGCTAAACATCCCCAATTCCCTCAGCTGCTCCTCATGGGACTTACGTTCCAAACCTGCTCTGGACTTGCTCCAGTCAGTACCTCAGTGTCTTTTTGAACTGAGAGGCCCAGAAGTGGATAGAGGTTTTGAAGTGTCACTAGTGCCAAGTACAGGGGAGGAATGATGTTCCTGGTCCTGCTGGCCACACTGTTCCTGATCCAGCCAGGATGCCATTGGTTTTTTTGGCCACCTGGGCACACACTGGCTTGTATTCAGCTGCTCTCAGTCAACACCACTGTGTAATTTTGTGCTGGGCCACTTCCCAGCTGCTTTCCCCCAGTCTGTGGTGTTGTCTGGGGTTGTGACCCAAGGGCAGGACCTGGCACTTCACCTTGTTGAACTCATAGCATTGGCCTCAGTCCATTGATCCAGCCTGTCCAGATCCCTCGGCAGAGCCTTCCTACTCTCCAGCAGAACAAAACGCCCATCGTGTCATCTGCATCTTGATCCTCTTGTGGGGATCATCAGCAAAGGTATTAAATATGACCTGCCCCAAAACTGAGCCCTGGGGAGCTGGTCACAGGCTTCCAGCTGAATGCAGCTCCACTCACCACTGCTCTTGGCTTGGCCATCCCTGGAGTTTTTCACCCAATGAACTCCTGGCCCATCTGAGCCATGTGCAGACAATTCCTCCAGGAGAATGCAGTGGGAGACAAATGTCAAAGGCTTTCCTAAATGACATTTACAGCTTTTCCTTCATCAGCTAAGTGGGAGACCTTGCCATAAAAGGAGATAAGGTTGGTCAAGCAGGGCCTGCCTTGCATGAACCCAGGCTGACTGGGACTGATAGAGACACTGATTGCTCTGGTTCTGTAATTCACCCAAGAAAATCGAAATACCAACATTTAAAGTCAGTGCAGAAATTTCATAGTTTGCTTTTGTAGCTATATCTTCAGGAGTCCGGGAGAAAATAACAGTAATATATTACTGCAATATGCATCTTGTTGCTGATTGACTAAAGAATTAAAGAAACAAGTGGTGGATACTCTTCCATAAAAGTACTGTTCATTTTTTTTGCATATAGACCATTGAAAGATTGATTTGGTAAAGAAATACCAAAACGGATTTCTTTCATGACTTGTGCTATTCTGTGAATTGAGTATATGTTGTTAGTTCTGATTTTAATGCCAAGTTTTACTCAGAGAAGTGCAACTCCTACATACCAGTGGAATGCCCAAGTCCTTTACTGTCACACTTGTCATCTGTGCTACTTACCTGGTACCATTATTGCTGCTTATCTGTTTCCTTGTCTTCTCTTTCCTTATTTATTTACTTTACTTTAATCCTTGACTTTTCTGTATAACCTACAAGAATTTGTTGCTCATTTGTATCCTCTAATTCCTTCTGTTGCACATGTGGACAACTGAAGGCTCTCACCAAAGGGTAGCAAGATGCCCAGATTTGACAGTCCAGTGCCAGAAAATATGTTGGATTTTTGGATAGCCAAGGTAATGGCTATGAAATGTCATGGACTTTGGTTATAAGCAGAGCAGAGGTGGTGAAAATTGTAGCATAGTCATGAAAGCTCAATAAATTGTCAAATAAATTTAAGCTGGATTCAGCTTGGATCTTAAACTGCTGTCATACTGTCCTAGCTTCGGGGTAGGCTGGATTTGTTAATGACCTGTAAACATAATACAAGATTGGGGAGTGTAGTCTAGCTTGCTGCTAGCAGATACTTAATTTTTGAACTTACTGAATGTGAGGTGGGTGTCACCTCACATGATTTTTTATGTATTTCTTTAATTTCTTCTTTAGGACATGATCTTAGAAACAGGCTGAGAATTTGGGGTCAACAGTGAAACTATCACTGCCCTTAAGTTGCTTGAACTTCCACAAGCCTTCTTATTCAATGTCTTGTAATTTCTTGACTTTGCTTAATTTTTGCATTGCAAAATGTAACTCAATGTTAGTACAAATATAAGAACCTCAGAGGTAGATGTATTTTCTTTGACTAGAGGTCTTGTGTTGGAGAATTGCTAATTCGAGAAGGAAGTATTGAGGAGAGTTGCACTCTCTCTGCCTGGAATATTTTCAAGCAGAACAGGTACCTAGTAGTTGCTTTGTATAAAACAATACAGAAGTCACCAGGTTGTTCTAAATGTTACTTTCTAAATTTTGGCAGTTAGTCTGCACTGTTTACCAGTTCTTCAGTTAAGTGTTGTTTTCAGGTAACTGTGTTTGGATATTCAAATTGTAGGTGGATTTGTTTACTGCCTGCAATAAAAAGCCTAAAAGGTGACTTAATTACTCCCAAGTCAAAACACAAATGCTAAATTCCTTGGTGATCTTATCTATAACATTTCCTTCACAAGTTTCCTTTTGCAGTGTATAAATTGGATATTCCTGTTAAATAGAAGATAATCAGTGATGTGTTTTTCTTGATTCATTGACTCCTCTTGGACTGACACAACGTTTTTGTGTTGAGTAGTTTGTTCAAGGGGTTTTGAGTTTTTTTTCTTCTTCTCATTGAATTTAACAAAAAAAAAGGCCAAGTATAAGTGTATTCATACTCTTTCTGAGCAGGGTAGATGAATGTTTTTTTCTTGCTTCTCTTGTTTTAAGATGTATTTTTTGTGGTGTCTACAGAAAACTTTGTCTACGTCTTTCATCTGCACTCTGGTAAACTCCTTTTAGTGTTTAATTCTCTTGTAAGTTCCATATAAAATGTATAAATTACAATAGGTGGGATCTTGCATGTTTTTGTTAACAGCATTTAATTCAGAAATTCAAATAATAAAGTGGCTTAAAGCTTCCTGGGCTTTGTGTGAAATTTATTTTAAACCACTGTAGATGTGTCTGTGTGGCATGTTCTATTCACGCAGAAGTTTTTAGAGGCTTCAAAAAACACATACCATCATTTTTAGTTTGCCTACTTGCCTGCTGTTTTTTGATGAGGAGTACCAACCTCTGGACAGCCAAAGCTCTAGTAATTTGTTAAACAATTAAAAAATAAACAAACAACCCAAACAAATCAAACTTCTTTTCACCAAGCAGTTCTTCGTTGTTAAAGCTTTATGAAAGTGACAGTACATGGAAAATGGGCTGGAAGGAGAAGGAAGACTCCTCTGCAACAGGTAATTGTCATCAATCATTAATTCTGGTGGTATGGAGAAGAATGAGGAAAGACAGAGAAGCATTTTGTGTGTTTGTGGAACGGGGAGAAGGGTCTTACGTGTGCACTCTTAAATGTGAGCTGCCACCTGCTCCCATCTTTCTTTTAATGCTCCCATTCTTTTCAGTTATAGTAGGGGATGATGGAAAACAGCTTTTTGTGTAACTTAAGAATTGAAGTTGGCTGTTTTGATAATGCATGGTTCTGGTCCCCAGCTGACATAGCTTGGACTGTTTTACTTGCTCACTGAGGTTTCTTTTGCTTTTGCTACCAGTGGTAATTAGTAGTGTAGAAGGTCTGGGAGCAGATGCAAGAAGCACAGCACAAAGTGTTGTTGTCAACACCCCAAGAGGTGCCCTTGCATCAAAAACACAAATGCAGGAACATCTAGTGCAGAGGTGGAACAGGCAGTGCTGTGACAAGGCAGGTTGCATATTTAAGGCATTTTTACAAGGATGAATATCTTACATGGCTTTTGTATGCTGCTGCAGGAAGTAGTAAATATTGGACAAATACTCCTGATCGGGATCAGGAGACCACTCTTGTCCCTTGTTGAATTAACTGCCTGGCTGTGGAAACAAATCAGAATCTCTGAAAGAATCTAATGTTTTAAACTGTCCAGGAATTAATTTTCCTTTGTGAAAGTGACAGTACATGGAAAATAGACTCTAAGGAGTCCTGACTCACATAAGGAGTACTGACTCACACACCCCCCACCCCCTTTGGAGGACTAAATTTGAGATTAGTCCTAAGGTGAAATTGTGATTTGCTGACTTTAAAACACTTTTTCTGCTTTTATAAAAGCAGAAAACAAATTGAGGGCTGATGCTGTAATTTAGCTCTCTGAACTATTTACAGAAAGGTGCACACCATGCAGAAAAATAATGCATAATCAGATCTAGAAACAGTGTTCTACTAATATATGCTGAAGAACTGCTCTGCAATGTGATAGCTGTGTACAAGCTGTTTTGTATAAACAACTGCAGCTAAGAATTGAAATTCTGTTACTAATTTTGCTAATTGCTAATTTCCTTTTTTATTTTCTATCCACAGATCTTCATGTCTTTCACTAAGAGGAAACTTGTCAAGATAATTGCCTTAACTATTGTATCTTGGAGCAGCATGCACAAAACTGATCTTAAGAAGAAACAGTGATTAGTATTTGAAATAATTGCCAGGGAAAAAAATCAAGAAGGATTTTTTTTTATAATTTACAGAAGATATAATGACTTAAGTCCATTAAGAGGTTATTCTTACCTAGTAAAAAGGCACAGCTGATGAAAGGAGAAAAGAATAGTTAATAGAACATTGCAAAACCCACTTTTGTTCTTAAAGGAACACATTACGTGTCATGTCAACTCCTTTAGTGATGTGTTTTGACTTCTCTCTAGGAAACTGGTATTTCTGCAGTATTCAGAATTGGGTCAACCTTCTGTTAGCAGATTTTGGACTTTTCCCTTCTCTGTAATTATTTCTGTCAACAAGTCGTGGTTTTGTGGCTGTTTAACTGGGAATTAACTCCTAGGCTTCTAATAACATTTCAGAAAATTTCAAGACTATTTCAAAAGGATAAGGGTATTCAAAGTATCTGTACTATTTCAGCTGCTTTTTCTGCTGGTGCAGCTTGAGAGAGGGTTCCAGCAGTCTGGTACCAATACCCAGATGCAGCTGAGGAAGGGATGTTTTACACTGGCTGCAGGTGCCAAATAAATCTCTTGTGGAGTGTTGACTCTGTAAAAGCTGCATTTCTTCAACAAACCATGTGTCTAAATGTGCTGATGTAGTATGTATGTAAGCAGGTACTCTCACTTTTTGTGAGGTATGCTAAATATATATCTGGCAGGAAACACTAATATTATAATGAGGTTTTAAAATTGACAATCTGATGCTGTGTCAGAGCCTTGTTAGCCTACAGATGCATTTGTAAAAACGAACTTTTCTATCAGAGATGAAGTTACATCTTTGGAGTTTTACACTGCCTTTGGTATTATAGATTAGTATAATTTAAAACTCCAAAATAAAGTGTAAATGCACTGTTACTCTAATGAATAAGGTGTATAATTACAGTGATCTTTTGCAGTAACTCAAGTTTTCTGTTAGTGAACTCAATCACAAAGAATATTTTTCAGCATTCTTTAGAATGCTTCCTCATTTGGCCTTAAAATTAGGTAATTCTTTGCATTAAAACTGTACAGATGAAAATATGTATCCAGTTTCCTTCCCTTTTCTTAGAGGGTTTATTTGATACTTAGTGGTGTCTCAGAGCTGTGCTTCCCTCCCTTCTTCTGCACACATGAACGTGGATATACCTTTAGACCTTCCACTTTACTTACTGCCTGTCTATTCCCAAACAATCCTTGCTTCTTAAGCAAGAGGAGTATTCAGCCTACTTAGTGCTTGTGTTTCAGGGTACTTCTCCTGTCTCAGAGTACATTCAGTAGGTACTGATTGTATTTGGGGACAAGTAAGCAACCTTCTTGTGCTGCTGCTGGTGGAATATGATAAAAAAATGCCTGCTCCTGAGACCAAATCATTCCTCTTCAGCTCTGAAGATCAAGGCTTTGGTACAGAGCACCATCCTTGTGTTTGTTCAGGTCACAGCAGTGCAAACAGCAGTTTTGGCATGAGTAGTTCAGGTGTTTGTTTGCACCACCCTCCCTCCCCCCAACATCCTTTTAAGTCTTAAAAGAATTTAACATCCTTTTAAGTCTTACAAGAATTTTGGATTCTCCTGTGAAGATAGATACTCAACACATCAATAGCAGGTAACTACTTCTTGAAATACTTAAATACTATGTGGAAAATGTTGAATAATCATGTGATTTTTACATTGTCATTTACTGGATTTTTCTCCCTTTTTAGATACCCAAGATCTGGTCCTGGATAGGTAAGTATTCTGAAAACTTTTTTTTTTTTTTTTAGCAGTAACTGTTTCAAAGAAAAGCTAAGATAAAGCTTATTCACTTTTTTCTTTGATCTCTAAATATTGTTTTAGGCTACTCCATTTAGATAACTTGCTTATCACTTAGCATGTGCATCTAAATGCATAGTAAGGATGTTATAAACATGACACTTACTCAATTCATGAACTGAAAACAGTTACTCCCATTTTTTCATTTTGTCCTGCTCAGTTTTCAGAAGCATTTTATGTGTATTTAGGCAGATTGATTTTGATAGCCTGTACCAGAAATTAATTTTCTCCCAAGACTTGAACAAGGATGTAAATGCCCAGAACAGTAGTAGTTAAGATTGTATATTTGTGTGCATGTGCATAAATGCACTGGTTTTAATTCAACTTTCTCCTTTAATTTGCAGCCTTCCAGTCTGGTGTTTTTCTTGCCTCTTCATGACCTCGTGTCTTGAGCAGCCTAGCTGGATCCCCTGGTTCCTGTTTCTTCTTGTTTCAAAATTCTGCTTTCTCCCATTTTAGATTGCCTACCCTTTTATATTCATATGCATACACTAGCCTTTTGCTGCCTGATTTGATCTTTGCTATTTATCCTAAGACTTTGGTTGGGTTCCATGTGGCACTGCTCTTCTGGATTCCCTGCCACAATACAATTAGTTTGTCAGAAGAACATCCCTGATGTGCCTTTGAGGTTTTAGTGGCCTGATGATCCTCATCTACATTTCTCTTCTGTTGCTTTGTCTTGCTCTGAGTAGATATTGAAGAAGACATGAAGGCTGTACCTTTTGCTGCCCTACTTAGAAAGCAAATGCATGAACGTTTTTTAAAAGAAGCAAGAGAGCTTGTGGGTTGTGGAGGATAAGCAAAGTGAAAGCATTCCTGAGATTAAAAAAAAAAGGCAAACAACTCCCCACAGCAACATCACCACCACATCTCCTCTTGGACATGTTTAGATTCATGAGGTGTTTGTTCTGCCCCTTTCTGCTCTAATTAGGAAATGCAGTCACATTCTAGCTTCTAGGCTAAATGTAGTTCTTCTTTTTTTCCCCCCTTTCTGTCAAGTAATCTCTCTATTTCTGTTCAATTTTGTATCATTTTGATGAGCCTTTCTGTGCAAGTGCTCAGCTGTGGAATCCCTTATGCTCCACACCATAAGAGAATTGCTGCTGAATTGAATGTCTTAGACTCATCTGAAAGATATTTTGTTTTCCTGTGTAACACACTCCCTTAAAAGCATTTGTTTGGAAAGTGGTTATGAATCTCTTCAGTTATCTGGCTGCTCCTTTGCTAATGGATTCAGAAAAGTCATTAAGCATGTGCGTATCGTGATCTCTGGCTCCAAGTGAGGCATCTGGGGGAAAATACCAAGTTTTAGTGCTTTTTGGCGTTCATATTGCAGTAGTCTGTGCTGGTTTCCATGTGTGCAAATTTAAAGTGTTGATACCCTCAAAGCTTTTAAGTTTTTTTGTGCCATTACTGTGTTGTTGTGTAGCAAGGATATAAAGCCTTAGTTTTGACTTCGCATTCCGTTACAAAGCAGGAACATATTAGCATAGTACATGAAAAATATTAAATGTAAGGCTGTTATGTCTGAGTTTCTGCTCATGTAAAGCTCTTCTTTTGCATAATTCTTGCTGTGTGAATCCATTTTGGGGGGAATGGGCAGGTGGTTGAGGGAAGAAAACTTGATACAGTTTTCTTACGCAATTTGAGTGAGATCGGTCATCGGAATTCATAAGGACGTGTCTGTTTCTGCTTATGAAATAAAATGGTAAAGCAGGTTTTGTGAAGTTTTGAAATGAAATATTTTTAACTTGAAAAGCAGCATTTGCTCAGTATGTAAGTAGTGAGTTTGTTTTTCTGAGTTCAAAATATGGTATTGAAGTTCTTGTCATAATTATGTGAACTGACATTTTCCTGGGAATTCTTATTTAAGGAGACCTCTTAATGGTTTTATATTTCTTTGTATGTTTTGGTAACATAGATCTATGCAAATAAAACACTATTTACGATTGTTGGGTCTGAAAGATACATTTTTAAATAACAATGTAACTTGTACTGCCTGAGATTTTTACAGTGCTGAATTTTAAAAAGTCAAAGCTAATTAAAAATCCTCAAAGCTAATTTAGGAGTAATTGCAACTTTATTCTTTTTTTCTTGTTGTGTTTCAGGGAAATGAGGCAAGCTACCCTTTGGAAATGTGCTCGCACTGTAAGTTTTTTTTAATTGCTACACTGTATTGTTACAGAAGTGAATTTTGTTTGGGGGTTGATATGTACAGTTTCCATGTACGAGATGCAGTTTATATACTAACCAAGAGAGTAAAGTTAAAAGGTTAAAAATTACCTTTGGAAATTAGATTGTAAAGTCAAAAATGAGTCCATCTTTAAAACAAAAGTCACCTAAAGTTTTGAGGGTTTTCTTTGAGTCTTGCATTAGAATATAAAAAAAAAAAAACCTTACAGTCTTGATGTCTATAGGGTGAAGTGTACTTCAGCTCGTGGGGCTTTTCCATCAGTCCTGGTGCCAGTTCCTCAGGGATGTGGAGCAGCTCCTGGTGCAGTCTGTACTGTGTTAGGAGTGAAGTGTCTTGCTTAAACTGGCTTTGTGCCCTCAGAGGAAGGAGAGGTTGAGACTAAATGAGCTCTTTCTTCCCTTGTGTGTGCTTGCAGCCAGGCAGTTAGGTGAGAACCCACTTGGTGTTACTTGCTTTTGGCCACATGAGAATAAAAGTCACTGGTCCATCTCATGGGGTTAGTCCACCCTGTAAAATATGAAAAAAAAAAAAAAAAGAAGTATTTTTTTGCTTAAAGCTGACCAAAGAAAGGGTTGTCTTGTGCAATGTCCTTGTGATGTTGTGTTAAGTGTACATATTCTTAGTTGCTTTTTCTATGGAATGGTTTTCTTCAGCCCTAAAGTATGTGTAGATGTGTGTATGTGTTTCCTGAACCACTTGATGAAATTCCTTATCTTGGGTGAATCGAGTCTTGTTATAAACAGGGGAACTCTTCAAGAAAGGGACTGTTTTCTAGATCTCTTCCACAGTGCTTCTCATGAAAAAAAAAAAAGCCCTGGCTCTCAACTCAACTCTCTGGTAACTCAAACTGTCATAGAAGGTATTTGGTCATGGAGAAATCTTTGTCTAAATATGTTTTTTCAGAGAAATGAGGCTTTAGCTGGTAATTTGCAACTCCTCTGTGCCTGATAGGAACAACTACATGGATTCTAATTTGAGTTAGAAGTTTGCAAACACTTGAGAATATCACGCATAGAGCTGTGTAATGCACTCAGTGTATTTTATTAAATGCAGATGTATGGTTGGAGTTTTGTATCTGATGAAGACTTCAGTAGTGTTTTCCTCAATCATACATGTATATATCAATCTTACATTGCTACTCCATTGGCCAGTGTTTTGTTAGGGACCAACTGATTTCTGAAGAATTAATTTTTTTTAACTAGTTGTATCAATGTCAGAGTTGTAAGCAGTGTGTTGCCATCCTTCACTTCTGATCCTAGGACAGGCTATATTCATTAGTAGCAATGGGCAGCCTAAAGGTTTATTGTTGAACTTGTTTGCACGTTTTTATTGCAGAAAAAGGGAGGATTTTCACATTATATTCTGTGGTTAAACTGTCTGTTGAGGCTGTTGTTGTTTAAATGTGAAGTTTTGCATGATGAAAGCTTTTTTTTTTACTCTGATGGCCTTTCTCACAGCAGAAGCTCAGCTGTGTTCCTGGGCAGCATAACTATACACACCAGGAAAATGGAATTGTCACTGTCCCTTTGCTTGGATGGGCCCAGCCATGGCAATGACAGTGCTGTGCTTAAAGATCCTGTGTGCCTCAATATTCTGAAAGCCAAGGGATTTGGGCACAGATGTGCACAGCTGCATGTTTGGGAGCAAGTCCACCAAATAGATGTTCACGTTGTTCTTCAAATGTTCATTGTTCCTGCTGCTTCCCAGAAATTGTCACTGACAGGTCTGGAGCTTTCAAGGCAAGGCCAGACAGATCTCTTTGAAGATCATCTGATAGGGATTTTGAATTTTCACCTTATGGAGATTGCCAGTTAGTAATAATGAATTAATGCTGTTTGCATGGAGGCATTGGGTCATAATCTCTGCTTGGTGCTACAGTTGCTACTTTGGTGTCTCGTAAGAACAATTTTGTGTTGAAGTTGGCATTTACGTGAAGCAAATTCAGAATACCACAGAGAGGATACACACCATTAAATAGTCAAGCGTGTTCATTTAACCTTTCATTTTAGAACATGAGTTCTTTCATTTTAGAACATGAGTTCTTTCATTTTAGAACATGAGTTCTTCTCAGTGGGCGAGTTAGTGTTGTTGCATTCCTTAAAGTGGTTTGGTTTTGTTTCTCACCTGTGCTGTGCCAGAAATTACTGAAAACCTACCACTGCTTTCCATGGTGAAAATTTGATGTCAGCCAGGATCTGTCAAATTATCCATAAGGAAATTTTATCACAGCAAAAAGGTGTAGAGAAAACTATTTCGTAATAGAGCAAAGAACTGTTTATAATGTAGTATTTTTAATATAGACACTCTTTTGTAGAGTGTTTGGATTTTAGGATAAGAAGACTAGTAGCTCTTTTCTAACTTAGGAAATTGTAATTGACACATCTGAAGTCATGAAGAGGATTAGGCCAGCTGTGTGTAAGCATATACAAGACAAGTGGTTGAATGTGTTCTCAAGGGCGTCATCTTTTTGAAATCTGATCTCCAAAACTGAAATGGCTGACCTGGTGGCTGCTCTGAAACGTTATATTCGTGAATCAGATGAGACTGTAGGTAGAGATGCAAGTTTTGCTGAAGGTCTGTTTTATTTTGAGATCTCTGCAGTACATTCTTATAGGGGGAAAATTAGTCTGGAAACATTTAAAATTCGTTTCAGAACACGTTTGATTTACAAAATCTCTCCTAATACCTTAGCCATAGTCTTGTCCGTAATGATTTCATGTTTGAAAAATTAGTGGAAATGGGGCTGTCTGTGACCATGCTCTGGTCTGGCTTTTGTTAGTTAAACCTTTGAGCCAGTATTCTAAGAGTATCTGAAAAGCCAACCTTTTAAATACAGGGCTAAACATTGAGATTTCAGAAGTGCTCAGCACCTAATTGCTGAGAGATGCACAGCTTTCCTAAGGTCTGTGCCCTTTGCAGATGCCTGTGTGTATTTGTGTGCATTTTAGCAATGGGTGTACCATTTGTACAATTGCTCTTAATACATAAGCAATTGTCCTGTTAAAGCATCACTGAATGTAATGGATTTCAGATATCTGCAGTTTTAGGGCATTCTTTACTTCTGTCTCTCACATTAATAAAAAACTAGCTGTGTACCTTTATGTTAACTGGCAAAAATAGAATTAATTTTTTTCTGAAATTACTATTTTAAGCATAGAGCACACTGAAATTGGCTTCTAGTAAATCTTTTTGAGTTGCTGCTTGAATAGTTTTTTCAATGTTGTCTGAGCATCAGTTACATGCATAAGAATTTGAAAGAGAATTGTGTTAAAATCTAATGGGTGATCCTCTACTGCTGCATTGGGGGAAAGAAGTGAGGGGCTCAGTAGTGTGGATCAGCATATTAGAAAGTGAGCTGCTGGGAGATAAAACTCCTGCACTAAAACGGGAGTGAGGCAAAGCATTTGCATGTAGTTTCTTGGAAGCATTTTCACCTGATTCATCATATTTTTAGATGTATGCAGATGAATTCAGGAGATGAAGCAGGTGTTGGCCCTAAGAATTTTAATACTTGGGTGGAAGAGGAATCTTTTGAAAGTACTGATAGTTTTTTAACAAAAAGATCCTTAGTACCAGAACTATTTAACACTCGCCTTACGTTAATTACAAGGGGAAGAAAATTCAGAATAGATTATGAGATAAACATAAGTAATTCCTTGTGTTACAGAACAGTGCAGAATTTGATGTTGGTACAGGGGTGCCAAGGAAGCACTTAGCAGTTATTATTTCCAGCCACTTAGTAAGTTTGTTAGCTCAGGAATCAGTGCCAGGCTGATGGGATCCTGTCAGATTCTGCTGAAAAGCACAGGAAGCACAGAGCCCCTGTCAGCTGGGGAGCACAGCACAAAAAAGGCCAATTTGGATCTGAGGTAAGGAATGCTCAGGCTTGCCCAGAGTGTGGTGATGAGTCACAGGCAAACTCTGCCTCAAGCAGTGTAAACAAAGCTCAGTCCTGATTTTCCTCAGTGGTGGTATAGCCCTTTTTACACTGCTGTGGACTTGGACTTCCTAGGATTTCCTAATGTTTATCTGTCCTGGTCTTCTGAAATTCTGTCTGCTACTGCCACCATCAGTCCTTTCAGCTCAGCTTTCCCTTGGTCTGAGCTGTCTTGTGGCTTGCAGTTCCAGCAGAACTTGAGAGCTTGTGTGGGCAGAAAGATGTATTTTTTTATTCAGACTCTAAAAATTTAATTCAGTGCTCTGTTCTTCAGTGAGAGTGAATTTTAGAATTTTAAGAAAGTCTGTTGATAAGGACGAGGAAAATAAAGGCTGTGTAGAAAAAGGGAGCATCCATCTCAGATGGGAACTGTTGTATATGTGGATTCTGGGAGATAATGTCAAAATGAGTAAGAAGATATTATTGAAATCTGCTGTTATACATAAATGTATGCTGTTTTCCTTTAAAAAATCCAGAGGAGAAGGAAGAAACAAACATTAATCCCCAGGAGGCCTGCAGAGTTTTTAGATAAATTCAGCATAGGCAGGGAGAGTCACTAGAAATGAAGACTGTGAACTGAAGAAAGAATAGACAGAAGGTATGCAAATCTAAGGCATATTATACTGTGATGTGTTCATCCCTTATTTTTTATATTTGTATTCTTATTTCTTAAAGCTGTTCTATGAAGACAAAGATGCTACTGAAATACAATTTTTTGTCAAGTGTATAAGCTTTTTAAAATTCAGCTTGTGGAAAGGTGAGGTGCCTGCAATATATTTAAGGAAAAATAATGAAATTCTTTTATGAAATTGTCATAGAGTCAGTTCTGAACACAGTCCAGATATGTGCATTAGAAACAGAGGTTTATATGCACATGAACTATTAAAGAAAATTTTCTTAGTCCTGCATTTACTTTGCTTTTTCATTATTTCCTCCTCCAAGTACAGTCATTCATGGTGTATCAATTGCCAGAAACAAAATATTGGAAGAGTTGGCTATTTGGTCAGCTTTTTGGCAAAAATGCTATTTTTTTTTCAGTACTCCCCTTAAGAAAAGGACCTCTCTCAGGTCTCCAATGCAGGCAGATGTTTTGCTTGAATGTTTCAAGGTTTGGAATGAGAAGTTTGTATTCCCATTTCTAAAACTGCTGCCAGATATTTGTACCTGGACTGTGCATTGGAGTTGAGCTGGTGTGAGCTGTGAAATGGGATGTGTGTATATGTGGAGAAAGAGTAATTAACATTTTTCAAGTATCCTTAATTTCGTAATTGTGGCAGCTGTTGCTTTGTTACAGTTCAGCAAAATATGAACACTCTTGAGAAATATTCTTACACGCCTCTGCAGCCTCCTCCCCTTCCTGTGATCTGATCCTTATCTTTGTCATCCATAATCTTGACCTCCTTGCCTACAATCTTCAAAGGCAATCTTTAAATTCTCTTACCCTTGCCAGTTTCTGAATTTAAGGACTTTGTTACCTGCAAAGTGCAAGGCTGGTTAACCCAACAGTGGTTCTTGTGCCCAGCAGGTGATGGCAGAGCAGCATTGCTTGTTAATGCTGTGTCCAGTGGGTCAGTTTCTGAATGCCACAAGAAAATGTTCTTTTTATACTTCATATTGGTAGAGATTCCTGCTAGAGATTCATTAAGTCAAGATAAAATGCCTTTCTGACAACAGTTTGTTTTCTTAGCATGTCTCTCTGCAATGGCAAAGTTGGCCTTGTCTGTCTTTTGTGCCACCTTGTGCCAATTTCAGCTTTTGTAGCAGCTTGTGAGTGACTTGTGTGTGTGGTAATTATTAGCTCCTCTTCATGGAGAACATTGACAGGACTCTGGGGTGTCCCTTTCAGTCTTTGCTCTTACATTTGTGAGGAAAAATGGCATGGACTTGAGCTCCCAAACCAGGGAATGGAACAGAAGTAATGAAATAAGACTTTCTTTAACACAATCTCTGGGTTGTGAGGAAAGAGTGCTGCCTAATGATCAGAGGTCTGTAGTCCTGCTTCAGGCAGCTCCCTGTTTCCATCCTGATTTGTGAAAATCTCACTCTTATGTGTTGGTACTTAGGAGGTTTTTTCTGTGTTATTTAGAAATGTTATAGGACTTGCAGTTTATTAACTCACTAGTTTTTGTGGCAAGGGAGAAGAGATCCAGCTGTGTTAATGCTTCCATCATTTTTCTCCATTGTGATTTTGTGGAATTGCAGAACTAGGAAGGTATTTCAGGTTACTTAGGAGGCTTTAGAACTGACCAAAATGGAAAGATTAGTCATTCTATTAATACTGGAAGTGAGATTCCACTTACCTGGAAAGAAACTGACAGTGCATTATATACACCATAGACAATACTTTCAGTTTGCTCTTTAGTTATTTTAAAGTGAAGTAATACTTACATAAAATTTATATCTTACTATACTTATAGTAAGATATAAATTAGATCTATTAATACACTTATTTTACAAGGGAAGATGTGCTTACATAGGTAGTGTGATAACCCACCCTTAATATTTTCATGCTTTTTCAAATGCTTGTCCTGTGGGGATTTTTTGAGGGTATCAGCTCTTTCTGTGTGAGCTGCAAGTAGAACTTGCACTAAAAATCAAGTTCCCACATTTGCAGCTTGCCAAGGTGCTGTCTTTGCATTAAAATGGGGTGGGCCCAGTCATTTGTCCAGTGGCAGGACTGGGAGTGAGGATGGGTGGAAGCAAAAGAATTTCTGTGTGCAGATGCAAAAGTTGTCAAATACCTTCAGTGTATTGGTGAGAAGCAGCATTTTGTGCTGATGGAACTCAGAAAATTGCCTGTGGAGCTCTGCTTTACCATTCTTTTTTAATACTGTATTTTTTTAGTCACATGATGATGTTCCACCTCCTCCTATGTCACCTGGAGGGGTTCCTGGGCAGCTGTGCCATGTGCTGCTGCCACTGCTGTGGTGTTGGACTGTTCAGGACATGCCTCCAGTTGTGTTTAAGGCTGCTGAGCAAATTGGGGTAAAAGGAACATTTCAGTGCAGTCGAGAGGTTAATTATGTGAAATAGCACACTGCTGACTAGAAAGTGAGGAAAGCAAATTGTGTTTGGTGTTACTTTTATAGCCCAAGAGGCAGAATCAGGTCCATCACTTTCTGGCACAGCAAAGCATAGATTATTCTGGGACTATAGACTGTTTCTTGCCCTTTGCCTCTACAGTTGCAAGCAGTAACTGAGACTGACTGCAGAATGTCAGAAAAAAAATCTTGTGCATTTGGACTTCTGTCAGGCTCTCTTTCATTCAGTCATACAGTCCTTAGGACTCTGTGTTTGTGTCTCATCAGTTTTTAGACAAGGATATCAAGGAATTGAAGTGGAAGTTGGTTACTGTTGGTAGAGGATCAGGTCTTTGGGTTGGCTACAGTTTCAAAACATCCAGCTCTGTAGGCTGGCTGGCCTTATGTATTAAAAAGACTCAGAGCTGTTTGGTTTTATGCTGCACTTTTACAAAAGCCTAAGAAAATCCTAATGTGATGTGATATGGATCAGGTGGACGTATGCATGTGCCTTGTAGAAGATAAGATCCAATTTCTATTACTGTTGGAGCAAGCACACTGCTAAAGGGAGCTAAGAAATACTGAGGGAACTGCTGATGGTAAGGAGAAGGGTGGTAAGGGGAGTTTGCAGCCTTAGGTTCTGCAAGGTATGTTTGCTGTGGTTTGCTCTGTGTTGGGCTCCTTCTAGGCTTCCTAAGAAACTCAGTTCCTCCTTTGCAGCCAAAAATGGTGAGGAGCATGTGAACAGACTCAGATCTCATAAATCCAAGCTGCTGACAGGATGTTTTCAGGTTGTTACGGGGAAATCTTTTCAAGCTTTTCAGCAGTAGCTAAAAAAGTACAAGATTGCTTTTAATTGTTTTTTTATGGATTCACAGGTTTAGTCTCTTCTTGGCAGAATCAGATGTGTAAAGTAGGGTACTAGGTACGTGCTTTGAGATTCTCTATAAATTTGAAGAGATTAGATGAAGAGGTACTGCTGCTGGACGTGAATCTACTTTAATTTTTGGGGCAAAAAAAAGCTATATTCAGGTTGTGGCTACAGGTGTGTCTGAGAGGGAGAGGAAGAATGATCTAAGGTCAGTCAGAGGGATGTTTTGAGTAGGTGGGAGATAACTGGTTAACAGTAGGACTGTTAACCAGCTTAACTTGACACATATCCTAGGAGATCTCATGTTCAGTGTGCTGAAGAAGCACTAATTTTACTAATAACTTGAATATAATTGTCTTTCTAACATACTATGTTAGTTTAGTGTAAACATAATGCCATCTCCTTCAGGGAACACTTGGTCTCTTCCTTCATTTCTTCATATCTGGTATTTGTAAGAGCTGTCTGACTAAGAACTAAGTAGCTAAGCATCCTCAATCCTTCAAAATGTTGTGTCAGCATGTGGTATTCAGTGAGTCACAAGGCTAATAATTAGTACTATGGCAGGTGCAGGGAGAAAAAAAGGTAAGTCTTACTTAAAATGAAATTGCGTTTGTCTTCAGAATTTCATGTTATCTTTATGGATGTTTAGTAGTTATAATAAAGCAGGAGAAAATCTTGTAGGGAAGCAACAAAATATGCCTTTTATTTAACTGCAGAGGGTTTAGTGAAGCCTTTCTGAGATTAAGCGTGGGGCTGTTTTTCATTTCAGTTGATGCTGATGAGATAAAACGACTAGGAAAGAGATTTAAGAAGCTTGATTTGGACAACTCTGGTTCTCTGAGCGTGGAAGAGTTCATGTCTTTACCTGAATTGCAACAGAACCCATTAGTACAGCGAGTAATAGATATCTTTGACACAGATGGCAATGGAGAAGTGGATTTCAAAGGTAAGGCACAGTGTTCTGTGACAGGAGGTGGGACTTCAGAATTCCTAGAGCTTTTAGAATTCATGCTTGTCTTTGTCTTTGAGAGGAGAGGTGAAGATCTGTTAAAACAAGGCACTAAATCCCACTGAAATTAAATACCAGTAAAACTAGTTTCTCTGTGTTAGGGCACTTCTGAGTGAAGTGTTTAGAGCAGGTTGTTTAGTAACAGCTTTTGATGTCGTGCTGACTGAGCACTACTCATTAAATATCTCTTAAAGTACACCAATTTAGACTGTTAATTTTGATGCTGAGGAGGGGCTGAAGAAAGTGTGCTAGGCTTTCTGCATAAGTTGTATTTATCCAAATATCCAAATGAAATCTGTCCTTTGGAGTATTTAGAAAGCAGAAGGGAGCCCAGGTTTTTCTGTTGATACTTCTTTTATGGGATTCTTTTTAGGTAGATCTTAGATTGACACTTGAAGAAAAACAATCCAGAAGATTTTACTCAATACATTTCTCAAAATTTTAGACTTATTTTAAACATTCAGGATTAAAAGGCCAGCAGGCTATAATTTTCATCACTAGTTCAGCTTAAAACAGTCTCTGACCCATAGAAGTGATAATATTTTTAACTTCTGTTCAAGGTAATACTTAGTATTTCTTGTTTATAACTAGAGGAGGTTAATCACTCTTGCATTTTTTTTTTTTAATTGGAGAAAATACTTAAATCTTATTTACACTGACAGACTGACATTTTAAATAAGGTATTAATATACAAGAGCTGCTAACCTTTGCAAAACCCTTTAAATGTCTGTAGGGACAGCTACAGTATAACCAGAATGTTGGGGTTTGATGGGAAAAACAGCAGTTGTTGCATGGAACTATTCAAAATTCCCTTGTAAAAATAGGTAATCATGAACAATGATGGTCATGTTGTCTGTGCCATCGAGCTGTGATTAATGCAGTTATCAAGAGTTATTCCTGATGGGAGGGGAACAGGAAGCTGGCAAAATCAATTTTCTTTTGTGGAAAAATACTATTTTAGTATTTCTTCAAAAGCAGTTTGCAGTTTCAATATAATTCTTTACACTGAGAAATCATTATAGAGAGGAGCTGTGCAATTAGAGTCTCAACTGGAGTAGCTTTAGTAAAGATCTTAAGAGTTTTCTGGCAGATTCTTGTGAAGGTCCAGCAACAAAATTACTTAAATCCTGGTGTGACCAAGCAGGTTTAGTGAGTGCTGCATTGGGTTTGGGGTTCCTCTCACTGAAGAACATTAAATATCAAAGTATGCAGACATTTAGGTGTCACAAGGTAGGCAGCATCTTGAAAGATTTGAATTTTAAAGATTAGATCGCTTTTACAATTTCTAAAATTTTCTCAATGTTGACTTCTTTATTAAAAAATGCACTTTTTTTTATACATGTTTTCCTTGCATTGTTTAGAATTTATAGAAGGAGTCTCCCAGTTCAGTGTCAAAGGAGATAAAGAACAGAAGTTGAGGTGTAAGTATCTTGATTTTTCCTTAAAAATTTTCAGATCCTCAAAAATACACTTCTCTAAGTTGAGATTGAGATCCAAAGGCAAATCCAAATGGTTGTAACGAGTGGAGTCATGAAAGTAGATTGTAAACTTTTTGCTCACTTTATCCTTTATTTGTGTGAAGACTTGTTAGCTCTCTTTTCTGCAGGGAAGGTTGAAAGAGGTTGGTTGCTTTCTGAAGAATTTCAGTTGCTTTCTGTTTTTTAAAAAAAGTAATTTAAGAACAGCTTGCTATTCTTAAATAGAATATTTTAGACTATTCTTAAATATTCTTTTTCATTTTTCTTTTCTTTAAATATTCTGTAATAGTTCTATGAACTTACAGGGCCCAAGAATAATACTCAATTCTTTGCTATTACAGTAGGAAAGCATTAAATTCTTGTTTCAGAACTGCATCTCCAGACTCAGGCTTTAGGAGTAGAAAAGAGACAAGTTCAGTTACAGATGTAGCTTCCAGTAACTAAGACTGAAATATTTAAAAAAATAAATTCAGTCTTGATGCCAAGAATGTTTGCAGCAAAGTAACCAGATGGGATTTTTGAATCACCTGTTTCCTGGAAGGTTGTAAATTTTTCGCTGCCTGGATGCTTTACTTGTGGTGGGGAAGGTTTTCTTTTTCAGTATTCATAGAATACTTTTACTGCCAGTGCTGAAACAATTTCAGGTGTTTTCTAAAGTGAGTGTGTGTGATTTTTCCAACCACAGTTTGCTACCAAATGGTTGGTTTATTTATTTTTCTTTTTTTTTTTTAACTTCTGCAGTTGCTTTTCGCATTTATGATATGGACAAAGATGGCTATATCTCAAATGGAGAGCTCTTCCAGGTGCTGAAGATGATGGTTGGGAACAATCTCAAAGACACTCAGTTACAGCAAATTGTAGATAAAACCATAATTAATGCAGATAAGGATGGTGATGGAAGAATATCCTTTGAAGAATTCTGTGCTGTAAGTACCTTCTAAAGAAAATCTGTGTCATTTACAGAGAGGAAATAAATCTCACAAATGCTGCTCTAGAAAAAGAGTAAACACTTGAAAGGCACCTTTTAAGAACATTAAATGCTTAAATGTAGCATTTAATGCCTGAAGGGATTGATTTCAACCCATGTGGTATGTCTAGTTAATTAATTGACAGCAAGTTTTAAATTATTTTCTCAAAAAAAGTAAATGACACATTGAATCTTGATGCTTTGAAAATTGTTACAGTGAGTGTTGATACATTGATTTGAAACAGTATATTAAGGAAGATACCTTGATAGCATGGTTTGGGCATTGCTTTTTTCCTCATCTTTGAATTTACCACTTCAGTTCAAAGATAACCTTTTCATACTCAAAAAATATGTGAGTTCTAAAAAAAAGAGGAGGAGAGAGGGCAATGGAAATCTGCCATCCTGCCAACTACTAAAGTGAAAAGGTTCTATTGTTTGCATTTTGGGATTTTTTTTTTTAATTATTTTTGTGACATCATGTAAAAAACATTTTGTCTGCAAAGAAATTAGAGCTGCAGCCTGCAAATGCCTGGATTAGTGCATTTTTTGTTTATTTCTTGAACTGGTCTGTCATCTTCAGGCATCCATCAAATGTGATGTTGCTTCTTCTTTTGTCTTTGGGCTTCTTGCCTTGTGCTACTGATGGATCTTCCTCTTCCTTACTTTTAATTTCTTCAGTTTTTGTTGACCTCCTGACAGGACACTTTTCAGTTTTACAACATCTTATTCTTTGTCGTGCATTTTACCCTCTAAATCTGGTGCTGCTTTTTCGTTTGTTCTCTTCGGCACGTACCATTTATCCTTGGAATTTTGTTCCTGCATTATAAAATGTTCCTCTGACCTGGCACCTTTCTTTTTCCTTCTGCTCTGCATGGATCACACACCTGTGAACACTGGTAATGCTTTCCTGGGTGTGTGCAGTTCTGTCAGAAATCCTGCTGCTGTTCCTAAGGCCCTTTCCTTTTCCTGGGAGGGTCCACAGGGTGTTCTAGAAGTCACCATTTTATTTAACATGCACAAAGGTCATAATATGAGATGGAGGGGAATGCCAAAATGATGTTATTTGCACTGGTTTTCAGGCCAGTGTAAATTCAGCATGTGAATTGTACTAATATAGAACTACCTTGTTTTGTACATAATTAATTTCATCTCTCACAGTACTTGCAAGATGTAAATCAGTTCGGAGACACCAGGGAGGTACTGCCTTTGTGATTGGCCTCAGTGCATCTATTGAATGTGTTCTTTGCACCTTGCTAACTTCCAGTTCTCACCTTTCTGAACCTTGTTTTTCTCCCAGGTTGTAGGAGGCCTAGATATCCACAAAAAGATGGTCGTAGATGTGTGACTCTGTAGGGCACCACCCAACACTTTTGCTTTCTTCTCCATCTCTGAAGATCTGCTCCAGACGTCCAGCAATGCTCTCTGTGTATTTAAATGGAAGTATTTTTCTCTGTGAAGCCACATTTTCCAACATGAGCCTCATGAAGCCAACTAAGTGTTATTGAACTTTGATTCTCTCAATAACTCAGTGTAGCACTTTAAAGTCTGAAGGACAGCAAAGATGGAAAGAGCATATCAGTGTGGCGGAGAAAGGGAAGGGGTTGGCTTTTTAATTTATTTTTCTTCATCTTTTATAACAAGGAAATATCTATCTATATATATATATGTGTGTATTTATATATAGATATATATGTAGCTTTCTATATGTAGTAGCTAGGTGGGCTTTAATTTAATATACTTGATTCAGAAACAAAACTAGAGTACAAAGTGCCAAGCAGAATATTAACAGTTCAATATATGGATATACATCCTTACTTTTATTTCACACAGTTTTATATATATAGTAGAAGAATGTAAAATTTTAACTGGGTCTTAGGTCAACTCTTTTCCTTTTCCTGTGACTGTTCAGATGTTTCTATATATTGAATGGCTGACAAAGCATTGCATCTTATTAAATCACCTTAATTACTTTTT
>VWYO01011983.1:73464-94866 GCA_013400275.1 Rhadina sibilatrix | reverse complement strand
GCTCCCACTCACCAGGAAATGGATTTTGGGATGAACTGGGCTCCCACTCTCCAGAAAATGCGTTTTGGGATGAGCCAAGCTCCCACACTCTGGGAATTGGATTTTGGGCTCAGCAGGAGCCCAGAGGAGCAGGAGCAGAGCCAGCAGTGCCATGGCACCATCTCAGGTCACCTTGTCCCTGCCTTGCTGCACAGCGAGGCCGTGACCGGGCTGGAACACCCAGGGCGGCCAAAACTGAGGTGCAAAATTGGGATGCAGCTCCCACCCCTTTTCCAGAGCACCCCTGGGTGCTGGAAGGGATTACAGCAGCCCTTTTATGAAATACTCAATGTATTCACTCCCCATTTCAGCCAGGCTCAGCCTACGGAGGGGACTTGACGTCAAGAACCCTTAAAAATAGACATGGATGTGTAGAAGAAAAAGCAAAATAAAAGCACTCTCCTAATGCACACTCAGTGCCAGCAGCAGCTTGTCTGCTTCCTCACAAGACAAAAGCAATTTTGGGTTTTCATCCCTGCCTTTTGGGTTTTGTGGTTTTTTTTTTTTTTTTTTTTTTTTTTTTTTAACTGAAGTAAAAACAAACCAGAAAAACCTCCCCTCGAACTAATAACTGCTGTCTCCTGAGCAGAGTTTAGTCCAAAATACCCCCAAAGCAACAAAGCAGGAGGCTCAGCTGTAAATTTTATAATCCTCACTACAGATTCTAGACTCTCCTTAACTTTCATGGCCTGCATTTTCCTCTCAGTACTACTGCTGATCATATTGACAGTCAGGCTTTGATAGCCAGACCTCCCAAAGCTTTCATAACTCTGCTGGAATCTAAAATTAGACAGCCACAGCCACCAAAATACCATTTAGTCCCCTTTTAAAGGGGCATCAGAGAAAGCTGAGCGAGTATTTGGTATCCTGACAGAAAAAACACGTTGTCCAGCAATGTTGTACACGCGTGTAGAGAATGTAATCCATCAAAAATATGATTCTTAATGATAATTAAAAAGCCTCTTCAGACAAGCAGCCAATTCCTACAGCAATGGATACAGCAATTTTCAGGGACAAGAGGAAGAAAAACCACAAGGACCTTGTGGCTGTTAGGGCAGCAGTTCACAGGGGATTCAATTTAAATGCTAAAGATGCCCCAGCAAAATTCACTGTACGGATTGAGTCCATCACAAATTCATCAATACAACAGGTAAGCCCAATACTGCCAGCACACAAAAAGCACTGCAAAATGACAGAGTTCCACCCCTGGAGCTGCTTCATTTACAGGAGCCATCCGTGGAATGGTCAGTGTTAGAACCCTCCTGTATTTTACAGCACTTTGTGGCAGGTATTTCTGAATTACTGTGCAAATTTCAACACTAATGCTTGGCTTGCCGGGCTGTGAGCACACACTGACAGCTCAGTTTGCCACCAACATAAAATAAAATAAACGGGCTCAGTAAATGGAGATTTTCATCAACGTAAATAAAAAGGGAGTTTTCAACACAGCAAAGGCCAACCTTTTATAGTGACTGCAAAGTGATAAAAACACCCACAGCCCAAAGCTGATGGGGGAGTGCCCATCCCTGGAGGTGCCCCATAGAGCTGTGTGCTCCTGCTGGAAATCAGGCAGCTCCAGAGATGGAATTCTGCTCCTAATTCTGCTCTTTGTGCAGAATGTTGGACTTGCCTGTGGCATTGCTGAACCTGTGACTGAGAGATCTGGGGGTGGCACCCAGTGCTCTGGTGACAAGGTGGGACTGGTCACAAGCTGGACTCGATCCTGGAAATCTTTTCCAACCTAAACAATCCTGGGATGGTATGTGATTTCATGAGTAGAGTTGTGCTGGAGTTGGGAACTTGTGGGAAACACGCCGCGCCCTCCCCACACGGCTGCTCTTGGCTTTGAGGGGTTTCCTTGTTGTTATTTAGGGCTTTTTAAACGCTTTTCTAATTAATATTTCACCCAAAGGAGATGAAAATGCTCTGTTCAGAGTGGGAATATTTCAGTGATGTCCTTGACTTCTCCCCAGCATTCCAGGGAAATATTCCCATCCCCACTTTTGGGTGTCTCAGCAGATAAAGAGCCAGAGCTGCTCCCTGGAAAAGCCAGCTGGAGCCACAGGAACTGGGTTTGAGGGCCCAGAAAAGCTGAAAACTCTGCAGAGAGACCCTTTTATCACTCAAAGAGCACGACAGGAGCTAAAGCCCAATATCCTGAGATCTCTGCAGCAGGTGAAGTGTCCATCCTGGGATTTACAGCCTACAGCTGATAAGGGTTAAAACCACCCCTGACCCAAAGCTGATGGTGGAGTGGCTTTAAGGGTAAAGCTAACCTGGATTTTATCACCTGTTAAAGGCAACCTGCATTTTATTACAACTTCCCCCTGTAGAAATTGATTTTTTAATGCCATCTCCAATTTATATTTTAGCAACAAAGCAAAACAATGCAAAGGCTGCAAATATGCAATCCCTGAGATATTAAACCCCAATATCCTGGGAACTCTGCAGCACATGAAGTGCCCATCCTGGAATTTAAAAAAAACAAACTCCACTTAACCCCAGCCAGATTGCAATTAATATTAATGACTTGCAGGGCAAGTTCAGCTCAACATTAACATTATTATAAAATACTACACACTCCAAGATTTCCTGTTTGATAGCTGAGAAGTATGGAAAACTCTTCTTCATTAAATTTAAATTGGCTCATTAATAAAATATGGAGGATGTGCTACTTTAAGACAGGAGGAGGGGGAAAAAAAAAAGTATAAATTGGTGATAACGTTATTTCTATTTTTAAATCCATCCCACAGAGTCACCCAAGATAGATGAGAAGTGCTAAGCCCATCCCACTAGCTTATTTATTTATTTAATACTTCTTACATGCTATTTTTAACAGCAGAAGCCAGCAAAAGGCATCCATTAGAAAAATTACACTGGTGAGAGTCTTCCTCACACCAGACAAGTGACAGATCTGGCTGAAAAGCCGCCTCAGAAGAGATTTTTTTTTTTTATTTTTAATTTCTCCCCTCCCTTTCCTGTAGGATTATGGAATAAAAAAAAAAAAGGCAAAAAAAAAGGCCGATTTTATTTTTGCAGCATCAGCTAAGCCCGAGCCTCTATGTGCAAAATCTTGTATCTGTCAGTCCTTACTCACTGCCCAGCCCCCTCTTCTCACTCCTCCTCTTCCTGCAAGGTTTCATTTTCTCAGGAATCCATGGCCTGAGCACAGGGACAGTCAAATCTGGAGGTAGGGCTTTATTGAGAAGGAGGAAAATGTTTCCAGTTATCTGAAAGGTGATTTAAAATGCTCAGTAACTTCCTGACAGCCCCCTCTCACTGTGTTTTTATTAGGAATATGGGGAAATGATTAATTTCAAAGTTGTGGAGTGAGGGAAATACAGCTTGGGGAAAAAAAACAAAAACAAAACAAACAAAAAACCAAAAAAACCTCACCCAGCAGGATTCAGAATAACAAAACAAAGGGGAAAGTACCCAAAATAAGAGTTTGCAGTTTATCTCACACAGGATCTGATAGCAGATTGCCAGCCCTAAATTTTTGGGAGTTTTTTTCAGTCTCTTCAAGAAGATAAAGTTTAAAAATCCCCAACAGTTCAAGTGCCAAAGAAACCCATAAAACCAGGAGGGAAAAATTATCTGCTTCCTTACAAAGAGAAGCTGGGGAAAAAGTTATGAAAATTGTGCCTTGGAGCATCCAGGTGTTCCAAGAGATTACAGAAAGTCCCAAGTGCAGCCTGTAAAGATCAGACTCACACTGAGCATTCCCATGGACCAGACCATCCATTCCACCTGCAGGAACCATATTAAAAAAAAAGCAATTTTCTTGCTCCCTCTAGATATTAACACCACTTTGCTTGGGAACCCTGAACAGGAGCACGTCCACACTGAAAGGCAGATACCTCAAACCATTCCATCCACTGATTTTTCGGGGTGGAAACATCATTATTTCCACATTTCACCCTTTCTGAGAGGCCACGTCCCTCCTCAGGAGCTGCACCTACCATGGGGTAGCGTTATGTTTGCACCATCAATGATTGCTTGTGCCAGTTCGTGGTCGTTGCTCTCGAAGGCGTGGGCAGCAGCTTTGAGGGCATCCCAGATCTCCTTCCTGCCCTCAAAGGCCGGGGCTGTGTCCCAAAATTCATCCCTCTTACTGCGGAGCTGCCCGTCCGTCATCGGGTAATCGCTCTTCCATTTGGGTTTCTCTTTCTTCAGGGGCTGGTTCCGACCCAGAGCCACTGCGGGGGACAAAGGGAGGAGGAAAAAAAAAAAAATAGGGAATTAATCAAAATAACGCCATGAAATTGCCTTTGGGTTGCTCTGCTTTAGGGTTTGCAGAGCTGAATTTACAACCCTCGTCCTTTTTGTTCGCCGCCTCCCAAGGGATGCGGGATTTTAATGCTCATGGTTCAGGTGTTTCATTTGTTGAGGGAGTTAGGTTTTTACCAGTCTTGCAGGGTCAAAACCAGACCCAGGGTCTCCTCAATCCTCCCAAGAGGTCAAAGAAAGCACCGTGGAGCTCAGGAGAAGGGAGGTGACAGGGATGTGGGCCGTGCAATTGTCATTTGCTGCTTTTAATTAGCATCTGACTTTGTTTCTGTGCAAGTGCATCTTCCTGCTTGATGATTTCCCCTGGAAATCCAGGAATCCATCAAGGTTTAAAGAGCATTTTCCTCTTTCTCAATAAACACAAACCCATTTGTTTCCCTTTAACTACAGCTATTTTGGGGTAATAGCCACTTTGAGGTTATCACACAGGTATAAAAGCTGACAGATTAAAACTCCCTGCTCGCTTCCCAGTCAGTGCCTGGTGTTGCAGCAAGAGATTCCAAGCTCACAGAGGTTTGGAGGAGACCAAAAGCCCACGGGAGGTTAAGCCACACACCCTGATTCAATCTGACCCTGTAGGACCAAAGAATGCCCAGCTTCCTTTGATAACTCAGGGTGACAGACACGTTTATGAACCTGAAGTCATGGAAAAGAGGAGCTGGAAAAGGATTCCTGCTAGGGAGGTGACACTGCCAGCTACGCAGAGGAATGAGCTTTCTTCAGATTAAAAAACATAGGAGAATGGGTTGGGTTGGAAGGAACCTTAAAGCTCATCCTGTTCCAGCCCCTGCCATGGCAGGGACACCTTCCACTGTCCCAGGCTGCTCCAACCCCATCTGACCTGGCCTTGGGCACTGGGGGATGGGGCCACACAGCCAGATTTCTTCCTAATATCCAACCTCATCCTATTCCCTGTCACTTTGAAGCCATTCCCTGTGTCCTGTCACTCCATCCCTTGGAAATCCTCTCTCTATATCTTTACCTTTCTCTGCATCTGCAGCTCCTTCAGCCCCTGCGAGGCCACAANACTCCATCCCTTGGAAATCCTCTCCATCTGCAGCCCCTTCAGCCCCTGTGAGGCCACAGTTGTGTCACCCCAAAGCTCCTCCTCTCCAGGCTGAACAATCCCAGCTCTCCCAGCCTTTCCTCCCTCTATCCCTCCAATCCTGGTGGCCTCCACTGGAGGATGCATTTGCACAGAAACCAAGTCAGCTCCTAATTAGAAGTAGCAAAGGACCATTGCACAGCCCCTGACTCCAGCTGTTCCTCCCCATCCCAAACCCAACAATCAGAAACTTCTGAATCCTTTTGAGTGACCACAAACATTTATTGCTTTTTGTTTCCACGGGATTGCTTCCATGGGATTGCTTCCATTTGCTTTTGAAAGGAGTGCTGACCATTTAGCAGACTGCAGAGCAGCAAACCCCAGTGTTTACAAAACACCGAGTTTTCCTGGCAGGGCCCAGCTTTTCCCAGTCCAAGGCTCAGCTGAGCACAAACAGCCTGGAAGATGATGCTGGGGCAGCCTCAAACAATGGGGGTTGTGCATTAAACCCTGCACATTCTGAAATTCTAAATAAAATTCTAATTCACAACAAAACGTTATGTGGGAAAACACTCCAACAAGGAATTGTTTCCTTGTTAAGGCTCAGCAGCCAGAGCATGACATTTTCAGCCAGACAGAACAGGACACTGCAAGAAATTTGGGTCAGTGGATGTCTTTTTTTCCCATTCCACTTTAGCTCACGTCTGTCTGCACGTCCACTCAGTGGATGCTGGTTTCTCCCACAGGGCCCCCTCCCTGTCCCCAAACATCAATTATGGAAGCAGGTTAAAGGCATTTCCAGCAGCCCCGCTGCAAATCCTGCTCCCCTCTCTGCCCCAGACAGCACCCAGATTTATTGCTCCTCACTCCAGCAGAGGCTCAGATCCTCACAGCCTCCAATAACTCCTCCCTGGAGATGCCATCCTTCCTACACAGACAGCAGTGATGATAAACCTGGTGATAAATTCTTTCTTTTTCCGAGTTGGAAGGAAGGGTGGTGGAAGAAAGTGACTCTCCAAATGGCTCCAAAGCCAAATCCACTCTAACAAGCCATCCATCCCAGTACTAAGCCTTTAAACACAACTTGGCTTCAGCACAAGCCAGTATTTAAAAAGATCTCTGGAGTGTTTATCATTTATTACAAGTGCTTCAAGGATCCCCAAAAAGCTTTATGCCTTCCCTGAAGAAATATTCATTATTTAGCTCTGTGGATAGATGGGGCAGAAAGGACGTGAGAAACTTACACCATGTAAACAAAATAATGTGTAAAAAGGCCCAAATATTTCTCTTTCCAGCCCATGTTTTAGTCACTAGAGCAAAACGTGAATTTCTACAACCAAACTTCTGGACCACATCAAAGGACTTTCCCTTTTCTGTTAACAAGGCTGATAAAGAAGCAAACATCAACAGTCCGAACCACTTAGAAGTATTTACAGTGTCAGTTTTCTATTCCTCACTTTGGAAGGAAACGAGAGCTCAAAAGGAAATGTTGACTTCATTTAAGACCATACACATCAGAGGCACCACCAGCTTGCACGATCCAGAAGAGAGAGCAGCATCCACATTAATTTTTCATCTTAACATCACTTCAACATGAGTAAGAAATTATTAATACCCTGCTCGAAAGCAGGAATTGTTTTCTAAATGCCAAGAAAGCGCGTTCTCTCTGAAGAGATTCTCAAAGTCACCATCTCAGCAGAGGCCAGTGGCTGATATTTTTGGCAAGGGATTTATTTAGAAGGGAATATGGAAATCAGCACCGGTCTACTTTTCAAGAAGTGAAGTATCAGCAGCAACACTCCAAAATAAGGTAGGCTGTTTTTGTTCCAACAGCTCAGGTGTGCAGGTGGTGCTGTGCATCCCAAAAAGGGCAAGAAATCCACAGAATTTAGGGTGGAAAAGCCCTCCAAGGCCATCGAGTCCAACCCATGCCCCATCCCCACCTTGTCCCAGAGCACTGAGTGCCACAACCAGCAGGTCCTTGGACATCTCCAGGGATGGGGATCCAAACCTCCCTGGGCAACCAATGTCTGCTTGAAAAGGGAGTGGTGGATCAAAGACTGGACACAAACTCTTGGAGCTCTTTTCCCATACTAATGATTCTGTTTAATGCCTCAAAGTGCCCCCAAACCAGTGGCACACAAGTCATGGGCTGCTCCTGTAGGATTTAGCAGCATAGCCTGTTTTCCCTTCACAGGCAGAGATCCCTGGGATCCTCGAGGATCTACTACTCCTGCTCCCTGGCAGCTACTCCTGTCCGCCCCACTGAACTCCTGGCAGACCACAGAGTCTTATTTTCAAAAGGAAAAATGCATTTCTCCAATCCTCGCCGACTGTTTTAGAACCTGAATTGTAAATTTATTTCCCCTTCCCCGCAGCTTCCCATCAAAGCAACGAATCTGCAAGGTTATCGCCGCTGCTTTTGAGCCAGCTTATGCAGATAAACTCAGATATTTAAATCAGTTTCTTAGCAGAACGTCAAGCAATGCCTCTGTGGAAGTTCTTTGGAACAGCTGGTGTGTTTGTTATGTCGCTATCACTGCGGGTATCACTGTGGATATCACTGGTGCCTCTTCTGAGGGGGACCAGATGAGCAGGAGCAGCTGCCATCACAAGATTCTTGTATTAAAAGCCAATACCCAGCTACACAGCCCATAATTCTTAATTTACACCCCCCTGAGTTACAGCGCTCCATCATCAAGTCGGGAATGTTTCGGCCTCAGAGGGTTTTGTGTCAAATCAAACAGGGCAAAGCTGAGCCACGGGACAGCTCAGAGCTCTGGAGAAGGGCAGGATCTCTGCTTCAGCTGTGACCTGGATCTTCCTCCTGCTCAGTTTCTGACCTGCCAGGTAACCCTGCGCGAGACCCCACAGCTGGAGCAGCCCTGAGGCAGCTTAGCTCAAATCTTAATTATTTGTGGAAACACCTCTGCTGTCATCAGCCTTATGTGACTCTTCCCTCCCACCCCATTCCTTCAAACATCTTTCACCTATTTCTAAGAATGAAGTTAGGATGCAGATCTGGCTGTTCCATCCCTGCAAGTGCTCCACAGTGAATTTCTTCCTTTCCCTTGGAAACACAAGCATATGTTGCTTGCAGCATTAGTCTTTTACAGCTTTTGTAAAAAGCGGGGGAAACTGGCCCAGTCTGGTGGTGGAGAAGTTTCCAGGCACACAGAACCCACCCAGGGCATGGAAAACCCAGGAGGAGCCACCTGGATTGGATGTGCTCCACTCCAGGCTGTCGATCTCCACGGATCCATCAGCAGCTGCAGCCTGGAGTGACAAGCCTGGCCGTGCTTCCCAATCCCTGCAGATCTGTGGGAAGATGGACACAAAACCAGAAAGCACCAGGGAGGCACAGCCCATCAGTAGAACACGAGTTAAGAGCAGATACAGGCCAATATCCCAAGATGCAAATGGTGAAATGTTGTAATAGGAGAATCCAGCAAGATCTGATTTTTTTTTTCCCTTTGTCTTGATTAAGAAAATATCCAAGAGGTGAAGCCAACTGCTTAAGCGGTGAGAGAGGAAAAAAGGTTTGGAGTGACCTGTGAGGAAAGGAGCAGCAGGAGAAGGACAAAAGATCCCCACAGGTCTCTCTGAATGGGAATGACATGTTCAGGAGCTGCTCTGGGTGGGAAAGATGGGATTGGAGGGGTGTCTGTAGGAAGGGGACAGGAATGATGAAGTGTGGAGGGAACAGCACAGACCCAGAGCTGCAGAGGCCAGGGAGGAGAGCAGCCAGCTTTGGTTTGAGACTGCAAACACTCCCAGCTCCAGCAGGAGAAGGGGTGTCCACCCAGGGAGACACAGCTGGAGAAACCTCAAGAATGACCTGAAGCCAGCCAGCAGGAACTAAGGAAATGTTTTACAAACTGAACCAACGATCAAAACTATCTTCTTTAGCAGACTGCCTCCCTGTTGAGGCTCAGCTGCTAACAAAGTGTTTTTCTATCGCAAATGAAATGCAAATAATGGTTTACTACCCAGAAAGTTTCTTTCAGTAATAGTCCCAAGGGCTCCCCTCCCCACAATCACTGAGCACTTCTCTACTTAATCAGATGAGTCCCATTTGAAATCCATTTTGCTCCAATTTCCTCATAAGCTACCTTGTAATTTGGTATCAATATCACACAGTTCATCCCAAACATTTTCTTTGCGTCGCTCTCTGGTGTAATCCTGAATTACAGCGGTGCCTGGAAGAGGCAGCACAAAGGGAAAGTGCAAAAACCCAGGGAGAACAGGGAGGGAGGAAGGGAAAATTCATTGCATTGCATTTATGCAGCAGACAATCTGAATTACATTAAGCAACACAGGCTTACACAATTTAAATTACATTAAATAGCACAGGCGTACCCAACAACAGGAAAATGGCAGAATTTTATCTGTTTATTGCTAATTTTCAGCAATTTTCTTCTTCAGGTGGTTACATTTTTCCAAGGCAAGAAGAGGATTTTGGGAACAGAAGTGGCACTGGACAGTGGCAAAGACTTAAAATTAAATATTAGGACAATCAGGCTTTCCTAACAGGGAAACAAATTAACATTTCTAGGGAGTATGAACTTTCCAAATAAATACAGATAGACAGAAAGATAATGCTTGAAACTAAGTCAAGTTTTATGGGTTTTTTATGAGGGTAAAATGCACACTGCTTCCTTGGTAGAAATTCAAGTTATATCTTGAAATAGTTGTGTACTAAAACACCAGGCTGTAGACTCAAAGCCATATTATAAAAGTGCAGGCAAAGGTATTAATTTTGAGCCAGGTAACAAACTGTGAAGCTTTTCAGAGCAGCAAACCCAGCAGAGACACAAGAAATAAACCCCCCAGCCAACCCCTGAGCAATTCCCCCTTTCTCCCACCCGAAAGGAGGTGAAGAAAGGAAGAAAATAAACAAAAAGAAATCAGATGGAGGGGGGAAGAAGCAGCAGGGCCATGAGGCTGAGCAGCAGCACTTAAAGCCAGGCTGGTGCTAAATGATGGATGTGGTGCCTCTGGGGACAAGGGGGACAATCCATCACCGGTGCCACCCCAGTGCTCCAAGCCTGGCACACAGTGCTGGGCAGGGAATCCTTCCCTCTTCCTCCTCAGTTCTTACCCAACACCAAAAATTGCCCAGAAGAGGCTGCAAGGAGTAAAATGCAAGTTCCTCTGGTAATTCCAGGCAGCTCTGGACAAGTCCTCCATGCAGGATTTATCCCTGCCTCTGCCTACACAGGAAACCTTCCCGAGTCAATCCAGAGGCTTCTCAGCATGGGAGATAAAATATGAGAGGATGAGGCTGTAGGAATGAGCTGGACAAAGAGGAAAAACTGGCTTCAATTACCAGCTATTCCACTGGATTTTCCATTTCTGCCATCATTTTCAGCAGAAACTGCAGAAGAAATCAGGAGGTTTCCGGGCAGCTCACCACTCATCACCCCTCAAAGGAGCAAGCGGTGTTGCAGCAAGAAATAAAAGCTTCAGCTTTTGAAATCTGAAATTTGAAATTCCAGATCCAGAGGCCCCACCTCATCCCAGCACAGGCAGGATCTGCTCAGATGATCAGCCCTGGGATATCCTGAACACACAGGAACTGAAACCAGGTCAGTGCATTTTGTCTGGTGTGGGGGTGCATTCCCAGCCCAGAGCCAGCCCGGCAGGAGGGGAATTCACATTGGATATTGGGAATAAATCCTTCCCTGAGAGGGTGGGCAGGCCCTGGCACAGGGTGCCCAGAGCAGCTGTGGCTGCTCCTGGATCCCTGGCAGTGCCCAAGGCCAGGCTGGATGGGGCTTGGAGTCACCTGGGACCCCGTGGAAGATGTCCCTGCCCTGAACAAGGTGAATTTTAAGGTCCCTTCCAACCCAAACCATTCTTTGTTTCTACAATTATTATTTCCAAAAGCTCTGTGGGTCCTCCTGAGTCCTGCCTGCCCACCCAGCCTCCTGCTGGGAGCACAAGCAGAGGATCCTCAATCATCTTGATTAAGCTCATGATACAACAGCTCCTCTGGACAGAGAAAAATGTCTCAGGGAGGGAACACCTTGGTGGAGTCACCACATCCTCAGTGCCTCGGTCAAGGGGCGAGCAGGGCTGAGGAAGGAACGCTGCCAGGCAGGGCACAGGCCAGGGGATGCCCATCTGTCTCTGTTATTTCCCAGCACAGGAACCCTGGAGCCCCAAACTCAGCTTGCCCAGACAGCAGGTCCTGTCAAACCCGGCTCAGGGTCAGCCCCAGCCTCCCAGGGAAGTTCACTGCTGTGGAACAGCTCCAGGGGACCGACATTATCAACACAATTACCTGTCAGCGCTGTTTACACTGGAATTTAAACGGCTCCTATCTCTGGCAGATGAATGCTTTCAGCTGGATACAGCACAGGATAAAGATTTACCCATTCTCACCGTGTGTGCAAGCACCAAGACCTTCAATCTGCACCCTCTACAACCGGGCTACCTTTTTTAAAAGCTACGACAAGAACCATTAAGGAAGCTGTCAGCAACATGAAAAATATTCTGTCTGAGGCAGGCTGCACAGAGCACACAGAGCTTGTTGTGACTTCTGCAGCGTGTGGCTGGAGCTCCAACTCAATTGCAGCTGAGGGCAGGGCACCAGGGCAGCCCCACACGCCGAACAAGGGCAGCACAGAGCAGGCAGAGCTGTGGGAATGCAGTGGGAAGCTGCACAGAGCTTGTCTGCAAGGAGAAAAAAAAACTCAGCCCAGTGCTTTCTGTATCCCAGCACGAGGAAGAATGCAACTCAGCAACTTCACTTTTAAAGCACTGAAAGCCTTTCTGTGTCTCGCTGTCTGTTGGCTTCGCAGGGAAACTTCAGAGGCATCAGATAAAAGTGCAAAGGGTGAATTCCTGACTGGGCAGCCTGTGCTGGGGCACTGCTGGGACAGGGCACTGCCCACTGCTCCAGGCTCATGTGCAGCATGGATTCCACACCAGGAAACATCCAGTTCCAGCTGCAAACCAACAGTCCAGGCTCACCAATTCCCTTCCTCCTTGAGAATGTTCTCCTCCTGACCTCTGCACAGCCAGCAGCCGCATGAACCACGGAAGAAGTGATTTAAAGTTCATCACAGAACCACTGACATCACACAATCACCGAGGCTGGGAAAGCCCTCCAAGATCACCCAGTCCAAGCTGTGCTCAACCCTGTCCCCAGCCCAAAGCCCTGAGTGCCACCTCCAGCCCTTCCTTGGACACCTCCAGGGAAAAGGAGCAGCATCAAAACCTTCCCAACCCCGAGTGCTCCCCCAGGCACTGACAGCCGAGTGCTACGTGCTCTGAGCAGGGCCTGAGCAGGGCTTGGCTCAGCAGGGTTTAGAACAAAGCCTGGCTTTTCTGGGAGCCATGGGAGCGCTGTGGCCAGCGCTGGCCTCTGTCACATGAGGCCACCACGGATTCTGAGCTGGGGAGGGGACACAGGGACCATCTGTTGGACATCTGGGCTACGTTCAACACACCACGAGCGCTTCCAACGCTGGCAACATTTTCAGGGAGATGAAAAAAAAAGATATAATCAAAGACAGCCTTGTCTTTCACCCTGCCAGAATGACCAAAAATATTCGGCTGATGATTCTCTTCAAACCCTGCTGAGGTGTGATGATGCTGAAAGGCAGCCAGGACACCCTGCTCAGCAGGCCCTCGTGCAGAGTTTAAAGGTGGGGCTGAACCTTCTGGAGACCTTCTGGATGATGCCACCAGGGAACTTCTTTTATTACAAGCAAACCCAGACTTCATAATTGGATGGTTTGGGTTTAAAGGGATCTTAAAACTCATGCAGTCTCAGCCTTTGCCTTGGGCAAGGACAGTTTCTACGTGCAGAGGTTGCTGCAAGCCCTGGACATTTCCAGGGATGAGACAGCCACAGCTTCCCTGGGAAATCCATTCCAGGGCCTCCCCACCCTGACAGGGAAGAATTCCTTCCCATTATCCCATCTAAACGTCCTCTCTGTCAGTGTGAATCCATTCTCCTTGTCCTGTCACTCCAGGCTCTTGTAAAATTCCCTCTCCATCTTTCTCAAGTTCTTCCCTCAGGTAAAACTGCTCAGGAGCCAGCAGAGTGTTCAGAGCCCATCTCAGCACAGCATTCACTGGCTTTGCTGCACTAAACCCTGGAACCTGGGTAATTCAAGGTACAATGCTCAGGACAGATGGCCAACTCCACATTCCCCAGGATTTTTTGGCTGAACATGCCACGCTTGCCATGTCACTGCTGCCAGCACAGCAGTCACAAATTCCAGGAGGGGACAACCAATAAAAAAAAAAGCCTCCAAGTTGGTGGCTGTTTTTACAATGACCAGTGATTAAATTAGCTTAGTTAAAGGATCTAACACCATGTCTTGAATTTATTCCAGTGTCACAGTTATTGGCAGGGATAAAGTTTCACATGAGCCAATTAACTAAATGCACTATTACTGCATCTCAGCTGCTTAAGCTCATCAGTTAATTAAGAGCTCAGTGTAAGCTGAAAATAGGAATCTTACCTGACACACATCCCAAACATACATTACCTTAATGATTTAATTTTACACTTCCATATGACGTTCCTCAGGTGCCTGAGGAAAACTGAAAGGCGATGGCTTGGTTTAAAGAAAAGTGAAAGCAAAAGCCACATAAACATTTACAGATTTCACCTAAAAAATTGCATTTCTCAGAATGACACTTGCTGTTTTATTCAGCCCTATTTTGCAGGGTAGATTTTCATAGTAAAGTTAATGTTTCACATTCGAATTTGAATTAAAATAAAGCAAGGAAATAAAGAAAAATAAAAGTGAAAGCGAAAGTCAAATAAACATTTACAGACTTCATCTAAGAAATTGGGATTTCCCAGAATCATACTTGCTGCTTTATTCAGCCTTATTTTACAGGGTAGTTTTTCATAGTAAAGTTAGTATTTCACATCCAATTCTGAAACTCAACTCCTCTCTGTTCTCCTGGACAGTCACCCCCAGGAAACTCCAGCACCCGTGCTGGGTAAAGCTCAGCAGCTGGAATTCAGTGTAGAACACATAACCAACCTCTTGGCCATAAGGAATTCCTACTCTTCAAGTCCACATTTTGTTAAGAAATCCACATTTATCCCCGAGAGAAGTAATAACAGGTAAGGACAGCAGTGGATTGCTCAGATAATTAGAAAGCAATCTAAGCTAAAATGAAAAATGTGCAAGCCTTTGTTGCAACTTGTATAAATACCTGGATATCTTGTACATCCAGGGGAAAAAAAAACCCCAAACCAACCCAGCCCTGTAAATGGGAGCATGTGAACAAAGCAGCCTTAAAACTCCATCCTTTCAAGGCCTTTGTATCTCCCTCTGGATGTACTTGGGGGAAAAAATAGCTCTGTTACAGCCTCAAGGATTACTGATGTAATCAGAGAATGGTTTGGGCTAGAAGGGACCTTGAGGGACATCCAGTGCCACCCCCTGCCACCAGCAAGGCCACTGCCACTGTCCCAGGTGGCTCCAAGCCCTGTCCAGCCTGGCCTTGGACATTCCAGGGATCCAGGGGCAGCCACGGCAGATCTGGGCACTCTGTGCCAGTGAATCCAACCCTTAAACATTTTAAATCCCCCAAGTGAGGAACTTAATCGAGGCCTCCTCCTGGAGCACAGACAGTGACTTCTGCTGCACCCCGTGAAGGACCTTGGAGGAAGCAGAGGGAACTGCCCTCTTCACTTCAATTGCTGAAATGGAGCGAGATTAAAGCAGGCAGAGCCTTTCCACCTTTAGCAAATTAATCTGATCTCTTTCAGAAGTCCCTGAGCACACCAGGCTTTAGCTCTATTAATGGCCTGAGTGATGCTTGCTCAGTGTTTCCAAAGGACACAGCAGCCCTTAAGTAACTTCCTTTGAAAGGCAGGGATCACAGAACCTGATTGAAAACACTTTTAATTCTCCACAACTCAGGGCAGGCTCAAATCTGGCAGCACAGCGATGATGTTGGCAGTGCTCTCAGTTGTTACACACCCAGCAAGAGCTGAAGCAGGGCTTGGCCGTGGGCTGGGCTTGTCTTTTCTAAAAAGGTCCTCACCATGATGCTCAAGGAGTTTATTTCTCCTGTGGCACCCACAGCAAAGCAAGAGGAGAGCTCTCTGTCAGGACAGATGCACCTTTCCTGCTTTTTCCCATTGCTTATGACATAATTGATGTAGTAACAGATTAAATAAGTGGGTGAAGACTCTGGGCTTTAAAGTGCCTGCAAGAAAAGTTCTGAGCTCAGCAGAAGTCCCCTCTGTTAGACAGAGCCTCTTCTCTTCTCACCCCTGCTTCCCCTTTCTGTTTTCCCTTTCAAGGGAAAATAGTTTCAAAGTGAAGGATGAGAAGTTTGACTGGTAATGAGAATGCATTATTAAAAAGAAATTCTCATTTCAGCCATCTGAAAACAAGAGCCCACCTTCCCCACGGTTTTCCAGGGCAGGTGTGATTATTTGGTTTAGGTAAAGGAACTCCTGAAAGCGCTGGGGAACTCCAACCCCAACATCCAAACCTGCTGATTTAACTGCAGCAGTTGAAAGGACTCATAAGAATGGCTGGATGCAAGTCCATGGCAAATTCACTAATTACTGTGCTCTAATGAGCAAACCATGCCCAGGAAGTGCTGATTCCACAGCTCTGAACAAAGGCATCTCAAAGCCCAGAGCAGCAGAACTGGGGCCACTTTCAGACCTGTGGAAAAGCTGAGGATGAGCAGGAGAAAAAAGCATTAAAAAAATGTTCCCATCTGAGCAGCATCCACACAGCTCCCCCCATTCACAGGGGCCCATTATTAGCATCAAAATTGCCTTTAAAACACAATAACCTCTGAAATACCTTGATAGAAAATGTTCTGTGAGAAAAAGGGCTCCTAATTTATTAACCTTCAACAGAAACCAGCAAAAGTTGGATGTTAAAACACAAAGGAAAGAAATGGGCGCAGATCCTTAAACCTGAATAGCATGGCAAGAGTCCCCTCAGCTGGAAAAAAATCCCCCTGATGAATTTGTAATAACGAAATGAGACATGTGAAAGAAGGAAGGGTGAATGCAGTGAGCAGAGAGAAATGCACTCTATCAATGGGAGATGAATCCAGCCTGGAAATTTGGCAGGCAGAGCAATCAGAGAGCGACAGAATCCTTGAGCAGGCAAACCTGGAAAGAGTCTCAAGACAAGATTAGATCAGTTGGTAGAGTTTCTAAGACAGAATATTCTGCTTGACACAGCACTGAAGCAGAGATACAGAAGCCTTTGCCATCTTGGACTTTGCAGAACTTTGTTTGAAGCTGAATTGTCACCACTTAATGAAATGGATTTTTAACAGGCTCGATTTTCAGCTCAGCATCCCTCTGGCCAGAGCTGCCAAGAGATGTTAAAGCAGGACACTGGCAGCAACCAAAATGCTTCCTCCCCCACCCCTAAATAGCTACAGTATTTTCCTAACTAATGTGAGCTCAATGCAAATGATTAACTCTTGGTAATAAGTTTCCCAGCACAATAAGATAAAATGCTAATGTGGTTCCTTCCCCAGTCCTGCAGCACACCAATCATCAGGAAAAACATGGTCGGAGTCAGAAAGAGTTGCAGTTGCATTCCTAAGATAAAACACCTTTTTTGGGATGGATAAAGCAGAAAAAAATAATTTCATAAAGGAACCTGTTGATTTCCCAAAGCAATATTGGGAAGAAGTTGTGGTAAGCATTAATTTAAGTAAGTTTAACTTAAAAATTCTTGAGGAAATCTGCTCCCTGAGAACTGATTGTGACTGATCCCGGGGTGGATGAAGGCTGGGATGGAGGAGTGTTTGGAGCCCACTCATTCCTGTCGTGTTAACAATAAAAAAGAGAAATTTGAGTGTCTGTTTAAGTGGGTGACTCTGCTTTCCCCACTGCTGAACCCCATCACTCCAAAACCCAGCAGATTATTTCAATTTTCAAGCTAAAGTTCCAATTTTCAAGCTGCCAGAGTGATAATGTAATCAAAATCCATGACTTCTCCTCCTCAACTTAAACCTAATCCCTACACCACCAATATTCAGGAGAACTGGAAAAGGCACAAAACTTCCCAGGGAGACAGAGCCCTCACAGCCCTTGAGATTCACCTCTAACAACAGCTGAGAAGAACCTGTGACGTTTTCTAAAGGCTCGTGTCATTTAGGAGAATAAAACCCTCAAATACAGTCCAAGTGCTTTTAGAGAGTATTTTTTTCTTCTTATTATTTTTACAGAAAATAATCTCTGCCTACCCTCGATTGGAAAGTCTCTATTAGGAGGCAGAGCTCAAGAACTAAAAGCTGATTTACAACGGGAGGGTTTTTATTCTGGTGCTGCCTTGTAACACCAAACCACAACAGCCACGCTCGCTTGTTCTGACAATGCTGCTGCTCCTTTTCTATTCCCAGCTGCCAGACTAAAATCTTGTATTCCCTGTTCTATTTTGCAGGAGCCTCAGATAAAGCCAAACCCGTGCCTGTAGTATTTCTGGAGCTATTTTAGTGCTGTATCAGAAGGAGAGCCCTGGATACACACAAGGAATGTGATTTGTTGGGATGAAGGAAGGCAGCAAGAAATGGGATTTTGCTGGGGCCATCCAATCTGTGACTGACTGGAAGAGTGTGACTTCAGTCAAGCACTAATCATGTGGTTTTCTGTTGAAATTCGAGCTTTTTTTGGCACCAGAGCTACTTTTAGATCTGGATAAACACACAATGGAGATCTATGGATGTGAGAAACACACAAAAGAGTGAGAACTCATCTCAAATGAGCATTGAAACCTGTCTCAGGATAATATCCAATATTGATCAGCACTTCACAGAAGGTATTTTTGTTCTAAAAGCACTCATAATTATAGCAACCCATGTGCTTTTCACGAACTTATGTGGGCACAGAGAAAAAAAAAAAAAAAAAATAAAATCACAAAAAAATCCCCCAGTCTGCTACGTGTTTCACTGAGCCAAGCCATCAACACGCAACTCACGAGTGAAATTTAACTCCTCAAAAAAAAAAAAAAAAAAAAAAAAATAAAGTTTAAATAGCTCTGTGACAGCTTTCCTCCTCTTCAGCCCTCCCGAAGCAGGAGCTGTGATTTCCCACCTGTTTCAAGAGCCAGTTTGGTCATGCCAGGCACTGGGAGGATGGAGATGCTCAGGGAAAGGGAGACATTGGCTCAGCCATCAGGGCACTGGCAAATCTGGGAATGCTGCTCCTTGGAAGCCTTCAGCTGAACATGTTTGACTCTGCTGCCACCAAATATATCCCACTTGGGAATGCATCCAGCCAGGGAAACTGCATCCAACCTTTGGATAACCCAAAAGCACTTCCCAACTGCTCCTCTCCCTGAGCCTGCTCACCCTGGGGAGGGCTAACGAGCTGGGAGCAGCCACAGCTATGCTGGGTAGGAATGGGATTTGTACCTGCACTAAAAAAAAACAAAAAACCTAAAATACGTTTGCATGTCCCAAGATTTGAGTGTCCCCTTCCCACTGGGAGCACGTCCCCTCTGAGGGACAGGGATGCAATGGCTCAGGAGCATTTGAAAGCTCAATTCTCTGCATCAAGGACGCTCTCCTGACACACCCAGCTTCTGTGAGCACCTGAGAGGGGGGAAAAGCACAGCCAGAGCCACCGTGAAGGCACAAATCCAGCACGTGTGACACAGGCTTGGTGACAGCTTTTCCACGAAACGCTTGGTGCAGCTTAAAAAATGAAGCAATTTTCCCTTAAATTCTCCAGCCAGCCATTATCCTGTGCTTGCTGATGCTCTGCTGCAGGCTCAGGTGCTCCCACAGCAGCGTGGGGCCAAAAAAAAAAAACCCCAATTGGCATAGAGGAGAAAATGGCATTTGGCAGGTGCAGGTACCCTCTGCTATTTTGTAGGTGCTCTTTTTACAAAGAGCCTGTATTTACCCACACAGCCAGGAAATCACAGGAGATGAGAGTTCTGTGGCAGGGAAAGAAAGCAACAAAGTAAATGCCACGGAGAGATTCTTCTGCTGAATCCACAGTGCCCTTCATCACAGCATGGGAGCCGAGATGGAGCTTCATGCCTGAATTTTAAAAATAGAAAGGTAACAAGCTTCCAATCCCAAAGTGCTGTGCTCTGCTTCCGATGCCATTTCAGGCCCTGGGAGTGCTCTCAAAGAGCACACAGCTCCTCTGGGAAAAGGTGAAAAATGCCTCCCTCCAGAATCCGTTGTCTGAACTAAGAGAATTATTTATAGTCGCTACATTTATTATACATTATTATAAACTGGAAGCTGTTACCAGCCATAAAATGTTTATCATTTCAGGGGATGAAAAGTAATTTGTTGATAGAAAGGTGGTGGTAATGCTAGACTGAAATATATATGTTTTAAGAGTAAACTTTCTCTGTTAAACATGTGCAGAGCTACCATGCAATCCACAGCAATGTGTGACACATTTTCCCATTTTAGCCTCTAATCTTTCCCCCCTGGGCACTACCTGTTCTTGCTGCAAACTACTGAAGCATTTTTTCACTACCATTTGTGAAGTGGCTCTGCTTTCATGGTTGAGAATGTGGGGGGAAAAAACCCACATGACAGATCATGCAGAAACTCCCCAAATCCCCTCCCTTCCACCTAATCTGCAGCACAAGGATGTCTTTATACACACACACACAGAGAGAGACAGGCACACAGAAAATCCTCCAGCACATCTGAGATTCTCCAGAAGCGAAAAATCAGCACTTCAGAGCTGTGCCCATCTCCTCCCACAAATGGCTTTCAAGCAGGGCTTTGAATTTTCCTTTTTAAATCCTGTTCACCGAGGAGAGGGGGAGATGGGCAGGGAAAAGGACACTGAGAAGAGGCTGAAGGGAGGAGCTGCTAAAACTGCTCTAATCCACAATCCCAGCAGCATTTCTGCTTTGGGAAGGACAATTTCCAAATGTTTTCCATCAGGCCTGAGGAGGTCAGCTGGATGTGGAGCAGCTCCTGCAAACTGATAGCATCCAGTAATTGCTCCTGCATTTATTACCTGCAGAACCTGCAGTGCCCTTGCATTTCCCAGTGCTGGGAAGCCTCGGGATGAGACTGATGGCATTTCAAATATTTAAGGTAGTCTAAGAAAACTTCAGCCTCGTTCAGCATTTAAGACAGTTTTTAATTTACTCCTAAAATGGGGAACAGGACAAAAACACTTCCTGCAGTTTGCTGTGCCCCATCTTTTGTCCAGCTCCCACTTGCATCAATCTGAGTGTGCCGGGGCCACTCAGCACAAGGCAGCAAATGCAAAATTCAGGTTCCAGCTGAAGCTGAAATAAAGCACAAGAGACATTTTCCCTGCACACAGGTCAAACAGGGCAGTACCAGCTGCCATCCTGTGCTGGAGGTGTGCTCCACATCCAGGGCCATTCCTGCTGCTTTGGATCCATCACCTCTTCTGCTACTGATAACTCAGTCTGAAGCACTGAATTACACCTCAAACACAATCCCCACCTCAGGGGAAACCTTTTCATTTTCTAAAAAAAAACCAAAACAAGAAAACAAACCAGGCAAAACAAACAAACAACCATAAAAATCCTTAACAAAACTGACAGTTCATTTACTTCCTAAGGAGTAGAACATTTCTGTTTTGTCAACTCTCGGGGCCACTACAACACAGAAGCAACAGATGAAACTGTAACTGAAAACCTCAGAGTGCAAGAAGAGTGTTTTATTCTGCAATCAGGAACCAGGGTACTGATCTCAGCTTTTTTATTCCTCCACAGAAGAGCCTTTCCCTCCTGATTTTGGGTGGCTGAACCTCAGCACTCCCATAAGGAGTCTTGCAAAAGAAGGAAGAGTTCTCCAGAGCTTCCAGTAAACCCCACAGACCTCCCCAGGCTCCACCCAAAGCACCTGCAGGTAGGAAAGGTGAGGGAGAACCAAAGGATCCTCCCTGGCTGGGCACTCCACACCCAGGAGATGCTCCATGGACACTTCCCTGCTCCATCCTGGCTGCTGGGGGGCAGAACTTCCTCCCCCCAAAAAAATCTTACACTTTGTTGTAGGAGCTTTAAATGATCTGGGAAAAAACCAACCAACAACCCTCCAAAAAAAAA
>VWYO01011983.1:26631-58522 GCA_013400275.1 Rhadina sibilatrix | reverse complement strand
ACACAGCACTCAAGGTGTGACCTCACCACTCCAGCTCTGCCCTAAAACATTAATTTTTAATACATAAATCTTGGAAAAATGCATGTTCTTTGTCAAAAATAATAATTAAAAAAAACACACCTCCTCAGAACTCCCACTGTCTGTCAATGTCAAAAGTATCTGCACACATTGTAATCAGAAATTACAATATATAAATATATAATTTATATAATATATGTTCTATTGTTATATATATAAATATAATATAGATATTATGGTTTTAATATAAAAATATATAATAAATATAAATGTATTAAGTCTTCTGAGCTCAGGCAGAAGAGATTAATTTGTGTTCTTGTATCTTCTTATATAGATCTAAATCTACATTCTCATGTAGATAAATACAATATATCTATTATATTTTTTTAATATATAAATATATAATAAATGTAAATATAAATTCTTCTGAGCTCAGGCAAGAAGAGATGAAGCCATTTGTGTCCCCATCCTTCCAGAGAGGCTTTGCTCATTATCTCTCATTTTGCATCAGTACATTTGATTTTTCCTGCCTGAGCCTGGGATTCTGCGTCTGTCCTCGGCGAGTTCCAGCCCACAGATCCCATCCCATTATCCAGACCAATCTGAATGCAGGAGCTGCTCTCGCTGTTGTTACAACACCTCCCAGCTCATAAAGCTGCATTATCTCTGCTATCAGACAAATCACTTATTAATGGCCCTGAGCAGAAGGAGCAGCTCTGGCCCCACCTGAACGGGGGGCTGCATTTTCTCCTGCTGAGGCACTGAAATTGCAGAGCTCTGTGCTCCTGCTTTGCTCCCGTGGCCCTGATTTGCTCGTGAGGCTGCCGTGCAACCCTGAGAACAGAGATTTTTACAGCCAGGGTATCTCACATCTGTTTCTTCCCTACCCATCAGGCTGTTACTCTGCCAGGGGAGGAAATTAGATTGATTTGGTGTGATTTGCTCCTGAGAAATCCATGCTGGCTTTTCCCCTGTAATTTTATTATCTTCTAGGTGTTTCTATTGATTATTTCACCATTTGTCCCAGGATCTTTCCAAGAAATGCAGTTGGGCAGGCTGAGGGATTGCTCCTGGGGCTTCTTTTTCTCCTTTTTCAAGGCCAGGGCATTGTTTATTTCTCCTGCCACCCCCCTCTCAGAGATCCTCACTAGTGCCCAGGAAATTCCCTTGGATGGCTCACAAGTGCTCTGGGATGAATTCCACCAGCTCTGCTGATTTCAGGACCCGCCCCCACATTTCCATGGGTGCGTTCCAGCCTGGGTTCTTCTCCTTTCTAGCACCAGGTCAGGGCAAATCAGGGAGCAAAGCAGATTTTCTCCAAAACAGAGCCCACACAAAGACAGGCCAGTGCCCAAAGCTGGGAAATCTTGGTTTCCACATCACAGGAATGGTGCTTCTGCTACAGATCTGCAGGAAAAACGAGGCTGTGATTTTGCAATTATCTCTTTTGGAGTTAGCTCTGCTAATTACTGATTTCCTGATGCTCCTCTGAGCTGCAAACCACCCTTGTCAGGCTGCTGAGCGGGCAGGGGGCTTGGGAAGCTCCCTCTGGTGCCCAAACTGGTCTGAGAGGATGCCTGGGACCCACAGAAGGATGTGGAGGTGCATCCAAGGATTTCTGGCAGCTTGGAAGTTGCAGGTGGGACTTTCAGAAGGAGCTGGAGAATCCAAGCACAGAGCTGGGCTGGGGACCCCACTGGTTCAGGGGATAATTCCTGTCCAAGGCCACATCTTGACCTTTAAAACAGACCAGGAATTCTCTGCATCTGTATTTGGGTCCACTTTTATTGGTCTGCACCCAGCAAACCCACACCACAGCTTTACAGAAATGAGAGGCTCTGAACCCAAATCTTAATTTGGGTGCTTAATCTGGATCTCAGAGGCATCTGCCTGAAAAAACCCAAGTATGAATTATCATTGGGCAGGCAGGAGGGGAGAGCCCAGTGTCAGCTTGCAGTTTCCAAGTAGTTTATTTCAATTATTAATTATTAACTGCCACCCTGTCAGGAATACATTTGCAAGGGCAAGATTAGATCATGCTCATACTTTTCTGAACAATTCAGCTTTTTATGAAATTTCCCTCCAGGAGGAGACTTTATGCTGATGAAATTATTTGAGGGACTATTAAAAAGATCCATAAAAATCCCAGTTCAGCGCAGCAGAAAGAGGAGATTTGTGAGAAAGCATTTATCACCTGGAAACACACCCCAGGTAGCTCAATCCAGTTTTGCTTTTAATTTTTTTTTAATTTAACTGCTCAAAAGTGACTGGATGCCTTTTTGTTCATACTTAAAATCACCCAAAGTAATTACAGAGCAGGACTTCCATCTCATTAAGTTTCAGACCACTAGAGAGAGCCAGACTAAAGTCAATGCCCAGTTGTGCAGGCTGAAATGGGAACCACGGCTCAGCTCAGGAGATTCAGAACAGAAATCCATAAACCCATCAATGTCTGGCTGTTTTGGAGGCCACAGGGCCATTCCAGAAGTCCCTGGATGATGAACTGGGAATGATGAGAGGCACAAATTGTCCCCTGCAGTGCAATTCTCTCAGGTTGCTGTCACCCAGCAATAAAATCCAAATTCCAGGAGAGTTCCCATCCCTGACCTCTGTGTTCCTGCGGAGTGGACAAAACCCTGCCCAGCTGAGGGTGCTTCTACCACAACACCCTGGATTCCTCAGCTCCTTCTCCCATTTTTCTGTGTAAATTTGTGTTTCCTGAGCACCTCCCAAACTCCTGCATTTCTCCTCCTTCCCCATTCCTGAGGCCACGCTGTTCCCTGCTGGGGCTGATTCCATCTCCCAGTTCCTTCCAGTCACGTTGTGAGGAGCTGCCTCAGCTGCCAGGCTGATAAACACAGGGCTGAAGAATGGTTTTTCCACTTTGCCAGGCAGCGGAAAAAAGGCTCTCCTGCCACTCCTGGAGCCAGGCAGTGCCGTGCACTTAGTGGGCTTTGGGGAACAAAGCATAAATATTTCACAAGGGTGCTTTAATAAGTGTTTGTTTGCTCAGAAGCTGTTGATTCCTTCTTGGGGAGTTGCTATGGTAAACCCACGTTGGGTTAAACAGGAATAATGATTCTCTCCTCATGGCTGGGTCTGTGGGAGCTCTTGCAGATGCCTGTGTCACCAGCAAAGGGATGGCTCTGGGAAGAAGGGGATGCAGATTTCGTCTGATCTCCTGAGCATGTTCTGGTACTGCCTGTGCCAGGCTTTGTGTCAGTGAATTGAGGCTGCAAAACTCCCCTTCTGAGCACAGGACTTTGAATTCCATCCTCTCAGATATAGGAACACCCCATCTGCCCAGGTGGCAGAGATGGGGGATGTCATCTGCTCCAGCATCTTTAGGAAAGGAGCTGGAACCCATGGAGATGGTGGGGATGCAAGGACAGATTTTGTCTGATGAGACAAAGGTCTGATTTTCTGAGCGCTTTGTGGTGCTGCCTGCTCCAGGCTTTGTGTCTGAGAGAACTGAGGCTTCAAAACCTCCCACTGTCTCCCCTTCTGAGCACAGGACTCTGAATTCCATCCTCTCAGCATTCCCAGTTACTATATCTCAGTTATTCCCAGATTCAGGAACACCCAACCCAGCCAGGTGGCAGGGATGGGGATGTCATCTGCTCCAGCATCTTTAGGAAAGGAGCTGGAGCTGGTGCTGGAGAACTGCTGCCAAAAAGTACAATAGACACAGACAAAACATGGCACAGCAAAGAGCCAAAAATAGCTGGGCTGCCTTAGATAAGGGACTGACAGACTGTGCCACTTCAGCTGGCCTTGTTTAAACCTGTCTTTGTGTTACAGGTTCCAGCCTCGCTCACTCGGAGCCTTCAGGAGTGCTGGCTGATCTGTGCTCAGCTCTGTGCCCCGTGTCCCCAAAAACACCACCGGGGCTTAGCGAGGCTCTGCTAAAACCTGGCCAGGAGAGGGAATGTCCTTTGTGGTGCCGGAGGGTTGTTGGCATGGGAACGGCAGCTCATCACACGGCATGTCCTTTCTTTCACACCGGCAGGGAACTTGCAGTATCCAGCCCCAAAAACAGGCTCCAGGAACTGCTCAGAATGCCTTGTGAGAGGCCAGGCTGTTCCCCTTGGTGATGAGCTCTGTCTGTTCCCCGTTTTGTATTCCTGCTCTGTGCCACAGGAAAAACGGGAGCTGGCACATCCAGCCCGGGCTGGGTGGTGTTTGTTGGCATCTTCTGCTCAGCCTCTGTGTGAGACTCAGGAAATGCAGCCTGATGCTGTTCCCTGCTCCTCTCTGCCGTGCCTGGGCTCAAGGCAGCTTGGAGGTGGTAAAAAGGTCTTAAAATGTATTGGGTCTAAAAATTGGAACGGCAGGAATCACGGTCCTGCAGTGTCTGGGGAAGCCTGGGAAGCTCAGTGGAACACACCCTGAAATAAAGGAATAACCTCACTGGAACACAACTGAAAAAAAGGAATAACCCCACTGGAACACACCCTGGAATAAAGGAATAATCCCACTGGAACACAACTGGAATAAAGGACTAACCCCCACTGTAAGCAAACACTGAAATAATGGAATAACCCCACTGGAACACACCCTGGGATTATGGAATAACCCCACTGGAACACAACTGAAATAAATCAATAACCCCACTGGAACACACCCTGGGATTATGGAATAACCCCACTGGAACACAACTGAAATAAATCAATAGCTCCACTGGAACACACCCTGGGATTATAGAATTACCCCCCAGCTGCCTCCCAAGCCCAGCAGTGCTGCTGGAGGAACGATCATTTCCCACATTTCATCTCCACACTTCATCTCCCAGCCAGCTCTGCCTGCCAAAGCTCTGTTAATGATAATGTGGCACCTCTGAGACCCTAAAAAACCCCAAAGCTGAGATCAGTGGTCAATGAGCTGGCAGAGCACAGCAATCCCCTGGGCTAACTCCTGTCCCCTGGGAACATTTGGGACAGAAATGGCATTGTGAGCTTGCTGTACAGAGAGAAAACCCACCCAGACACCAACACAGGGACAGCAGGGACTGCCAGCTGGGCTGGGATCGGGATGACACATTTGCTCTATTCTGGATCTCCTCAATTTTAGCTTTGCAAGGTGGCACCTCTGTGCTTCACGTGATGCCACTTACATGGCTCTGCCTTGTGATCGCTAAGATTTGGTTGAATTTATTGCCAGAGGTTAAAACAAACCCAGTGACTGCTCCTCAAACCCTTTTCACAACCCACAGCACATGAAACCCATTGTATTTCCAGTGATTCCTTTCTCTCTCTCTCTCTCTGTGGATTGCAAATTAACTGGGGAATAAGCACTGCAAACATCAATGAATGCTTCATCCTTTGGCCTTTGGGCTTGGTTATCCACCACCAGCTCACAGGGCACAGTTAAAATACAATTTTGTCCTCATCATGTTCTGGTTGAAGGCCTGGAGAGCAGGAAAGGACACTCCACTCTTGTTTCCCTCTGCTGCAGTAGCCAAAATTACCCCTGATGTGCTCGAGGCAGAGCTGGGCAAGAAATCCCCAAGTGACTCCAGGGACAACAGAGAAATTTTGGAAATTCCTCAGCAAGAGCACTATTTTTTTGGACAGAACAGGTCCATTTACTCAGACAGAATTTTTGTGGGAGAAGCTCCCAAGAGATTACCAGAAGCATTGTCAAACCTCAGGTTTGGAGGTGGGAATGCTCTGGGATAGGATTCTCTGAGGGATTTGCTGATTAAATCCATCCCAGGTTGGGTTTTAGCCTTCCCTGCTGCCCAGCACCCTCCTCCTTTTCCACAGTGCCCTGCAGGGAGCAAAAAGGTCACTGGGAAACCTGGATGTGTTTGTCATGAGGGAAAAATTCCTCCCTTCCACCTCTATTTCTGAGAACTTTCACCTGGCCTTAACCCCCAAAAGAGAAGGAAAAAAACCAACAACAACAACAAAAAACCAAACAAACAAACCAACCAAACCAAAAAAAAAAAAACAACCAAAAACCAAAAAAAAAAACCAAAAAAAAAAAAAAAAAAANAAACCAAAACAAAACAAAAACAAAAAAAAAAAAAAAAAAAAAAAACCAAAAAAAAAAAACAACACCCCAAAACAACCAAAAAGAGAGAATGGGGTGATTTTGGAGCATCCCAGGCAGAGCAGGGATGGGAGGGGATTTTGGGGATCCTGAGCTGGCTTTGGGGGCTTTGGCTCTGCTGAGGACTGGGTTTTGCTCAGCATCTCTCCCTAGAAATATTCCAGGAAATTCCCCAGGAAATCCATCCTTGTGGTTTGCTCCTGGCTCAGGTGGAATCTTGTCCAGGATCTCACAGGCTGAGGTGGCCTGGGAGAGTCCCCACTTCCTTCCAGAGAGTTTGGAACAGGTTTTGGAAAATAAATAAAGCCCAGAAAAAAGCCATACAGCTTGTGCAGGAGCAGGGCTGGCTGCTGACTCTGCAGGTGCTATTTTTACACCTTAAGTGTTTCCAAGCTCCCAGGAGCAGCTCCAGAGGAGACATTCCCTGGGAAGGGCTCTGCTGAGCAGGAGAGGTTTTTTCCTGTTTATTCACTGCTGACATTGTGTTTAAAAGCAGGAGGGAGTGACTTTGTGTCAGGCTGCAGAGCATTTCCCTTGCCTGGCTTAGTGGCCAGGGAAAACAATTGCAAAAAAAANCAAGAGAAAATAAAAAAAAAAAAAAAAAAAAAAAAAAAAAAAAAAAAAAAAAAAAAAAAAAAAAATCAACCCCAAACTCCTCAAAAAAACCCCCCAACAAACAAATCAGATTTCTGCCCCAGGGTTTGGCTAAGGGGATGAAAGAGCAGAATCCAGGTTCCAAAGTGGGTCCCAGTCCTGCCCTGGAGATGAAGATCTCCAGGATTTGTGGCACTGGCCATGCTGAGCTGCTGGAGAGCCCCCAGCCTCTGCTGAGCTCTAAATCCTGGCAGTGCCTGCATTCCTGGAGCACCAGGATAAACCCACGTAGTTCTCCAGGGAGCACAGCTCCATTCTCCAGCTCCCAGAGTGGGAAAAGCTCAGCTTTGTTTGGGATGAAGCGTCCCAGGGCAGGGAGTGCCTCTCCCTGCAGCTCAGGGCCCTTCTGAGGGAGCAGGGAGCTCGTGCCACATGTCCAGGAGCTTTTCCAGCTCTGGATGCTGCAAGTGGGAAGGGAATAACTCAGCTCAGCTCCTCATCCAAGCTTTGGAGAGCTCAGGGGTGACTTCAGGGTCAGCAGCTCCTTCCAAGGAGGGTTCTCTGCGTGTGTCCAGCCCTGTCCAGCACCCTGGGGCTCTCGGGCCAGGCTCCATCCCCTGGATGTGCTGGATCTCACACCAGGTGTCCTTTGGGAGCTTGCAAAGCATCAGGGCTTGGATGGAGCTTGAGCCACCTGGGCCAGGGGAAGGTGGCCCTGTTGGAACCCTGGGCACTGAGAATTCCAGGGTTTCTGTGCTGCCAGGCACTGACCTCCAAGCAAACCCTGCATTTGACCTGAGGCCGTGGAGAAGGCTCCCAAAATTGAGTGACAGAGCTGGATTGTGGGGGTGGAGATTGCACAGACAGCAGGGAGGTGGAATGGGATGAGTTTTAAAGTCCCTCCCAAGCCAAATCATTCTGGGGTTCTGGAGTCATGGAGAAGCTCTGGCCAAATCCCACCCAGGAATGGTCCAAAGCATGTCCAGGGTCTCAACCTGAAGAAAAAGATTATTCAACTCACAACCTTTCATTTTGCTTCAATTTTGGATAATTTAACCCCTGCAGACCTCTTTCAAACAAACAAACAAGCAAACAAATAAACACCTCTCTGACTTTGCTTTTTGTTTTTTAAATAACAGGTCGACTGCTAAAATAAATGATATTCAAATACTTAAAATTTAACATATCAAGTTCAAAACGACTTTGGTTTTTAGCTCCTAAACAGACCATCTGCTTTGAAAAATATTAAAACAATGTGGGGTTTGACTTTACCAAAATGCTTTTCTTTTCCCACCTCAACTTCCGTGAGTAGAAGGATTTGAAGAATTCAGCTTTTTTTGGGAGAAGAGGATTCCTGAGAAACAATTCCCACAGCACCCTCTTCCAGTTCCCTAAATCTTCCAGAAGTCTCGACTGCCTCAGCATCAAATTCTGCTGTAATCACCAGCTTTTCACCCAATAATTGTTTACAGACAGCTTCTACCTGTTCCCATCTGTGCTTTATCAGCAGCCTCTGCTGGAGCAGCATTTTCTGTCAATAACCACCAGGAGTTCCCAGGATACCAAATCTGCTTGGGCCACGTGGATGCTGAGAAGCTCAGCAATTGCTGGGGAAAAAAAATTCAACCATCAGAAAGTTTCTGCTGAGGGGAAAGAGGCTTCCCCCCACAAAAAAAAAAAAAAGTTTCAAAAACACCACCAAGAGCCTGATTCCCATCTTTGGTCCCTCCAGGGATCTGGGATGGGGCAGCTCTGCCAGGAAAGGATGGACAGGAAAAAGGAGGAGTGAAGGTCCCTCTGGATCCCTTGACTCAATAAAGGCAATAAATCCCCTTTACTCAAGAGGTTCATTCAGTTCCTCCCAGTATTTTCAGCAGAGAAGGGATTTTTATTATGGCAATTCAATAAATTTGCAGGGTTTAGGGTCAGGAACCTCCTGGACATGGCAGAAATGCAAAGGTTCAGGAGGCACCCATCCCATTAAGGACCTGGTCTCACCTCCTTTGCAGATAACTGTGATCAGGGGGCAGGTTTATCCTCTGTTTATCCTCTCCTCATTCCCTGCAGGAGAGAGGTGGAAACCTCCCAACCCCTCCTGTAATTTCTGCTGCCTCTTGAAATGAGCTGGAAAGGATTTTATTTATCTGGTCAGCATTCTCCTCTCTGTGGTCTCTGCTGATGGGTTCTCTCTGCTCCTTCCTCCCCCTCCTCCCTCTGGGGTTTTTCCTGCTGTGCAGTTTGAGCTTTTAGAGTGTTCCCAGTGATCCTCCTGAAGAAACAAGGACAGAGGACAAGGGAGGAACCCTCTGTGCCAGGCTGAGCTGTTTTTAGGGACATCAGTGACTCCCTGCACAGCCCAGCCTCTGTTCTGTTTGTTTTATAGGGAATTTATGGGATAAATATGCTTTTGTCAGTGCAGGGGTAGTTACCAATGGGGTTGGCTGGTGGAAATTGGGCAGACCTCTGCCAGAGGATGGGTTCCCTTCACTGGAAACTCTTCTGGGAAGAAATTCTTCCTGAGAATATCCTGAAACACCTACATAGAGTGGGGAAGGCAGCTTTGCCTTTGGATTCCTTTCCATCCTTTTCCCAGCAGCTGTGGCTGCCCCTGGATCCCTGGCAGTGCCCAAGGCCAGGCTGGAAAGGGCTTGGAGCAGCCTGGGACAGTGGAAGGTGTCCCTGCCCACGGCAGGGGGTTGGAACTGGAGGATCCTTTCCAACTCAGGTCATTCCATCATTCTGTGATAAACAGGCAATAAAACTGGATCTCAGAAAGGTCTGTGACTGTTAACAAAGCACCTCTCAGTGCTCCACGCTGTTATTTTGCTGCTGCTGCTGCTGGGAAAATGGACAGGGAGCAGTCAGGAAACGTGGCCAGAGCTGCTGATTAGTGGCAAATTAACACCAGAGCCAAGCCTAGAACTGCAGAGTCCTGATGTGAAGTGCCTGAACATAACCCCAGCAGAGCACAGCTTCACATGTGCCCATTTGCACCTCCTTGTGTGAAATTAGCCTTTATTTCTCTTCTTTTCTTGAATTTGGGAGCCCAGCTTTATTCCCAGAGGGAGGAAGAGGGAGAATGTCATACTCCAACAGAGCCAAGGGTGAGAGCACTGCACCTCCTTCATCCCTCTGTCCCCCTGGCATCCCTTGCTGAAAGCAGGAGGCTTTATTGGCACCTTCCAAGCCATAAAATAAACCATCCCAAGGGCCCAATATTGAATTTTCACTCCGTGCAGAGCCTGGCTCCTGTGCAAACAAGAGCCCTCTCACCCCAAGGGAGTTGCCAGCTGGCTTCTCACTCTTCCACTCATTTTTTTAATGAAGTGTGGTGGCATTTTAGGGGCATATGGCACCCCCAGTGACCCACAACGAGGGCTGGTTGTGAAAGTGGGATGAAGTGAAAGGCAAACAGCAGGGCTGTGCCAATAAATGAACGTTCTGTCCTGCCCTGCTTCCCCTGGGCCGTGGGGAGCAGGGCTGGTAATTCACCAGCTGTTTCTCACCACAGATGATTTGCAGTTGCAGAATTGCTCATTTAGAGCCACTCTGACACTTTGGGCTGGAGGAGATCCCACATTCCCAAGAGTTGGAACAACAGCAGATTGGAAGGGCTGTCCCTCCCCTGCTTGTCTCCAAGATCTTCTGAGAGCCCGCAGTGTGTGTTCCTCTGCCTCCCAGCTCCGTGGGATGTGTCAAATAAATCCCTACACTGTGAGGAAGGATCATTAAGCTCCTCTCATTGAACTCACCACGAGGGGAGAGGGGGGTGTGTAAATGAACACTGCAGGGGTTTGGGTTCATTCTCAAAGCAATGCCAGAGAATCCGTTTCTCCAACTAGAAATGAAAAGCTGATTTCCCTCTTAGCCCAGAGTCAGCCTTGGGATGTGGAGCCTTGCAGGTCGTTCCTGCCATTAATGACTCTGAGCTGTATCCCAGGGTTTGGGGTCACCTGGTGCCTTGGTCACCCCCCTGGGGCACTGCTGCCTGTGCAGGTGGAGGAGTGGAGGCACAAATGAGCATTTGTGGGGCCACTGCAGCAGTGCTGAGGATGTGGCTGTGTCCCACTGCTCCCGGATTCCTTCCCACTGCAGGTGAGCACAGGGGTGGAGCTGAGGGAAAATGCCTGAAATCATCCATGGGAGACACGGAAAGGGATGAGCCCTGCAGGAGAGGTTCCTTCACACAGACATTTTCACCTCCCTCTCACAGACTCAGGGACAGGCAGCCCCTGACTGTGGCTGTGTTTTACCTTCCAGGGGTTGAGCTCTGCCAGATGCTGCAGTCAATGTAAACAGCAGGGCGAGGGCAAGCCAGGCCAGACCCATGGCAAACAACCTGGCATTTAATCCCTGCCATTATTAATTCATCCCAGCACCTGAATGTGCAATGAGAGAGGGATTCAGCTGCTGAGTGAGCCAGAGCTGCTCCCTGGGCCTAAGCAAGGCCCTTTCATCAGGGGAGGTCACTCCATCCCAGCGATGGATGCTGGGCACAGCCTCCAGTGCCACGGTGATTATCCAGCCATCCCAACAAGCCCTGTCTCCTGCGGGCCTTGCCAGGCAGGACTTGTCACTCTCCTGCCCCCAGTGCCCACCCCAGCTGCCAGGGGAGCAGGCTGACTGTGCCTATTCAACCAGGCTGCTCCCCATGCTGGGCACTGAACAAACCAGCCAGTGTAGCAGGGCTGGACATCTGCCACCAGCACTGGGGGCTGCAGCAATGTTCCACCTTGCTCTTCCTGCCTTTCCATCCATCCATCCATCCATCCATCACAGGAAGAACTCCTTGTTCCCATGCCAGGCTTAGTGCTGGCACTGCTCCTGGTGTGGTGTGAATGCTCTCCTCTGAGAGCAGCTTTCTGGGAAGGACAGGGACACAGTCGGGGTTTTATTTTCTGGCCAGCACAGAGAGGCTGTGGCCAGCTCCAGCTCACTGCTCAGGTGAGTGGCTGGGCCCAGAAATGAGTGTCCCCACGTCCCTGTGGTTGTGCTGCACACAGAGGGCACCGGGATGGAGCTGGCAGTGCTGAGGAGCAGAGCTCTCAAAAACCCTGCACCAGGGCTGGCTCCAGGGGATGCCAAATGTTCTGCAGTTTCTCCCCCCAAAAGCACAACTGGGTTGAGCCTGGAGTGACAGGACAAAGAGGAAATGGGTTCAAACTGACAGAGAGTAAGGTTTAGATGGAATATTTGGGAAAAATTTCCTCCCTGTGAGGGTGGGCAGGCCCTGGCACAGGGTGCCCAGAGCAGCTGTGGCTGCCCCTGGATCCCTGGCAGTGCCCAAGGCCAGGCTGGACATTGGAGCAGCCTGGGACAGTGGGAGGTGTCCCTGCCCATGGCACTGGATGAGCTTTAGGTCCTTACAGTAAAGTGAAGTAAAACTGTGCTCCTTCCTCCTCCTTTTCCCATTCTGCCTGTTGAGGTGATTGGTAACAACTTGCAGTGGACCACTAAGAATCACGTGTTTCCAAATCTAGAGGGGGTGAAAAATCCCTGGATCACATTTCTTTCCTTTTTTTATTTTTCCCTCTGTCTCAGACCAGGTGTCCTCTGCCCCATCCTGCTGACCCTGCTTGGCTCCCTGGTGGGGAACAGGGCTGAAGTGGGCAGAGAGAGGCTCTGCTGGCTCAGCACCCCTGGCAGGGACAACATCTGCTGCCACCCCAGGGCTCCTGTGCGCTGCTGTGCGTGGGGATCTGCAGGACAGACCTGCCCAAGTGCAGATCCCACGTGTCCCTGGCTCTTGGCCCTCCACTCTGCCTCCCAGGAGGTTTAAAATATAACCTGGTTCACAGCTGCTATTCTGGGGGCTCTCTGTTTTCCCCTGCTTGAGCTCCCCAAGCATGTGCTGCTATTTTTTTCCAGTAATGATCAGCATTACCCCACACGTTTCTTTTTAGAATACCCACTTTTAGCCCTGATTACGCAATTATTACTCCCCGAAATAATTTGCTGTGTGAGCTGGATTTTTTTTTTTTTCCTTTTCAAAATAAAAACAGCAGCAGATTTTGCTTCATTTATAGCACTGCTAAGTGGTTTTCCCCAGGATTAGAGTGGGCTTCTCCAGGGAATGTGTGCTTCCCCACACACATCACCCCTATCAACATGTTTAGCTCTGATCCCTTTAAAAATCACCAAACAGTCCCAGCTTTCACAGTCTTGGACAAGCAGAAAAATATTTATAGAGAGGAGGACAAGACCACATGGAGCTGCAGGGACAATTGCAACATTATTCCCGATTTGGGAGGCTGGAAACAAATCCAAGGCAGAGGAACTCAGTGTCTCAGCAAGGTGTGATGGTGTCAAAGCACCATGGGATGACATTTTTCTCTCTGAGGGAGTGAGAGAAGCACTAAAATTCTCAGCAGGGGTATCCCAGCACCCTGCCCGTGCTCTACTCCAGCTCCAGCTCCAGCTCCAGCTCCAGCTCCAGCTCCAGCTCCAGCTCCAGCCCCAGCCCTGCTCCCAGTCCAGCTGTGCCCTCTCCCAGTCCAATTGTGCCCTCTCCCAGTCCAGTTGTGCCCCCTCCCAGTCCAGCTGTGCCCTCTCCCAGTCCAGCTGTGCCCTCTCCCAGTCCAGCTGTGCCCTCTCCCAGTCCAGCTGGGAGCAGCACCTCTGTGGTTCCAGCGCTGGCCTTGCTGCCAGGCACCGAGGGGGACCCCCAGGGACAGAATTTGCTGTTGGTGGGGATAAAAAAGAATCTCCAAACTTTGATCAGAGTGGCAGAAGCTGAGCCCTTGGGACACTTCTACTGGAGGCAGATCCTGGTGTTGGTAGAGACAGGGAGGGGATGTGGATTTGGGAATATTCACCAGCTGGGTGTCCCTGAGGAGCCTGAGCAGGACCCAGGGTGGTGGCAGATGGCACATGGGCCTGGCAGGGAGGTGTCTCCTGCTTCCAAGCAGGGGGAAAGTGAGGGCAAGGGGTGCCTGTGCATCGATATCCCCCCGGACAGGAGCCAACGAGTGCCATTGACGTCAAGAGTGACCCCGCCAGCGCTGAGTGTCCCGTTACAGGCAGGAGCTTTTAGCTCCAGGAAAATGCCTCCCTGCTGAAGCTCTCACTGCTGCCAAACACGCCAGAGCTCCTGGTGACTGGATCACTCCAGAGTCCTGAAAGCAAAACAGCACAGAGCTCCTTCAGAGGAGAGACAAGATAAAACTTCCGAGCTGGGCAAAGTGAAGCAGCTCCCTATAAAAGCCTGGAGGTCAATCTGGCCTCACGGAGCCACTGTGTGAAGAGGTCAGGAATTCAGAAACCCAAAAGGCTTTATCCAGGCTGGGAAAGCATGATGCTGTCCCATGTTTGTGGCATTTCTGGAGCGAGGCCAGCAGGGGAATCTGCTCCTCGGAGTTTGCCCCGGCACCTGGATGGAGCCCAGCCAGCAGGACAGGAGATGGTGCTCAAAGCCTGAGCAATCCAGGCAGCCCTTTACAGCCCGGTGCCTGCTGGCCACACATCCTAAAGCTTCCTGGCAGGCCAGGGCGAAGGCAGCAGTTTTCCTGCAGGGCTGGGATGGGGTTGGGAGCCCTGGGGATGCTCCCTGGAAGAGCTGGGTGCTCCTCCTGCTGAGGAGAGCAGCCAGGGCTGTGCTCTCCAGCTGGGCACTCCTGCTGCTGGGGAAGGGCTCCAAGGGGAAAGAAATGAAAAAAAAAATATTTTAGATTGTCCAAGGAATACCTCGTGGATGTCTGGGAGGGCTGCTGGAGGCACCTGAAGCTCCCATACACTGCCTTGGGTGTGACATCCACTCTGAGAAGGAAATCATGTTTGAGCTTTCCTTTTTCCTTACCATTTCTTGCCTTTGCACCAGAATCCTCTTCCAGCCCTTTAAAGAGCTCTTTCTGGGAGAGGGGTGATGTGCTGGGCGCTGCCCACCCCACCCTGGCTGCCAGCAAATGCAGCCTGGTTAAATATAGGCTCTGAGGGAGGCCTTGGGAGCAGCACTTCAACCTGAGGTCCTCAAACATGCCTGGAAAAATTCCACTTGGCATCAGGCACTTCACCATATGCTGCTGTTCCCTTCTGCTTTTATCCACACAGGACCTCCAAGCCCTGGGCTGAGGAATAGCTGCTATTTTTGGGGGGGCATTCGATATCTTTCTGTTCCCTGACCATTCCTGAAGGTGCTGTCCCCTCCTCCAGGCTGGGACACAAACAAACTCCCCAACTGGATTCACTGGACTGCAGTGGGGCAGGACCAAGGGCTGGGTGGGAAGGTGTTGGGAGGCTGACAGGTACCCAAATATTCCCTATCTGCTTTGGGGTTTTTCTGTCACAACCTGTGGGACAGGAACTTTCAAGAGCAAGGCTCCCCCATGTCTATCCTGAACTAATTTCTGAGGAGGAATTCTGGTTTTCTGAGGAGGAATCCTTGTGAGAGAAGCCTTCTCTTTCCACCCAACATCCGTGGCTTTGTGAGAAATTTTTGCTCTCAGAAGAACAAAATGCTTTGAGCATCTGTTTTGTTCTCACACCAAATCACACCTAAATCACCCACACAGGTTTGTAACCAAGGGGTTTGGCTGGGATTTCGGTGTGGAGAGCAGGGATTTCACAGCAGGGCTGATGCAAAGGTGCCGTAGGGAACCTGTCACAAATCCAGAGTGGGGGCACATTCCAGCATTTTTTTTTTCCTTGCCCATCATTGCCAAACAGCTGGAAGCAGTGAGCTCTGCCCAGGGCAGGTGTGCAGCACAAAACCCCTTAATTTAGGAGTGTAGGATAAGCCTGGCCTAAAGCTCTCCAAACAAACACAGACTCCTCAAAGGAGAGGGGAAAGGTTCCTCCTGCAGAGGTGTGGGAGGGTTTCTTTCTGCTCCTATGATCCCAAATTTGACAGATTTGCAAAGATCCTGATGCTTTCTCCCGAGCTGGCTCCCATCTCTAGGCTCCATCCTCAGTGCTGTGAGCTCACACTCCTAAAATCATGAGTGAGAGCAGGAGGTGGAGAGGATGCAGCAAACACCAGATGAGTTCTTTCCCAGGTTTATGGGAGGGAGTTGGTGTTGTAAAGCTGTCAGGAGGGTGGAACACGCAGATCTGAGCAGTCAGGCCTTGCTCCACCACGCTGGCCAAGCTCCTGTGCTGCCCTGGTGTCACTGGCAGGGTGCAGATAGGGCCTGGCTGGGTTCTCAGGAATACCTCATTTATTTGTTTGGATGCCTGATGCATCCTCAGCTGAAAAAAAAAATCCTGCCTGTTCCCCAAAGAGTTTCCTGAACTCATCACTGCAGGGGCAAGAAATCCAGATTTCCCTCATTCCCCGAATAAACACAACCTAAATACAACCTCATTCATGCCTGCAGAGCATCCCTCTCCTCCTGCTCCTATGGAAAATGCTATCAGGAGAGCATTTGGGTATTTTTAGCTCCTTTTAGTTGAAGTGGCAGCTGGAAAGCAGGAGGAGAGCCAGCACCACGCTGCCAGCCAGCTCCTCACAGGTGCCCAGCAGCTTCCACACGGACACTTGGGGATTCAGGACAGGGCTCTGGGCACCTGGGACATGTTTGGGGCAGCTCTGAGAAAAGCCACAGCATCCAGGAGCTGTAAATACTCTGTGTCCTCCCAGCCCCCCAACCTGAGCCATGAATAATTCAGGCTGTCACCCTGAATTCAGGCCCCAGCCCCAGAGCACAGGCTGGACTTTTCTCTCCACTGCTGGAGGCCTGGAGTCAGATATTTGCCACCCCTTTTGCTTGGTAGTGGGAAAAAAACATCTCAGCCACTGGTTTTGCTGTCTAATCTGTGTAAATGTTTTAAAAAGAGAGTGAGGAATGAGAGCTGTGCTGTCCCTCCAAACCCCAAACCATGGGGGTGTCCCCTGCTTTCCCCATGGAGGAAGAACACCCCCACAGGGAGAAGGACACTCGGAGGGCTGCAGCAGTTCTGGGGCTTGTCTGTGTCACCCATCTGAAAATCAGAGAATCCCAGAATATCCTGAGCTGGAAGAGACCCACAGGGATGATCCAGCCCAGCCCCTGGCCCTGCACAGCCCCAAAGTCCCACCCTGGGCATCCCTGGAGCACTGTCCGAGCTCTCCTGGAGCTCTGGCAGCCTCGGGGCTGTGCCCATTCCCTGGGGAGCCTGGGCAGTGCCACCACCCTCTGGGGGAAGAACCTTTCCCAAAATCCAACCTGAGCCTGCCCTGGCACAGCTCCAGCCCTGCCCTGGCTCCTGTCCCTGTCACAGGGAGCAGAGGTTGGAGCTGCCCCTCCTGAGGAGCTGCAGACCCCAAGGAGTCTCCCCTCAGTCTCCTCCAGCTGCACAATCCCAGTGGCCTCAGCTGCTCCTCCATGGCCCCTTCAGACCCTTCCCCATCCTCGTGTCCCTCCTTTGGATGCTCTCCAATACTTTTAGATCTCATATTGTGCTCTAGCAAGTCTTCCCAGGATTTAGTGCCCATTCCCGAGTTTTTTGGGACATCTCCAAAGCTCTGGTGAGGCCGTGTAACCACCCGTGACCACTCCTGGGCAACCAAGTGTGCCTTTGCTGGGCTGGTGCTGTTCTCTGCTGTGACATTAAAGGTAGCAGAGCTTTTATGGCTGTTGGGGATGTCAGGAGCATGGAACATCCAGCTGGACTCTTTCTGTTTGCAAAATGAGCAGGCGTGATCTGGAAACAATTGGGAAGAAAACAAATGGGAATCACTGCAAGGGCTTCTTTGTGAATTTATCTTGGAGGGGAAAATGTCCTTTCCCAGCTTTTCCTGGTACAAGAGAAATGTCCACACCTCTGAAACAGGGTGGTAAACGTGGTTAATCTAAGGACTACCAGCCACAATTAATTCTCTTTGCAGTTTCTAATGGCTGGAAAGGATTTCATCTCGCAGGACAAACCCATTCCAAGGCAATTTCCTTTATTATTCCAGCCTGCAAATTGCCTGTTCCTATTGGGCTTCAACACAGGTCTTTTGAAGTTTAACACATCTGCCAGTTTATAAAGTCATTATTTTTAATTAATAGATAAAGTTCCTCCATTATTTTCCGAATTAACTCCAGCTGAGGAGGAGACAGAGCCAATAAGTGGCTCTGTGTATTCGCCGGGAAATTCTCTCAAAATGCTGTGATTAAAGGTGGAGAAAGGGATTTGGGCTTTATTTGGCAGATAAATGGAAGAGCAGAGGAAAATATTCCATATATTGCAGATGCCAACCTGCCCTGCTCCCACAGACCAAGGAGGTGGAATGTCAGGAAAGTCTCCAGGGAATGGCAGTGACCTTTTTCTGGGAGCACTGATCCCTCTCCTGCTCCCCACATTGGGACCCTCCCCACGGGATTGAGCTTGGTCTGGGTTCAGAGCAGCTTCTCCTCCAAGGTCTGGACACACCTGGAAAGGTTTGGGGAGAAGGAAGAGGTGGAGTAAGGATGGGAAGCTGAGCTTCTTGGCTTTTGCTCTGCCTACACCTGTTTTGCAGCTCTCCAGTTCCCCCAGTGCCCTGGCATTCCAGAAAAGCAGTTTGGGAGAGGGATACCCACCGCTCTGTGTTTATTCCTGGAGGATTCTGGAGGACTCTCCTGGCTCCCTGAGGACTCTGTGATTAAAGAGCTCCGCTTGCCCTGGCAGCAATGGAAAGATTAAATTTAGACCAAATTGATTATTCCATAGTGATGTGTCTCAGGAGTGAGCCAGGAGTTGAAGGGTAACAGAGCCCCTGCCTGTTTACCTTAGAACACCCTAAAAGTACATTATTTACACATCAAAGCATTTCCTGGATCTTCCTTTGCCCTGTGCTGCTGCATGGCTCAATCACTTCCATTGACATGGAAAAGGTTCTTCCCCAGGAATAGTCCTGTCTTCAGAGGAGAGGTCACAATGATGGAGGGACAGGGGAGAAACTCCCAAAAATCCAAGTGGAGAAGGCAGGGTGTTCTCACAGAATTCCATCCATGGAGGAATGGGAGGCAAGAAGGGAAAAATAAACAGAAAATAAACAGTGAAGAGCTGGCAAGGTTTAAGAATCTGTTGAGGTCGAACATAATTTTAAACAAGAAATCCAGCCCAAGCACAGCCAGATCTCAGGAAATCACACTGGCAACTCAAACATAAACCCAAAATGAGATTGTTCATTTGACATTCAATTGGACTTTTCAGGATATTCTTTGCAAGTCATAAAGATGAAGAAGTTGTCTCAAATTGAAGTGACCAAAGAAAGAAATGCTGTGAACAGTTCAAGCCTTGCTTCAGTGACTGGCCAGGCTGGGTTTATGAGCTGAGAGTATTTCCCTGAACATTCACGGGGTGTTAAATCAACTCACAACTTTACAGATTTAGCATGGACAGGAGCCGTGGTTATCACTTGATTTTCAGTGCCAGGCATGAAGTTTCATGTGACACCTCCAGGTCTGGTCCCTCCTGCTTGGTTTATGCAGCAGAGGAAGTTTTCAGGGCGATGTCTGCAGATCACTGGGACCCACAAAGGTTGCTGAGAAAGGCACTTTGACACATTCCTCACAGCAAAGCACACATGTGACATTGACAGAAAACCCCCTTTATCTACACTGGGAAAGTTTTAGCTGTCTATATATGAAAACACAGTTGAAAAGCACTTGGAAAGACATCAAAGTTTGGGCTAAAGGCCAAGAAAGGACAGTTTTCTTTGCAGCTATAAAGGGTGAGGGAGCCAAGCCACAGACAAGGACTGTCACCAAACTGTCTCAGAGGACCTCAGGGTGGCAAAGTCAAAAGGTTTGGCCCTAAAATTTGCCCGAGATGAAACTGGGGATTAGACCTGGGATGGTTGGGATTGTTCAGCCTGGAGAAAAGAAGCTTTGGGGTGACTCAACTGTGGCTTGAGGGAGCTACAGGGAAGATGGAGAGGAGATTATTTACAAGGGCCTGGAGTGACAGGACAAGGTGGAATGGCTTCAAATGGACAGAGCTCCTTCATCAGGCTGGGAGTTCAGGAAAGGTTCCAGTCTGAGGGGGTTCCATGCACGGGATGTTTAAAGGGCAACCAGATAAACAGGGGAGAAGTGCAGTTCCAAGGCTGTGCTTAGATGTTTTAGGCAGTAGCACATTTCAAATGTATGAAGAGGCATTGCTTTTGCTGCACAGGAACGCCACAGCAGAGGCTCTGAACAGCTGAGGGACGTGGGGACCTCCTGGTCCATGACCTGGCTTACCTTGGCATTCCACTGGACCTAGGAAGTAACTCAGGAAGATAAATTGCTTGACAAACAACAAAGATCCTGTTAATCCTAATCAGATGTGCCTCCCCAACCCCGCAGTAAAGAATTTCTTCCACATATCCAACCTCAATTTCCCCTCTCAGTGTGAAGCCATTCTCCTTGTCCTGCTCCTCCAGTGTCTGATGAATTACCCCTCTCCTCCTTTCTTGGAACCCCTTCAGATACTGGAAGAAGCTGAGGAGTGTCCACACAATCTTCTCCAGGCTGAACATCCCCAACTTTTTCAGCTTGTCTCCAGAGGGAATGTGCTCCAATCCTCTTACCAACCTCGTGGCCCTATTACAGAGCAATCATTCGCAAAGTTTTGGGGAAACTCAGGGGAGAAACTGTAAATGATGTTCCCTGAAGCAGAGCAAGAGCACTGTGAAAGCTTGGAGAGAGAAAGGGAATTGCTGAAGTGCTGGAGTGAATTCCCAGCACAGTTTCACTCCATCCACCCTCCTCCAGATGTTTGTCTATAAAAGGTTCATTTAAGCTCCATTTCTTAGCTAAAAGGGTTGATAGCAAAGATCTTTATCCTCTGCCTGGCTACTACTCTGATGAGCCAAATAGACAAGCCCTGCCAGAGAAGAGCCTGTTCTGGGAGCTATATTTGTAGCTGTGAGAACACAAAAAGTTATGCCTTTGGAATAGAATTGCCTGATTTCTCAGATGTCCTTCTGGATCCTGGCCTGGCAGCTCATTTCCCTATCTCCAGTTTTCATCTCCAGATTGCTCCAGTGGAGCAGCCTGAGGTTCTGAAGGCACTGGCACTCTGAGTTCTTGCTGCCCTGGAGAAACACATCCTCAGAGGGCTGTTTAATCAGGAGTTTGTTATCCTGCACATGGGGGGAGGGATGGAGGAGCCTGAATGGATTCTGGGAGCTGGTGCAGAAGCTGGGGAGCCTGGGCTGAGCTCCCTCCTCTCCAGAGCACCACAGAGACCAAGCTCTCCCAGTTGTGCAGCTGAAATCCTGCACAGGCCAGGGGAGCAGGGATGGGATGCACCCCCAGGACATTGTCCTGTTGCCAGGCACATTTAGGGCCAGATGAACACACAGCCCTGTTGGAAGAACCAGAGTGACGACACTGGAGCCTCAGCACAAGCTGGGGATGTTCTCTGCCTCCCTGTCCCGCTGGTTTGTTATTCCCTCATCCAGCCCTGCCCTCATTTCCCCACCAGCATCCACAGACCTGCACAAAGCTCCTCCTTTCTATCCACTTTATTGTTAAATATCCCCAAATCCCAAACCAGCAGTTCAAGGGACACCTTTTAGGTTTGTATTTTTGCTCGCCCCAGGCAGGTGGGGAGGAAACAGCTCAGATATCTGCTCCTGACCCAGCGCTTTTCCATTTTTCATGGAGCCACTCCCAGCTGGAAGTGTGAGGGAGTGGAGAGCTGCTCCTGGCCCCAGAGGTGAGCAGGAAGGAGCAGCCAGGGAACATCTGTCAGAGGAGAAGGTTCAGGGCACGGAGCTCAGTCCGCAGCGTTCGCTGCCTGCAGCTCCCGGCTGGAAGAACAGCCAGGAAGAACTTGTTCTCCCAGGATGAGCCAGGAGCTGGGATCCAGGGAAAAAAGGTCAGTGGTGGCAAAGGAACAGACATTCAATGCTGTCAGCCTGAAGGGATGGGCCAGGAAATCCAGCAGCGCAGGAGAGGCTGCAGGGAAGCAGCTGGAGGAGAGGGGCTGGAGGGTGGAGAAGAACTGCCTGGATGTGTCCCTCCTTCTGCACCAAGTGGGATCTTTAGGCTGCAGAAAAGGAGGCTCTGGGGGGACCTTGTGGCTCTGCACAACTCCCTGCCAGGAGGGGGCAGCCAGGTGGGCTACCACGACAAGAGAGGATGGCCTCAGGCTGGGCCAGGGGAGGCTCAGCTTGGACAGCAGCAGGAATTTCCCCATGGAAAGGGTGCTCAGGCCTTGGAAGTGCCCAGGGAGGTTTGGAGTGCCCATCCCTGGAGGTGTCCCAGGAAGGGCTGGAGGTGGCACTCAGAGCTCTGGGCTGGGGACAAGGTGGGGATGGGGCACAGGGTGGATATGATGGAGTTGGAGAACTTTTCCCACCTCAGTGATCCTGGGATTCTGTGGCTGTGTACCCATCAGTGGGGGACGGTCCTGGAGGGAGCACCAGAAGATGGCACTCCTGGCTGTGCAGCCACCCTGGAGATGAAACTCCTTATGTTTGATCCCAGCCTCTCTCCAAAGCCAGGGACCTGTTCCCAGTCTTCTCAGGATCACAACTCTCCCCCTTTGTGGGTGACAGCTGCTCTTGCTGGCCAGCAGAGCATGGCTGGAGGAAGCCATTAATTTGTTTTTCTATTAAAGCTGGAAAAAGAATTGTTTTCTTGCAACCATGACCAAGAAAGGAGGCAAGAGCAGCAGGCAAATAAACAGTCACAAGTGTCCCTCAGAGCTCTGTTTATGCTTCTCCCCTGAAAAACAGCCTCAACCCAGTGCAAGACTCCAGGATAGAGCTGGGAAAGAGGGAGAGCTGGGAAAAACAGCCCAGGCAGGGCAGGGGGTTCCTTTCACTTGTCCAGGCAAGGGGACAGCCACCATGGGTGAGGTGGGGTTGTGTCCAGCTGGGGACAAGTGCCCTGCAAGAGGCATCTCTGCTTCCCTCCCTCTTAGATGCAGGGGCTTGTGGACACCCCAGCAGGAATGTCAGAGAGGAAAACCTTCCTGGATTTGCCCTCCTGAGCCATCCTGAGGAGACAGGAATGTCACCTGCAGGAGCAGTGACATTCAGGACTGACAGGTCAACATTTTCCCTTTCTTCCCACTCAGAGCTTGGCTGCCTCTGCTTTTTCTCACAGTGGCACCACAGTGGTGCCAGCTTGGTCTGAGAGCCACCCCCAGTCCATGTCCCCAGGCAGGGAGTGCAGCAGGGACAGACAGGGAGTGCAGGGACAAGGGGCTGTGGCCTCAGGTGGCACCTGCAGCGAGTCCCTTTTGCCCTTATTGCACACCTTGGGACCCAGCCAGACAACACTGATCCCCTTGGAGGTGCTGGCATTTGTAGCTCTGGTCTAGGCAACCCAAATCCAATAAAATCCACCCCAAAAAGCTGCTCTGAGATTTCTCCTTGGGCTGAGGGTGTTGGCAGCTCTTGCCTGGTTTAGGTGGGCAAATTCTGGGACTCTCCTGGCTGGCTCTGAGTTCCTCTTCCATGGAAAAGGAGAAGGTCGTTCCCCTGAACTAGAGCATTTCTGAGCAATGCCATTCCCAGCGATTGTGTTTCTAACCCTCAAAGGGAATTTACAGAGAGATTTGGGAAGGACGAGGCTGGATCCGTTTTGGAAGAGCTCTGATGGTTCATCAGAGAGGAAAAATCTGGACCTAAACAGGATGTTCATCAACTGCTCTGCATTTCCCAATGGAGGAACTGGGCCACAATCTGTATGAATTGTCCTCAAATCTGTGATTCTTCCCCCAAACTCTAATGTCCTCTTTATGAAACTTCCCAATTCCTGACCTAAACTCCGAAAACAATCTTTGCCTCCCTCCTTTTCGCTCTCAAAGTTCTGTTTCAGTGCTGAGCAAAGCAATCTCCACTCACAGATTGTGTTTGCAGCAGGATTTTGGACCTTCCAGTATGAAAAATGCTGCAACTATGTCAGTTATTCCTTTTCCCATCACAGCAGAGCAGAGAGTTCAGTCCCCTTTAGGGAACTCTTCTCCATAATTAGGAAAGTGTCACGAAAATTGTTTATCTCAATCAGGGAGGCTGGCACTGTGAAGGCTGTGAACTCTGCAAGCACCCCAAAAAACAAACTGAGCTTTTCTTAGATCCCTGTGGGGTTTGGCAGAGAGCAGGGGACTGAGGGAAGGGTGTGTGGCACAGCTGGGGCAGATCAAACTGTTCCCCCAGTGACCCCCATTTACATCTCTGCGCCAACTCTCCACTCTTTGGAGAGCCACTCCAAGGAGGAATCCCACCTGGGGCACACAGGAGGGGCTGATGTGCCAGGGATCTCTGGTGGAACACGTTTGACTGATGCAGATGTACTCCAAGATCATTTTGGCCCCTTTATTCCACTGCTGTTCGTCAGCCCTCATTAAACCCAACCCTGCCTTGATGAAGCACTGGCAGCGAGACTGCAGAGCTCAGCTTTGTCCCTGGGACAACTTAATCTTCCTTCAGGCTGTAGCTGCTGTGGAATAATAAAGCTTCCCTGCTCTCCCAAAGGTCACATCCTTTCCCAACACCCTCCCCTGTAGCCCTGGGCTGTTGTGGGAGGGGAAGGGAGTTTCTGTCCCCACGAAGGGATGTGCTGCCAGTCCCTGCTCCCATTTCAGAGCGTTCCCCCTGCCCTGCCCTGCCCTGCCCTTCCAGGCTGATGCAGTTTTGGACTGGCTCCGTTGCTGGAAGCTCCATTCCCAGTCTGAGCACCCACAGCATCACTGCAGGTTCTTGATGGACTCATGTCCCTCAGGGTTTGCTTCTCCCCATCCTGTGCATCCCTGTGCTCCCTGGAAGGTGCTGTTCTGAGGGCTGGTGTAATGGTTCTGTAAAATCTTAAAATCTAAGCTTCCAGAATCCCAACAGGTTGGTGAATCCCAGAAGCCTTCAGGTTGGAAAATTCCTCCAGGATTGTGCCCAATGCCCACCTTCTCACCAGCCCAGAGCACTGAGTGCAACCTCCAGGCCTTCCTTGGACACCTCCACCACTTTCCTGGGCAGCCCCTTCCAATGCCTGACCACCTTTTCCGTGAAGAATTTCTTCCTGAATTTCCTTCTTTTCTCTGTTCTCAATAATCACCTTCCCACATCTGTTTAACTTCCACCCCTCTCTTCCCGTGCCCTTCATTTGTTCTCAGCTCTGCAACAAACCCACCTCCTCTGCAGCCCTACAGCCTTGGTGTGCCTTTGCAAAGTTTAATTGTCCGGAGAATAATTAAGCTGAGCTTCTCTTTCCCTGCTGTGCAGCAGGAAGGTTGTAAGAGCAGCTGAGCTCTGGCACTGGGGTTTGTTCCAGCCCTGTCCCTACACTGCACTGATCTCAGTGGGGTTTGGGCATCCTGGCACTCACCCCTCCTTCCCACAGGACACCTTTTGCTTCTCACTGTTAAGGCAGGAATGGCAGCAAAGCTGCAGCTCCACAAAGATTCTGTGTGATGCTTTCACATCACGGTGGTCAATTCTGAATTCAGGAGGAGATTACACCTTGTTTGACCCAATTTGGGGGAAATGTGCCCTGCACCATCCCTTGCTGGTGCTGGTGAGGTCCTTTCTGTGTAAACCCCTGGGCAGCCCCTGGGACAGCTGAGGGAGGGACAGCTCACTGGCCACAGCCTTGGAGGTCACTTTGACTTTGGTCCTACAGTGGCTTGATCGACCACAGGAAATCTTTAAAAGTAGGAAGCAATGGAGGTAGATCAGGATCCTCCCACAGCTCTGCTCCTGGGGAGTGTTTCATTTGCCATTTGAATTATTTCTTTTATTCTTTAACTTCATTAGAGCTCAGAGAGGGATGTGGAGCCTGCCCTGGGCTCTTCCAGAGCCATTAATTCCCATGGAACAACAGGGAACTTCCCCTGGCATGGCACAAAAGCTCTGCTGGTTGGCAGCGTGGCTGGGGGAGGATAAAGCCTCAATGGATAAAAAATATCCCAGAAATGAGAGGTGCAATAGCTGAACCCTGGCCAGCTCAGTGGGAAGAACTGGCAGAGTGACTTGGATATGAAGAGTCTGATGACAGGGAGTAAACTGGTGCTGCTGATCCAACAGCAGGAGTGGAACCAAGAGGTTTGGAGCAGAGCTGTGGGATGGAACGCTCCAAACCCACTGCAGTGCTGAGTGCCCAGTCTGCTTGGACCTGACAGCAATTGTGCCCCATGTGTGACTGTTCCAGACCTCAACACCTGGCCCTCAGGGGCTTTCCTACATCCCCCAAAACTGCCTGGCCCATCCAAATCCAAATCCAAATCCAAATCCAAATCCAAATCCAAATCCAAATCCAAATCCAAATCCAAATCCAAATCCAAATCTATGTGCTGGGAGTGTGGTGGGAGAAGGTGGCACTGAGGACTCAGCTGTCCCCTCCAGTCACTTCAGGGCTTCTGGAACACCAGGGCTGGCTTGAAAGGGGCACAGCTCCTTCACAGCCACACCTTGGGTGGATGTGCTTTCACATCTTGGAGGGGTGTGTTTTCACATCTTGGGGGGGTGTGTTTTCACATCTTGGGGGGGTGTGTTTGCTCTTCTTGCTGCAGGAAGCGGTCAGAGCAAGGCTTTTCTCTCAGTGCATCACACACTAATATTTATTATTTTCTAACCCTTAAAATCTACATCATATTCAAGGCACTTCTCCCAAGGAGCCACTGAAGAATTGTGAGGTTGTAAAAGAGGGAGTTTGTCAGCTGAGATTGCTGTCCCCAGCTTGGATGGATTTCTGATCAAATCTGAGACTTTGAGTGGCTGCCTTACAGAAGATAATCAGGATGGTTACTGTGAAAGCAGGAAGGTTTGGGTGTGAGGGAAAAGAGGACATCCAAGGTTCTTTTCTCAGCCTGAGTGAAGACCACGAGCTGAGTCACCTGTTTTTAAGTTTTCTTGGATGGTGTTGGGGTCCTTCTGCTCGAAAGCATCATTTCAGTGTGAAGAACCATACAAAGTTGGTATTTCCATGAATATTTCATATTTAATGCGAGCCAGAAGAAGGAGCAATGCAGTCAGTTGTGAGTTCATTCCCAGGAAATGGGATCACTTCAGAAAACACATGGAACACGTCACTGCTCATTAATTATGCACAACTTAATAAATTGCTGCATACAGACTGAGCTCAATTGCTCCATTTTTCCCCAAGCACAACAGAGTGGAACTAAGCCCTGCCAGATTTGGGTTTCTTGTGTTTTAACTCCTCTGGGGGAGCATGTGGACATTTCTTATCAGAAACTTAGAGTGAGAAATAACCCTCCCCACTTATCAGTAGCTCTTGGAGCAGGATCAAAGGATGTTTGCTGTGCCATGGAGTTCAGTAGTGCCTGACTTGGAAGCAAACTCGTTTCCTGCCATGAGTTCTTCCATGCCTTGCTCTTGGATGGAATCTTTATCCCTGGATCTCCTTTTATTTCTCTCAATTCCCTGCTCATATTTAGCCTTTATCCAGGGGAATGGTGCCAAGGAGATCTGTGGAATTTTGTTCTCAGTAGATTGAAAATTTTGGGGGAAATGCTGTTTATGGGAGAAGGGAATTATTTACACATTTTTGGGCCAGGTTTTTTGTGTGTTTGTGTCTCACAAGGATTTCCCTTCCCCCAAATGTGCTGAAATTTTTCATTTAGACAGCTTGAAAGAAGCCTTTCAGCCTCATCTTTCAGAATCACTGCTTGGTTTTTCTCCTTTGAAATGTGACCTATATTTCAGAAAAGAATTTAAAAAGAAGAACCAATGGTCCCCAGATAAAATTAATCTCTTGGTTTGGGTCTAGTTCATCTTCTTTGTCACTGCTCTTTTACAAAACAGCAGAGGGGAAAACGCAGCTCTGCTTGGGCTGAGCTAATTAATTTTCCTCTGCTTTCTTTGTTCACCCACCAAGCTGAAAAATTGGCCGTTCCTACAGCTTTATTTGGAAATGGGCTGGGAAAGCTCCTTATTCAAACAGCCAGACTGTAGGAAATGCCACGGGGATCTCAGGAGGAATAACACCAGGGGACAGCACTTGGGTTCGGAGCATTCCTCCGATTCTTTGGTGTGAAACTGCGCCTTTTTTTTTTTTTGCAAAAGAGAAACAGAATTTGTGGGGATTACAGAGGGTGCTGGCTGCTTTTCAAGGAGCAGGGCGACAGAAGTGACCCCAGGTGCCAGAGGTGGTGGCTGTGGCGCTGGAGGAGCTGAGGGCCCTGCAGGAAGGGAGGCACCTGAGTGGCTGAGGCCCTCACTCCATGACAGGGCTTTGGCTCTGTTTTCCCGAGTTATTTTTGCTCCTAACGAAGCCCCGAGCTGGTGGAAATGAGCTCAGGAGCTCGGGGCTTCCTGTGGTCACCTGCCAGGCCTGGGGGGGCTGCGGGGCCTGTGGCAGCCCCACCGCAGGCCCTGCCAGGCTGTGCCAGTGTCCCTGGGCTGCCTGGGGACAGGGGACAGTCCCCACAGGTCCCTCACGGGGCAGGGCCAGCCCAGCTGCCCCACAGCCCCCAGAGTTCCTCCCCAAAACCACGGCAGGGCCTGTCTGCATCCTCCCCGGGGACAGCTGCATTCCCAGACTGCTTCCCACGGGAGCACTTTGCTTTTTCCTGGATTGCTGAGTGTATTCCAGAGCAATTCCACAGAAATATCCACAGGGATAAATGAATCTTTTCCCCTGTTGCTGGGACTCGTCCACGATTTCTTTTAACTCTTGGGACGCCGAAGTCGTGGGAGGTTTTAGCTGTTTGGAAATGCTGCTGCAGGGGGTGCAGAATGGAGGTGGCAAAGAGCAGCAAGTATTAAGCAATACCCTCCATCTGAATGCCTATTCCTAATAAATATCTTCTAATTCCCATGATTAATATCCTCTAGCTTCCAATCTCATGTTTCAGCTGGGCAAGTCCTGCTTTTCCTGGGGATAACGTGCAGCTGGATACTGCAGGTGGATGTGGAATACTGGGCACAGGGCTGGTGCTTCCAGCAGAAGAAGGACTTGGAGCTGCTGGAGCAATTCCAGATGAGGCTGCAAAGTTGATAAAGGGACTGGAGCATAAAGGGAATGTTCAGCCTGGAGAGGAGAAGGTTGTGTGGAGACCTCACAGCACCTTCCAGAGTCTGAAGGGAGGCTGGAGAGGGAACTTCATCAGGAATTGGAGGGACAGGACCAGGGGAATGCTTCACATTGAAAATTACTAGATTTAGGAGGGATATCAGGAAGGATTTGTTCCCTGTGAGGATGGGGAGACCCTGGCACAGGGTGCCCAGAGCAGCTGCGGCTGCCCCTGGATCCCTGGCAGTGCCCAAGGCCAGGTTGGACAGGGCTTGGAGCAGCCTGGGACAGTGGAAGGTGTCCCTGCCCATGGATGGAGTGGAATGAGATGATCCTTAAGGTTCCTTCCAACCCAACTCATTCCATGATTTTACACCAGACCAACAAAGAGGGGGAACTGCTCACACCCACCTGATGCCCTTCTCTTCCTCCCCACCAGCTCAGTTGCAGCTCCCACCCTTGGGAAAGTGTCCTATGGATCTCTGCAGGGACAAGATGAACACGATGTTCCCACTGGCCTGGGGATTGCTGCCTGTTTCTGTCCAGAGATGGGAAAAGGAGCAGGGAACACTTCAGTATCCTGATCTTTCCCAAGGAAACTCTGAAGTGCTGGGTGTGGGAGGGCTGCACAATCAGGTCAATGCTTTTTGGGCTACAGCAAAATTCCTCTCTCTTTCCCAAGGTTCCAGGACCATGGAAGCCCTATCCTGGAGCAGTTTCCAGCAGGGACACCATGAACAAGTCAGCTTTAATCTTATTATCTCAATGATGCTCTTTATTAGCCTAAATCAGCCTGGCATCCTTTTGATGTCTATCCAGGATGGATTGTATCTCTCCCTCTTGGAAAGGCCATGGAGAACTCCATTCCTGGGCAGTAAATAAAGAGAGAGAAAAAAATATCTTCCTTGTTGATGAAGTGTTTTAGAGTACAAGGGAGGGAGAAAGTGGAATGATCAGAGAGAGTTCAGACCTTCTGAAAACAGGGTGACTTTTGGGGAACAAAGCCCCTGCACTCTGGGAGGAAATCCCAGGCACCAGCACAGGCTGGAGCAGGGAGATGATACCAGTGACCCTCTGTGGTCCCCTCCAACCTGACCCATCCTGGGATCCTGGGATGTTCCCAGGAGTCCATCCCTTCACACCTGATGATGATAGGAAGCAGCTTTTCTCTTCCTCGTGCCAAAAAGGAGTTGAATGAAAGCCCTGTGTAATTCCAGGGCGTGGTGGGTGACAGCACCATGATATCACTGCCTGGCAGTGCCAGCACCCTGCTCTCATGGCACAGCCCTCTGTCTTTCCAGGTGTGGCAGCAGGAGATGGGATCTCACCTGCCTGAACATCCCAGCGTGGCACCGACTCCTCACCCAGGGAACAGAGGAGAAATCTTGGCTTCAGCCCCACGCTCCAGACTGATCTCAGCAGGGTGGTTGTATAAGCGTTTTTAATTTTTTTAAAAAAACATTATCTCATAGGGTTATTTAATCAGCCTTTTCACTGTTAGATTTGTTGTCCTCACAAAGCTTGAGCCAAAAAGGGGGATGGACCAGAAATGAGGGTGAACCTGCCCAATCTCCCTGTTCAGGCCACAGAATTAAAAGTCAGCAGAGAAAGGAAACCCAGAAAGATCAATCCACGCCATGAGCATTGCTATTAATGGATGCTGATAAGGGAAATAATCTATTTTTAATTATCAGGATTGCTCTCTCAAGCACATCCCTCCAAAGCTCATTTTGCTTCCCCCATGCTCATTCTTTGGCTGAGGAAGCCCCTTTGTGAAAAGGACTCAGTTCCCGTGGGTTTCCAACTTCCCAGCCCTAATCAGGGCTGTTGAGGCTGCTCAGAGAGTTGGGGCTGCTCAGATTCCTGGATCTGTTTCCATCCTGGAGAGTTCAGGGCTGTGGGTGAGGAGAGGAGCCTGGCAGGAATGAAAACCATGCAGAGCAACCCAGGCTGCAGGTGGTAGAAAGCCCAGTTGGCATAAGCAAGGGAGATAAATTCCCAGGAATTTTAGGCTTTAGGGCAGGAGGATAATTCCTTGGTTTTCTCTAGACCTGTAGGTCTGAGCATGCTCTCTTGTTCCAGCGCTGGCTTCAGCTCAGAGCTGTGCCTCTAACTGTAGTAATTAACTGACAGAGTATGAGTTAATTACAACACATCATTGCCTCAGAGTCCACAGAGGGAAAAGGGACCCCCCTGGCACAGCCCATCCCACAGGATCAAATCCCTTTGCCATCCATTATCAGCTTTCCCAGGGCACTGATTTGCCAGGAATTCTGCTCTGGGCTCTGGGGTGAGGAAACTCCCTGACCCCAGGGAATTTTTGTCCCTCAAGTGTGAAATTGCAACAGAGGGGAAGTGGAGAAGGGACATTAACTCATGGGACAGCTTTAATGTGGAAGACATTTCATATTTCCCTCACGCAAATGCTTCCGGAATATGAATGATCTCCAGCAGGGACTGTTCTCAGAGTTATGATTTGTTGTTGGAATGAAAATTAGGGAATGAATTTACCCTGGACACGAGGTGGTGGGCAGCAACAGGATTGGCAGGAGCAGGAATTTGTCCCTGTTGTGATCAGAATATTCTGAATGTGACATTTCTCATCATTAATAAAACCCATTATTTTAATTAAAAGCATAAAAATTTCTAGCAGGTGGAGATGCTCACTTGCAATGCAGATCCCTCCAATGCTTTTACTTGGGGAAAAAAAAAGGAAAAATGATCTGGTTCCAAGGGATTTTTTTTATTTTTTTTTTTTTATTTTCACAGAATTATGGAGTCATACAATGATTTGGGTTGTAAATATTCAAGGCAAGGTTGGACAGGCGTGGAACAACCTGGTCTAGTGGAAGATGTCCCTGCCCATGGCAAAAGGTTGGAACAGGAAGAGCTTTAAGGTTCTTTCCAACCCAGCCCAGTCTGGGATTCTGTGATTCCAAGAAGGAGAACACAGCCATGGATATTTGTCCTCATAGCTTTGGATGTTTATTAAAGATAAAGGTTGGAAAGAAAAAAATTTTCAAAGCCAAGTCAACCCCAACAGGTCTGGCAGAAAGGCAAAAATCTTCAGGGACTTGAAAAATTGGTTAAGTAATGTTAAATTGGTGATTTTTAGATGTGAGCAGTGAGTAGAATGAATATATATTATATAATGTAATATAGATATGTATGGCCTGAGTTATTTAAGGTCTTAGATTATGCATGAATTATTTTATATTTTATATATACCACGTGGCATAAAAAAAAAAAAAAAAAAAAAAAAAACCCCAAAAACCCCCAAACAAAAAAAAAACCAAAAAAAAAAAAAAAAAAAAAACAAAAACAAAAAACCCACCAAAATGAACAAACAAACAAAAGTGGTTAATAGGCAGAAACTT
>VWYO01011983.1:0-26529 GCA_013400275.1 Rhadina sibilatrix | reverse complement strand
CAACCAAAAACACCAAAAACCAACACAAAAAAACCCATCAGCATCTGCCAAGAGAGCCCCAAAATTGTCTCTGGAAACAGCCCAGATCTTTCCCAGTGCACCTGCATTCAGTGGTCAGCAAATGTTGCCCAATTGATGGCAACTGTTGTCAACATCAACAAAAATAGATGGAATAATGAAAGATTTCTGCTGCCACTCTCAGATATGACGTGAGCAGCTTCCACCTGACCACAGATCCCTGACAAGCTCCGTTGGCTACAAGCTGAACAGATTTTTCAGGGAAAAATTCTCTGGGGAGAAGCTGCCAAAACTCACATTACTCTCTTGGCGACTTCATTATTGCCTTGCTGGTATTGTTCATGTTGCTTTTGAAAATGTTATCATGTTAATATTATATTTAATAATATCATATTTTGTTCTAAAAGATAAAAATAGATTTCAAAAAGCATCAGGGGCCAATACCTCTTCTTTCACTGTGAATGTTCCCAAGCCTTAAAGAAATCCCAGGGGTCCCATCATACATATGAGACATAAAAAAGGGCTGATCCTGGTGCAGCTGAACTGAACTCAAAGCCCTGTGGAAGAATGAGCCTCTTCCCTAAATAACCGATCCAAGAGCTGCTGGAAGGAAAAGGAGAAAGGGAATAAATCCTGGTTTTCCCAACAGTTCTATTCTGTTAGTCTTTCTCTCATGGTATTATTGCCAGAGGTGCTTGATTTGAGCTGGGTGAAGTATTCCAAGATGCCAGGATTTCCCCGTTTATTCACTATGGGAATTTGATTCCTGTTGACAAGTTGGGAATCATTAGGATAAACAATCTCTGTAGGAAACCAACCCATCCTGGTCCCACATAATTGTTATGTAAGTTCTTGGTGTCCTGAAAAACAAACTAATTAAATAAATAAAGGGGGAGGGAAAGTCATTAAAATAATTAGCTTCCTAATTTGCTTGCTCAGAAGCAGCAGCATGGATTTGATTCCCTAGGACAACGTGTCCTGCTTTGGAAAAGGAGGAAACACTCCTGGTCCTGCTCCTCTGGGAGCTCCAGAGCAGCAGAATGGGCTCAGTTTGACTCCCATCCCACCTTAAAGGTGCTGGTGTTTGCCCAGAACAAATTCCAAGGCTTGAGGAACCCATGGATAAAGTCACCAGCCATGGAGAACACTCATGGAAAAGCCTCTTGACCTCGTGGATCTGAGAGGGAGCTAAAGCAGGTGCTTTTCCTGTGGATTTTTAGCAGCAGGAGTTGCTGGTCCCTCAGGGTAGGATTGGCTCTGCACAGATTGGGTGCTGTCAAGACAACATGATGAGGTTGGAATGTTGGGTTTTGGTTTTTTTTCTCCAGGCTGGAATTAATTTCTACAGTTCAGAAGCACTCAACAATCAGGAAAATTAAAGGAAAGGAGGAAAATTAAGCATAGAAACCTCCAGGACTTGGAGAGCTACAAGACATGAACAACTGGCACAGTTTTCATGGAATCACAGAATTATTCAGGTTGGAAAAGACCTCCGGGATCATCACCAAGCTGTGCCTGATCCCTGCCTTGTCCCCCGCCCAGAGCTCTGAGTGCCACGTCCAGGAATTCCTTGGACACCTGCAGGAATGGAGACCCAAACCTCCCTGGGCAGCCCCTTCCTTCTGCAAATCCTGTGGTTCTGGAGGCTCTCCTGGGATCCAACCTCCTGGGATCCCACTCCCTGGGCTGTGGCAGGAGTCAGTGCCTGTTTGAGGGGCTGTTCCCAGGCATTTATTCTGGCTTTAGGATCCCCACTGGAGGCCTACGGTGTGTGGAGAGGGAAGAATATCTCCCTAGGTACTGCCAGAAGGATCTGCTCCAGTTCATTTCCAGGAATGAGCCCCTGAATGTTCCACACTCCACCCCCCACCCCTGCCTGAGCTGCTTTCGCATCAGAAGCCTCAAATTCCTGGTTCCCAACTCTCCTTTTCCAAAGGGTTTTTTTTTGCCCAAGCTGGGTAAGCCTTGCTGCAGGGGAGGATACACACAATAATCAGGTTTTTGAGGTTGATTTAATGCCTCACCAGCTCTCCAGCTATTAATCTATCCACAGAGGAGGTTTATTGCTGTGTCTACCACAAACTGATAAAGATTATCACGGAATTAATTCCCAACAAGTGTGTTGTTAGGCTTGGAGCCAAATGCTCTGAGTTATCAGTGTGAATAAACACTTGAGCATAATTTCTCAATGAGCCTGTCTTAAATGGACTTCTAAGACTTCTTTGCAAATAAACTCTGGGGAAAGTGAAAAGAACAAACGTCACCGTGTTCTTGCATCACATCCAACAGATCTGACGCATTTGGTGCAGGGCTCAGGGTGTCTGTGATCCAGAAATACTGCCCAGATTCCCTGGAATGTGGCAGAGCTCCCCCTCTGCCCTCATCATCTTCATCCTCCTTGAAGAACAAGCATGCAGGAAATGTTCATCCTTCTGGTTCTTGACCTTCTGTCTTCCCACTTTCTGTCTTGCACTTCCCAGCAGAGCCCTGAGACTTTCATTTTCAGTGAAATTCTCCTGCCCTTGCATTTTCAGTGAAATTCCCTCCTTTCCTGCTGCCTCTTTTGAAGGAGTCACCAGCTCGAAGAGACACTGAAGCTGCAGGGGCTGCTGATGAGCACAGAGTTCAAAAGCAGCCAGAAACATCTGGGCATTGGCCAGAATAATTTTCTGTTTGTGCAAGTGACAGAAGAGTTTCCATCATCTGTTGAAAAATGATCCTAAAAATAACTTTCCCTCGAGTGCTGCGCAGCTAAAGACCTGTGCAGTGGACATGGGTGCTGGCAGCTTGGGGACCTTCACCTGGGAGAGGAAGGGAAGCGATTCAAAAATAGGGAAAGGCCAGGACCTTTCAAATACTTCTTGGAATGCTTCCACTGCTTCTTCTTCCCAGCTCATCTCTTCCCCGGGGCGCATCTCACAGTGTCAGGACCATATTCTTGCTGTCCTTCTGGAATAATCTTGCCTTTCCTTTACTCTGGGTTCTGCATGAGTTTATCCAGCCCTCTTCCTTCCAGGAAATGTCACACTGCTGCTGCTACAGGGGAGGTGTCGCAGGATGCTGCAGTGAGGCTGGAAGAAAACCTTTGGGAGAGTTTTGGAGACTTGGAAGCACCTCCAGCTTCTGTCTGAGCTAAAGGCTCCTTCATTCAAAGTGGCTGCTGTCCTGCCTGGGTGCAACAGAGGACCCCAAAAAACAGTCTGTAGGTTCCTGGAGTGGCCATGGCTTCAAAGAGGAGGGTGGAGGTGGCGGAGAGAGAATGTCCCCAGGCTAATGGTTTTCTGCAGCAGGGCTTCACAAGCACTCTCTCAAGTCAGCCCGTGATTTATGAGGAGATGGGAACTGAGCCAAGCTGGGCCCAGTCCTGCTGTGGAACTGGTTTCTACATCTTAAACAAACCAGTCAAAGAAAAGCAACATCTCATCTTTGTGTTGGAAGATATCCCAGAGCAAGCAAGGTCTGTTTGCCTGGCTGTGGAAACTGTGGCTGAGGAGGAAGTTGGGAAGGGGAGCAGCAAAAAAGTCCATGTTTTGGGGCTGGAGGGAGCCAGCTGCCACCTCCATCTGTCCAGCAGGGCAGGCCGTGGTGCCATGGGCCGCTCTCCTGCTTCAGGGCTGTGAGGAAGCAGTGTCTGTCCCCAAAAAGGACACAAAGGAATGATGGAGACACTCAGAGACACATAAAGTCTGGGATGTGATTGAAACCCTGGCGCTGGCAGGAGAGAAGAACTCACATTTGGCCAGTCCTGGTGATCTCAGCATTTGGAGAGGGCAAATGTTGATGTACCTCTGCTTTGAGGGGCAGAATTGTTTGTGGAGCCCACCAAGGCTCCCAGTGCAGCTTCCTCAGGGTTTAAAAGAGGCTGAAGCTGTGACAGCACTGCCATTAACTGCAAGAGAAAAATCACTGTTCTGTTAAGCAGAAAACACAACAAAACCTAACAAAATCCTGGTGGCATTCCCAAGGTGAGCAGAGCAAGGAAAATGTAAAACTGGGCAACCAGAGGCCTCTTCCCTGTGGGAATCCTGTGGGCTCTTCCCTGTGGGAATCCTGTGAGTCACATCAGGCAGTTCACTGTGTGCTCCCATGAGGAGTTTCTCACCAAGACTATCTCCCTTCTTCACCCATAAAATCGTATTTTAAAAGAATTTTTAATACTTTTTGAAGTCCCTGACTGCCACAGAGGGTGGGGAGCATCCACACCTTGTTCCTCCTACCTCAGCCTGGAATGACCTCGGCAGCCCTGGCAGCACCTCCCGCCCCAGGAGGAGCGGGGAAGTTTTATGGCCTGTTCGAGGCAGCAATAAAATGTTCCACACCTGGATTCTGGAGGCCTGACTGCTGGAAAACGCTTGGGAAAGCCTCTGGTGAAGCCTTTCATGATGGCTATTTTGGGGCACCGCAGAGCGCTCTCCAACAAACCTCGGTTGCATCAAAACGAGTAAAGCAGCGAAATATTTGTGACGTCGTTATTGCCTGGGTGGGGAGACTCTCGAAGCTTTGCTGAGGGCGCTGTGCAGAGGTTTCCCTCGGCTGAAGGTGGCAATGGCTTTTTTGAGGAGTTTTTCCGAGAGGAAGGCGGTGAGGCGAGGCTGGGGCTGAGCCCTCCCGGCGGGGTTTGCCCGCCCTGGCTGTGCCTCCTGCCAGCCTGGCTTTGTCCCCATCCCGCCGCTCTGATTCCCCGGCTGTCCCGGGGAGGGACCGGGTGTAAATCACTAATTAACGTCTCCATCCAAGCTCATTTGTGCTGCTTGGAGATCTCCAGCACGGACTCCCCGGAGAGGGATTCCCTGATCTGTTCCTAATCACCGAGGCTTCAAAACCGTTTAAGAAGCTGTGCCTGGGACTTGTCCCCGAGCAAGCATCAATCACATTCCCTCCGATGCCACAGCCCGGGGTTCTGCAGCACGGGGGAGGCTTTGGAGCGCTTGCCCAGCATTCCTGACATCCAGCTGGTTTTCTTGGCGGTGCTGATGATGTTTTAGGAATTCCCTGCTGTTTGGAGGGGATTCCAGGCAAAAACAGGGCACCAAGGGCAGCAGTTTTGAGCCTTAAGTCAGGTTTAATGCTGCAAACACACTGGATTTGGGAGGTTTAAAAGGTTTGGGAGGCCACATCTGGGACCAGTGTGTTCAGCATCAGTCAAAAGTATAGAAGGTGAAGTAAGAAACTCACTAAAAATTTTTTTAAGCCAACAGATTCCCAAACCACTCCCTGGTCAAATCTGAGGTGTTACAGCAGCCTTTAGACATTTAAAACCTTAATATGAATATAAAAATTTACCATAAGCACTTAAGGAAGTTGAGGCAGCAGCAAATCTCCTTCAGGCTTAAACTCAACTTGGTGACACATTCCCATGGCAGGGGACACATCCCAGTGAGGATGAGCTGGGAGAAAATCACATTTTAATTCCTCTTGGCATTGCAGTGCTGCTGGAAAATGGCATCACCAGAGCACAATCCCAGTCTGTCAAAGCAGTTTGCCAGCCTGTTACTGGGAGGAGTTTTCTAGCTGTAAATTCATCTGTCTTTTCACCCTGAAATTTTTGGACACCACGACAAAAAATATAATAAGTAGGCTCTAATTTGATGCCTGCAATCAGCTAGGAGCATAAATTTTCCCCAGCACCATTTAAATTTCCATATACTCAGTATTTTCCTGACTAATTGAGAATCAAAATTTCTTCCCCAAAAGGGTTCTGATGAAGGCAGCCTGGCTGATTTCTTTAATTAGTGGCAATCATGCAGCACTGTATTTAAAATTTACAAAGAGCAGACTAGGGGGCTCATCTTGAGCCAGGGGCTTCTTTGATGACTCCAAATGTGGAAGTTTCTTTGGCTCACAGGTGAAATGGGGTTTTGGCTCAGTTCTGGGGACCAAACCCAACCCTTTTGGCAGGGGACATCCAGTGTGGAAGGGACCTGTGCATGTCCCCAGCCCTACCCAGGGCACCTCACACCCTCCTGAGCCACCTCACAGAGAGAGGCTGGAGAGCCTGAACATCACCAGGGGCATCCCAAACCAGGCCTAAAACTCCTTCCCTTTCATGAGAACCAAAGCAAATATATTTTTTTTTAAGGTTAGTTATCCTCCCCAAGAGATTCATTCCCAGCCAAAAAAAGAGATTTTAAAGCTGTTCCTGTTGCCAATGTGAAGAGCTGTGTTTGTGTGGATGTTGTGCTGACACCTTAATAGGCTGCTGCTCATCTCTGGGATCTGTGGGACTCGGAACACTCTGCTCTTCACATCCCAATTTAGGGGAATTAGTCCTTAATTTGCCTCCATAAATGATGTTTTTTTCCTCTCGAGTTGCATCATTTTGGATGAGATCCTCTACAAGAGAGGAGGCAGGGACCTTGTTCAGCTGCTTCCTACGAGGGGGAAGGGGCCCTGGATGAGTTTGGACAACCAGACTGTTGGTTTGGTTGTTCCCAGCAGTGGTTTAGGGACAGAGCACAGCAACAGATCTTCCCTCTCCCTCCCATCCCAGTGGGAACAGCCAGCCCACCTCCTCCAAATCCCTGCTGAGTTCTGTTCGTTCCCTTTCCCCCATTTTTGGGGGGAAAAATTTGCCCAATCCTGACCATCTCTCAATTTGGGCAGCTGATATCCAGTCCTGCCTGTGCTGGAAGTTGGATCCTTGCAGTGTGAGAGGGTGTGGTGGTGTTGAAACTCTTTCTATTCCTCCATCAGCGTTCAGTTTATTTAAAAAATAAATAAAAACCCCTGTGAGCTACAATAGGTTGTTTAATCAGCAGAGAGCTGGCTAACAAAGGAAAATGGGAGGCTGAGCCAGGTGCAAAATTCTTGGAAATAATTCAGGGATTGCCCTGGAAGGAAAATACCTCAGGACAGATGTGACCAGAGGGGGATGGAATTCAGATTCTGCTCAGTTCTCTGAAAAAATGAGGAGTCTCTGGGTGTGTGCTCCAAAAAAGAGAGAGGAGCTATAAATAAAGGTCCTGAGCCACTTTTCCCACTGGGAGCTGCTTTCCCTTGGAAGCATTTTCTGGGATAAGCTGAGAGATCAGGGCTCTGTGTGTGTCAGAGAATAACTGACCCTCACTCCCACAACACCCCTGAATGCTTTCATCTCCCAGCTGCTTCTAGCCCAGGATAACAAATTCCCAAAGGATCCAGGGGCACCTTTTTAAGCACAAGTGCTGGAGGGAAGGAATCCAGCCCCAGATCTCCAATGCATCCATGGACAGCTGCTCCTGGTTTGTCAAATTTCTGTGGTTTCTCCTCAGATTTTTGATCTGTTTTTTAAACCTTGAGCATTTTTTCAGAAACGTGCACAACCTCTGCACCTCTGGCACCTCTGGGGAGTTTGTTTGGCTTCAGGGAGTCCTGGAGCAGCCCAGGGATGCACGTGGAGAAGCTCTGACATTGAACTCACCCTCACCAGATCCAGGTGATAACACCAGGAGGCTCTGCTGCTGTTAGGGAGCACTGGAATTCCAGGAAATGGGTGCCAAATAGACTTTTGTTCCTCTTCATCATCATCATCCCTTCCACAGAGGGGTTGAACACGGGCAGGGATGAGTCTGGGACAGAAGGCCAGGGCTGGGATGGTTTGGCAGAGCTCTGCAGGAGGATTTTGCACAGAAGCTGCACATTGTCCATGGAGTTTGGCATGTTCAGCCCACTCCAACACCTCTGGCACTTTGCAGAGCAAAGAAATGGATGCCAAACCCCCAATGGCTCCTTAGGATGCTCAGGGAGAGCCAAGGAAAAGCAACCAGCCACAAAATTCCTTCATCAGGATCCTTTTTTATTGGCTGGGAGTGGAAATTGGGAGAAGCTTTTTGGGATGGGGCTGCCAGAACAAGCTGCATCCATCACCAGCTCCATTTTCCCTGGAGGAAGGGGCAGCTGTTAACTTATTCATTTGTCTCTGCTCCATGAATAGGATTAGGGAAAAGGCCTGGAAACAGCGGGACAAAGTGCCCCTGCACATGGTGATGAACACAGAGATGGAGGATTTATGCTGGAAGCAGTGGAAGAATTCCAAACACGTTTTCATATTCTGCATCCTGCCTTTCGTGCCTTCAGCGGGAGGGAAAATGTTGCCTTTACACTTCTGCCTGGAAAAACGATTAGGAATGTTAATTGCACTGCCCAGGAGGTGGAACAGGGGCTGGCCAGCAAGGAATTTTCTTTGCTTGTAAACAGGAAGACTCAACTTTTCCCGCCGTTCTCCAGGAAGGTGGCAGGAGGATTTCAAGGAGCTGGAAAATGGGACTTCAGTGGGAAAAGCAGCATAGGGAAGACATGAAAACAGAGAACAACAAAGCAAAGGCACCATCCAGGAGCAATCTCTGCTCCCCTCCTGCTGAGAGGAAAAGAAGGGTGGAGGCACCTCGGCTGCTCTTTGGAAGTTCTCCAGGATTTTCCCAACACCCAGGAACACTCAGTGTTCCCCTCTCTCCCTAAATTCAAGTTTTCATGGGCAGAAGTTTCAGTTATACCCGGAGCTCTGTGCCCTGCTCAGCTCTGTCATTACAGACTGGTGGGGATGCCATGGGAAGGGGTATCTGGGGAAGAAACTCTTCATTGCTCAGGGTAAAACTCTGAAACCCAGTGTTTCTCCTCAGACTTTGACATGGCTGATAAACCTTGAGCATTTCTTTCAGAATCATGGCTTCTCTGGTAAAAAAATGTGACAGATTTTCCTGATTTCATGTCTCCACCTTCATCCCTCTGCTGAGTGCAGCACAATGCAGGGCACTGGGAATGTGAACTCTGCCCTTGCAGACTCTCTGAGTTTAAGCTATTTAATTAATTTAATTTTTTTTCCCTCCAGAATTTATGTAACCTGGCCCACGATTTTCCCTGCCAACAATTCCCAATGGAAATACAGAGATCAGATACGAGCTCTGGTTATCTCTGGTTAACTTGTGTGCAAAAACAAAAGGTGAAGTTGAAAGTTTTGAGTCTCCTTTTGTGCTGCTTTCCAGGTTATTTATCCTTGGGGAACCAGGGCAGGGCAATTGGACAACACCAAGCAAAAGTAATTTCCGCTCTCTTCGCTTCACTATTCCCATTAGGAAGAGGGGAAAGAGGAATATGGAGTTCTCCTTGAGGGGATAATGAGCTGGCTGCAGGATCCTGAGCTGGCAGTGGCTGGATAGCCCATGTATTATTACTTAAATATTGGATAAACAAAGCCATTTCCCCAGGGCCTTTAGCATAACGTTGCCTTTTAGTGAGCGTTAATTGACTTTTGCCCAATTTGTGCCTGGATCCCTTCGTTAAAACCGTAACTGCACGGCCTAAACCTTCAGCAAATATTTAAAAACTCAAGCTTCCGTTCTGCCCTGCTTGCCAAAAGTGGTGTTTTGTCCCTTTTTGCAGTGATTCAGAGTGTCCATCCCTGTCCTGGCAGTGCCAGCCGCCAGCACAGCGGTGACGTCCGGGATGTTCTGGGAGCAGCTCTGCCCTGCAGCCCCTGCCAAACAGGAATTGCTCCCAAGCTGTCCACCTCTGGCACCTCTCATCCAGAGACCTGAATCCCATCCAGGGACGAGGCAGGGCAGGAGCAGAGGTTGCTGTGCCACAGCCCAGGTTTGGAAACGGAATCAGAGCCTGGAGAGGCAGATCCCAAAGGATCCGGCTGCCGTCTCCCTCCTCTAATTGCCAGAGTCACTGGGAATTGTTGGCAGGGAAAATCGTGGGTCAGGTTACAAAAATTCTGCAGGGAACAAAATTAAATTAATTTAAGAGCCCCAACTCAGGTGCTTTGAGAGCCTGCAGGGGCAGGGTTCACATTCCTTGTGTCTGCATCGTGCTGCACTCAGCAGAGGGATGAAGGTGGAGACCTGAAATCAGGAAAATCTGCCACGTTTTGGCTCTGCCACATGACCCACTTTGGGTCATGGCCACACTGGATGCAAAGAGATGGATGGAAACAGATTTCCTGTAGGGATATTCAGCTGTTTCGATGTTCCCCCTCCTGCTTGGAGCAGCACCAGGGTTTTGGAGGATGTCCTGGAGCACCAGTCACATGGGATAACATCCAGCTACAGGAGAAACCCCTGGAAAAGGGCTGTTTATTCAGGGACATGCCCTTGGTTGTAATTTTTGGGCAAGTTCAGATGGCTCCAAGTCCTGGGATTCCAACCAGCACTTCCTGAATAGGGAACAGAGGTGTCCTGGCACCGAGGGGAGCTGCCTGCAAAGGAAGATCCCTGTGCAGAAACTGAGGCTCTTTGTGTGCTCCTGGCACAGCCCCTGGCACAGACCTTGCACTTTTCATGGGGCTTTTTCTTCCCTTTCCTGGCATTCTGAATTTTCTTTCCTAGGGAAGCTCTAGGGAAGAAAGTTCTTTGGGAATTGTCTTTCCTAGGGAAGCAGGAGCTCTGGGAAGAACTCAGTGCCAGGGGTGCTTCTGCCAGCTTTCAACAGGGTTGCACCCCAGGATTGCTGAGCAGGAAAAATGCATTTTCTCCAAATCCACACACCCAGGCTCAGGAATGAAACAACTCATGCCTTGGGTGATCAGCAATGAGGTTTTGGTCTGAAGGCATTTCTGGGACATCCGTGATGGATTCAGAGGAGTCAGCAAGGCCTTGGCTCTTCAGGAAGTTTCTGGAACCACCAGTGCACTTCCAAGGCTTTTGCTGAATCCTTGACAGCTTTGAAGGAAGTTAATTCATTGCAGGAGGTAAAACTGTCAGGAAAGGCTCCTGAGGCTTTCATAAAAATCCTGTCTGAGTATTTAACAGGAGTTTGTGGTTGGTGCAGCTCCTGGAAGAGCAAGGAAGGATTTAGGATTGGAAACACTATGCAGGTGCTTGGTGGCTCAGTGTCAGAGCTGTTTCAGCAGCATAATTCCCTTCCTGCTCCCCTTCCTTGGCTTGCTTTAGACACATATTACAGTCTAATCCTCAGTATTCTGGTTTTTTTTCCTGTCCCAGAAATACAAAGGTTCAGGATTTAGGATTGTGAGACTCAGTTGCCTTGAAAGGAGCTTGCCTGGAGAGTCAAACACAGCAAAATGTCAAGGATTCACTTGAAATCCCTTCTCATAAGGCCTCCTGCCAAGTCTATCCAAAGCTGCAGAAGCTTTTCCATTGCCTCTGATGGGCTTTGGGAGATGCTCTGTGGCACAGCAGGGAGCTCTTGTCTGGCAGAACAAGCCCTCCTGAGGAGTGGCTGGACATGGGAGCCATCCAGGTGGCCCTTGGTGGCCTTTATTTCCTGGTGCTCACTGGTTCCCCTCTCCAGAGGGAGAGCAGAGAGGCTCTGCTGGGAAAAGGCTGCAGGGGGATGGGGAGGGGGCAGCTCTGGCGAGGAGGTGATGCCACATGGGGAGAGAAATTCTAGAGAACAGGCAGGAGACATCTCCCCAGTTATCCCTGCTGCTTCATTTGGATGACGTTCATCGGCTGTGCAAGGGAAAGCTCAAGGTATTTTGTGCCAGGCTGGTGTGGGTTTGGCACTGGGCAGAGTTGGTGACTCCCCACAAAGGGCTGCAGGCCCAGTGCCAGGGCCACATGGAATAACAACAATGGGAGACACTGGAAAAGGGCCCTGCGTGCCTGCTTTGTACCCCTGGAATTACGATTCAGTCCCTTGCCACTGGCTGATGTCAGAGCATCACTTCCAGCAGTGTTCAAGAGCTTGTGAAACATTCCCATTTCCCCAGGATGAAGCATCACAGAACTCCTGCTCTTTTGTGCCTTCTCATAGCTGAACTCATTCCAGAGGTCAAGTGGAACGCAGGAACTGTGGACACCTTCCCTGGGATGTGGACATTTCTCCAGGAATTCAGGGATATTTATAGCCCATGACCAGGGAGAGGAGAAGGCTTGTTTTAAAGTAAAACAGGCAGGGACAAGCAGAAATACTGGGGAGACTCTGCTTCCTTCAAATTCCAGAGGCTTCAGAGGAGGAAAGCTTCTTTTTAAGGCTTCTATCCCACAAATATCCCCCAAAAATGCAGGGAGGTGAAGCAGGGGAAATACATCCTGATAATTTGTTTGTGAAGTACCTTGAAGTGCCACAAACTTCTCCCTGGAGCCCAATGTTCTCAGAGTTGTTATCCAGCTGCCTGGTTATCAAATGATCAGGAGAGGCAAAGAGGAGAATTTTGGCTCCCAGCATGAGAAGAGATGACCCAGTTGAGCATCCCACTTCCTGGGAGAAGGAGAGGCCCCGTCCCTTTGGACAGAGGGAAAGGAGGGCTCCAGAAAGCCTCCCAATAATGAAGAGAATTTCCCAGTTTGGATTTGTGGGGTTTTTTTCCCACTCACACAAATTGGCAGTGGCTAGTGGGAGGACAGTCCATGTGGAAAGCTGCTGGGGGAGGATTGCAAAGTGGAGGAAGAGGAAATACATTGAGCCAGAGGGAGAATTGTCCAGGAAAAGGACCATAAGGAGCTGTAGGAGAGAAGGGAAAGAGCAAAACCAGGATCAGATGAGCAACGTGCTCAGAGGAAGGTAAGAGCCAAGGAAGGGACAGCCTGGAGAAACAGAGGGAGAAACGAGGCACCTCACCCTGAATCCTCTTGGCCACTGCCACAACCAGCACGGATTTGGGAGCATCCCAAGGCCTGAAGGGAGCAGAGTGGAGGGAGCTGGCTGAGGAGCAGCCCAGGGCTCCATCCCATTCCCAGGGAATGCAGGCAGCTTTCCAGCCCTGCGAGGTGAAGGGCATTGCACTCGCTGCAGGAAGACGCCAGGCAACCCACAGAGAGCACGAAAGGAAAGAAAACAAAGTCGCTGGGGTTTGGTGGGGATTTCAAAGCTCTGTGCCACGCCCGGCCCGGTTGTTGCTGCTTGGGCTGGGAGCCAGGGCTGGAATGAAGAGGGGAAAAGCTGCTTTATCTCATTCTGCTCCAAACCTGGGTCAGCCCTGTGAATCGAGCGCCTGGGAGAGGAGAAAGTCTCAGAGCTGTGTCTCCAGATACATCTGAGGGACATCAGGCCACCTTGAAAGCTGACCGAGGTGACATTTGTCTTCTCCATCACCTCCATGTCAGCATTCAGCACCCAAACTCCTGAAAGTTCCAAGTTCCCAGGGTGCTGATGCATCCCAGAAAACTCCACTTCACAGCCAACCTGTGGCATGGCTGGAGCTGAATTTAGGGAAGAATCATGTGGAGGGGAACAGCTGGAAATCCATTCCTGAAGAACAACAGAGAAATTGGGAGTCTGGAGTTTGGTAAATACTAAAAAAAAAGGGAAAAAAAAAAAAAAATCTGAGTCATGTTCACAAATGAATAAAATTAAACTGCTGACATTATTTCCAGGAGTCTCAAGGGGACTCACATGGAAAACTGCTATGAAAAGTTTATAAATGGTGGCATCAATTATTAATTTTATTAAAATGCGTGCCCGCAGAGCAGCACTCAGGAACTGCTGCAGGCTTTTCAGGCAGAGCTTGGAGCAACCTGCTCCAGTGGAAGGTACCCGTGATGTGGGGCTGGAAGGAGCTGATCTTTAAGCACCCTTCCAACCCAAACCATCCCAGGATTCTGGGATTGCAGGAACCAGCCAGCAGAGCAGCCAAGCACAGGTGAATGCAGCACTTTTTGCCACGGCCCTGCAGTTTGCCACACGTGGGATATCAACTGATGAGCAGCGACTTGTTGGGGTGCTGTGACTTGTCCTTGTGCCCTGAGGCTCCCAAATCATCCCTTTGGGCTGTGGGAGCAGTGGGAGGTGTGGCTGCTGCCAGCTGTGTCCACCTTCGTGTGGTTTGGGGCTGCAGGGCTGCTGGAGCCTCCTCTGCTGCTGTGATTCATCACCTGCAGCCGGGGTTGTGTCACCGCCGGGGCTGTGACAGCGTGGGCAGTGCGGGGCTGGCTCTGCTCCTGCTCTGCGCAGCTTTGGGCATCACAAAATAAAAGGCATATCAAGGCATTGCTGTCCAAAAAAGGGTTGTGCAGGTGGTGAAAGGCCAGCCTGGAGCGCAGCCTCCTCTGCCCACCCCTGCCCAGTTTATCCCCCAGAGCGGTGGGATGGGGAATGGGGGTCCAGGCTCTGACTCTCAGCTCTGCCACTCCGAGGTGCAGCTTCTCCAGCCCTGAAATCAGCCCTGAAATCAGCCCAGCTCTGCTTGAATTGCTCGTGACTCAGAGGTGTGAGTAAGTGTGAGAACACTCTGCAGCACGGCTCCTCTGATGGGAACTCTCCCTCTTTCACACGCTTCGGAGGTGATTTTTTTTTAAAAAAAATAAAGTCTAAAGGAGCAGAATCTGAGCAAGAGCCAAGGAATTTATTTGCCCATGTGCTTCCTACCTCTCTCTCACACCTCTGTTCTCCTGCAGCTTTGCCTGTGGTGCAGATCTGGGTGGAGTGGAGGGAATAAAGGTAATTTTCTTCATGGGAATCTGTGGGATTTCACATGGGGTGGCTGCACTTGCACGCTTTGCTCAGAGAGGGAGGAAGGCAGAGCTCGGGGTAGGGAATGGCAGGGGGGAAAAAAAAAGCAGGTGAATGTTTCTGAAGCAGCATCTGCTCAGAGGGAAAGGTTGTAGAGATCTCAGCTAAATATTCCTGGATGTGGAACTGGACTTTAGAGGGAAATTATTATGGGATCGAGGGAGAACACGGCAGAAAAGGAGTGGGATGATGGAGAGAGCCTGGGAAAGGATGTCCCTGGAAGAACACTGCCTGTGGTACCTCATCAGGTTAAAAACAGCTCCAAAAGGGAATTTGGGTTCCTGATGTCCCCCAAGGGAGGCTGGGTGTGTCTGGTGCCCAGGCTGGCATCAGATCCATATTGATGTAAATCCCTCCAGCAGTGACATCTCTTTGCCAGCTGCCAGGGTGAAATTCTTGTATTCTGAAGTCCTCACCTGTGAAAGATCAAAAGCAAGAGCGAGGACTCTCCAAGCTGAATCCAGCCTGGCAGAAACCAGTTCTGGTGTGAGCACAGAGGCAAAGGCTGTGTATTGGTATCTGGGTGGAGCTGGGTTTGGGGATTAGCTGAGATCAGCTCCAGTGAGTGACTCCAGGGCAGCAGCAGCTGATTCTGTCACTGGGACCTGTGAGAACCAGCTGGGAGTGGCTCAGGCAGGCAGCATCCCTTTGGAAACCATCGCACTTCCCTTTTTGCTAAAGGCTGAAAGCAAAACTGTCCAGCTGAGGTGGCAGCCCCAGGCACTGGGACATCCCTGGCTGGCATCAACCAGACCAACAGCTCTCATTTTTCACTCAAAACAGAGCAGGGGAATGGCCTTGGGAGCACCTGTCATGTCCTTATCCAAGGCTGTGGGAGAGCACAATAGCCTGGAGAAAAGGAGGCTTGGGGGGGACCCTGTGGCTCTGCACAACTCCCTGCCAGGAGGGGACAGCCGGGGGGGTCGGGCTCTGCTCCCAGGGAACAGGGACAGGAGCAGAGGGAACGGCCTCAGGCTGGGCCAGGGGAGGCTCAGCTTGGACAGCAGCAGGAATTTCCCCATGGAAAGGGTGCTCAGGCCTTGGAAGTGCCCAGGGAGGTTTGGAGTGCCCATCCCTGGAGGTGTCACTCAGTGCTCTGGGCTGGGGACAAGGTGGGGATGCGGCACAGGCTGGATGTGCTGGTCTGGGAGGGCTTTTCCAACCAAAATGATTCTGGAATTCTGGGAAGTGCCACTTTTGGGTGTCACTCAGCCTGTGCTGAGAGTGGGATAAGAGACAGAGCTGGCACTGCTTTGAAGGCTCTGTAAGACCTTAGAGACGCCCGTGAGAAGGAGGCCAGAGAAACACAATAATTGGAAATAAATGGAAATGAATGGGAAGGCTCAAGCTGCTGACATGTGAAGGGAAATGGAAGTGGCACAAATTAGGCAGTGACTAATAGGACACTGCAAACAGAAGGAGGGTCACACACCAACAAGGAAAGGAAAGCAATTAGGGGCATCGTTAAGAGAAATGGAATGACTAATTGAAGGAAAGTGTCAGCTGAATGTCAGGAAATAATTCCTAAGTGGGAGCAGCTCAGAGCTGTGGAACAAGCTCGAAATGAGATTTCCTGAGCTGTTCAAGCCTGAGTCAAGCGCTCAGAATCCACCCCTGACCTGGCAAGAGCCCTGAGCTGCTTCCATTGGAGCCTCTGCTCTTGTCACAGTTGCTTTAAAAACAAAAGTGATGTCAAAGTCCATAAAACACAGCTAAATTTCCACTCAGCCTTCACCACAGGAATCCTTCATTCCTTGAAACTCCTGGTCAGGCACAGACTTTTGGTTCCATAAAACAGCCCTGGAAAGATCTCCAACACTGATTGAAGATGTTTGCCTCGAACCCTTCCTTCTCCTGCAGTTCACAAAAAGCCAAACAACCTCAAATCCTGATTTTATCTTTATTGTCCGCCCTGGAAGGCGCAGTCATTTTCTGATTCATTTACTCCTGTGGCCAGTGCCAGCTTGATCCCTGGAATTGCCTGTCTAGGAAGCTGCTGCCTGCCTGGGAGGGGTGCTCTGCTGTTTTCCAGCTCAGACAGAGCTGCAGGTGGCCTCTGAGTTCCTGAGCATCCCAGCATCCCTGGACTTGCAGTGAAGTTCAGGGGAAGGCTCAGCCTGTGTTGAGCTCTGATTTATTCCTCAATTTTCACCTGGTTTCCCTCAGGAGAAGATAAGAGTGGTGATAGCAACACTCACCTATGAGAGCCACATAAACCTTCTGCTGCTTTGCCCCCATCCCTTCTCTAGAAATGAATTGAAGCCACGGTGATGAACCTACTTTACCAATCCTGGCCCCTGGCCACAACCTGACAATGTGGCTGCTCAGTTATTTTGGGCTTGGAATCCCCTCTCCTTTTCTATCCTGCTTCTCCAGCCAGAACAGAGTTTCAGGGGCAGGAGGAACACAGAATTAAGTGGAACAGCTCTGCCTAATCTTGTCATCATCTGTTCCTGGGAATGGCCTGACATGTGATGCTTGCCCATAATATTTCCTCCAAACTGTGGATTCCAGCTGCTGTTTATCCACTTCCCCAGGAGTCCCCTGGAGCACAGGGACAGGCTCTGCTCGGGGCCACACCAGGATGTGTCTGAAATCCTTCAGCTGTCTGGAGTAGCAGAACCGGATTTTTGTCAATGTAAGCGAGAGGAGATTCTGTCCAAGATGTTCTAATAAAAACAAGAGCCTGCCCTGGGAACAAAGAGCCTCGTGGAAGGTTTTTTCCCAGCTCCTTCAGCACTGCAAAGAAGGGGGTGCTGCTGCTGCCCTGGAGGTGCTGACATTGTTCATGCCCTTCACCCTGCAGCTCCAGTGCTCCAGGAGGTTCCTGATCCTTTAGGGATGGAGGTTTTGCTTGGAGATGAGCTTGAGTACTGATGGACTCAGTAAATACCTCGTAGAACACACAGCAGGGGCAGGATGTCAGTGAAGAGTGAGGAAATGTGGATTTGTTGTCTGCACTGAAACTCAGGCAATAAAATACCTGCAATTTTTGTCTTGGTTCAGTGTTGGCAATGCCATTTTATTTTATTTTATTTTATTTTATTTTATTTTATTTTATTTTATTTTATTTTATTTTATTTTATTTTATTTTATTCTCTGCGTTGAGAGAGATCTGGTTAGGCAAATACTGTCTGTCCAGAACGTGATGGCTGATGATGAAAACATCATTTGTGAGCTGCTCCTGGTCTGATGAAATCCTCTGCTGTGGCTTCCTGGATTGGAGCAAGTTCAAGATGCTCAGAGGGCTGGAGCAGCTCTGCTGGAAGGAAAGACTGGGAGAGCTGGGGTTGTTCACCTGGAGAGGAGAAGCTTTGGGGAGACCTCACTGTGCCCTTGCAGGGCCTGAAGGAGCTCCAAGAATTATGGATTGAGCTGGTGATGGACAGAGAGGCTGAAGGCTCAGGAGTGGAGGCAGAGAGCAGTGGGGCCATTCCAGGCCTCCAGCTCCAGCAGGGTTGCAGTCCTGGGGATGCTGAGCCTGTGGATAGCAGGGAAAACACCCAGGAAACGATGGGAATTTGCAGGTTTGGAACGTGTGAATCCAGATGTTTGTGGCGTGGGTGTCCAGGTCTGGTCATGAATATCAGCTTGGGTGTGTCACCCACAGCTGACAGCACACACGTGGTGACATGGCCTTGGCATCATTTAATGCCAACAAGCACAAATGTCACATTCTAATTCTAATGAACGAGTTCTAACTCTGATCTAATCCAAAAAACTCTGCCAGGATGAATTTGATTTGCATAGACTTTCTGTCTGTTCTCCTTTTAATGCCAAAACCCACTGGATGTTGCCCAAAACCCATTTGCAATTTAAAAAAAAATCTAAAAAATTCTGCTTCATCTCCGCATTACTTGGTCTCCAGGATCTGCAGAAGTTTCTGCTTTAAAGATGTGAAGGAATTTCTTCCTGAACTTTTCCAAGGCGCTTCATCCCCAGGCACACAAGTGGGAACGTGGCAGTGAAGTGTTCTGGTGCTGCTCCAGCTGTGACCCCACTCTTCAACAATCCACTCCCAACACTCCCCTGCTGCAGCTTTCCCACCTGGACAGGGTGTTGATAAGGCAGGAGGCCGGGATGATGAATTGGGGGAGGCTTCCCTGCGGGATCAGACCGTGCCATGACGGATTCCTGACGTCAGCAGGCTGGGGAAAAACCTGGAATCCCAGAAAACACGGCCAGATCCTGCTGGCCTGCTCTGGGAGCAGCAAACAAACACAAATGCCCGGGATAATGCCTGGAAAAGCTTCACCCTGGGCACGGAGCTGTGCTCCTGCTCTTTTCCTGCCGGGATTGGAGCGGGGCCGAGCTGGCAGCGCTTCCCTCCTGGTTCAGAGCTTCAAAGGCTGCTGGTATTTCCTTTGAGTCATCTGGGTGAAGAGGCTGATAAGGCTGGGCTGGGGCTCAGGGAGGTGTCGGAGCCTCTCTGTGCCTGCCTGGAGCTGCAGAGTCCTCCAGGGACGTTCCAGGACTGGATTTGGGCTCTCCTGGGTACAAACTGTGATGGCTCCTGGCAGGAAAAGCTCCCTAGGAAAGGTCAAGCCAACAGGAAACCCCTGAAGAGCAGATTCCACACTGTGGATGAGGGTTAGGATGTTCCAAACCCTGTATCCCAAAGTTCTGCAAACTTTCTCAAGTCCCTCTGTGATGTTTCCTGCTTCCAGACCAGGTCTGATGCACATTTCTGACCCTCTGAAGGTTTGGGAGCACTTAAAGGACTTTTAAAGACAATTTAGTTGTCCCCATCTAAATGTCCCCATTTGAAGAAGTCAACGTGAGCGTACAAAACACAGGGATAAACATTAGAGCTGCATCCCTTTGCCTGGCTGTGCTCTGGTTTTGGTGGAATTCCATCATTTTTTTCAGCAGGAAACACGCTGGGTACTCTGATTAATGTAGCAGGGATGGAGCCAGGCCTTTGCATTTCAGGGTTTGTCCAGAGAGATCCAGGGAAGCTGGAGCAGTGACAACTTCCACGGGGATCATGCAGAAAGCTGGATGGAGTCATTTCCACCACTCACTTCCAACTTCCCCTGCGATTCCCTGAGGCTCTTCCAAAGCAAACAAACCCCTCTTTGCTGAGGCTTTCCCAATTTCCCTCGGACACCAGAACTCTTTAGGGGAGACCAATTCCCTGAGGCTGCTTGCAGCAACTGCTCCTGATGACTCTCCTGCTGCTGCCTCCTTCCAGATGACTCCGAGGTGCCAGGAGATCCTTCCTGTCCCATCCAGTTGGCTTCACTCTGGATGAAGTTGGAGAAAATAAATGGAAACCCCCACAAAGCTCTTGTGTGCTGCTGAGGGAGCTCTGCTTGTCATTAAGGGGCAACTGCCAGGCTGCTGCTGAATTCCAGAGCTTTATTTCCTGGGAAAACAAGTGAACCAACAGGGCAGAGCTGCAGCTGGAAGAGGTTGGAGTGGGATGGAACTTCCTCGCTGCTCCTGTGGCAGTGGGAGAAAACCTGTCAGAGCACACAGAGAGAGTCTGGGAACTGGGAATTGCTCTGCTACTGATTTCCTGCATGTCCCTGGGCATAATCTTCCCGTATTTCCTCTTCTCTTGGATTAAAAAAAAATCGTATTGATTCTGTGCTTCTGCAGGGAGCAGCGAGGACCGGGACCTTGAGCGTTTTTTTGGTCCTCTAAGTCCTGCAGATGGATAGAAATTCAAATTCATGTGTCAGACACTGAACCTGGTGCCAAGCAAAGGGACTGAGCTGGGAGAGGTCATCACAAAATTATGTCTCACTCTGGATTGTGCCAGAAATTCCCTTTGGTTTGCTTTCCGTGGCGAGAGGCTCTGTTTACGTCAGAAAGAATCTTCAGCCTTTCTGCACCAGGCTGGGAAGCTCACAGAAACCCTGGGATGAGGCTGATGCTGTCCAGGGTCTCGGCCAAATGTGCTGTACAAACCCCGGGGCTTCCCGCACGTTCCAAGAGCCTCCAGATGAATTTAAGATGTTCAGGATCGAGGAGACGTGGAAAAAGGGGAATAAACCATGGATGGTGTCCTGTAACATCAGTGGAACATCCATCCTGCACGAGGAGTTCCTAATCCCATTCGTATTCCCAGGTGGCACCACCAAATGAGAGAGGAGAAAACTTCCAGCAGCTCCTTGTGGTTTCAGCTTTAATAACTCTGATCCCCATTCCCACCTTCCTTAATTTATTTTTTTAAATTTTTTTTTAATCATCTGAAAGGTTACCAAGTCTTGTCTCCTCTTCTTCTGATCAGCCTTCAGTTGGAAAGAAAAAGGAGAATTCCAGAAAAACGGCTCCCAGCAGAAAGAAGGGACATCAAGAAAGATGTCAGGGAGGTTTTTATACAGCTGACCAAACTTTTACCTCCATGGACAGTGTGGAAACTTTTGCACACCTGGAACAGGAGGAAAAGTCTTTTTTTTTTTTTTTTCCTGTGTATTTTTTTTTTTTTTTCACAGAGTTGTTTCCATCTCCTTTAAATTTTGGACAGAGGAGGTCAGCACTAAAAATCTTTATGTATTTGTCAGTCTCACCATAACCAGGAATCAGTAAATGCCTTCTAAATCTTACCTTTATACAGAAAACAAATCTGGTTTTCCATATAGATTTATCTTCGTTTAAATTTTGTGTTTAAAGTCAGAAATCCCCAGATTTTATGGATTTACCTTTCAGATTATGAAACATTCCTCCTGACCCTTAGAAACCCATTGATTCTGCTTTTCTTGTGGCAAGCAGGAAGAGATATCACCCCTATCATAACTGAGTTTTGTTTTTCTTTTCCGTTAAGTGCTTTGTCTCCTCAGGAAAAGCAGGACATCCAAAAGGTCTTTTTTATACATCTTTTAATGCATGATTTTCCTCATTACCTGTAAGTTCAGATCCCAGCTGGGATTTCCAGTTCTCTGAGCTGTAACTCTGAAACATTGCAGGATTTAAAATGTAAGGAGCAATTTCTCAGAGCACTGAGCAGCCCTGAGCTCTCCCCAGTGCTCACAAAACACAAACTTTCCCTGGATGCAGGGTGAGGATTTCCCTTCCCTGGTTGCAGGATATGGATTTCGTGTTGTTTTCCTCTTAAAACACTTTGGGACTCTCAACCTTCATTCCCTACATGGTCAGATATGAAGACAATTCCCTGCTCGGAGCACTGCCAGCTGATGGCCCAATCATTCCCCAGGGCCGTGTATTCCCTGCCTGGAGGATGGAGTGCAGGGTGGAAATCCAAGAGGATGAGCTGGATTTCTACCCCACGGAGTTGTCCTGAGCTCAGAGCCAAGCCCAGCCCCATTGGGATGGGGGATTTTTGGGATCCCTTGGAGACTGGCTGGAAAGGCACCTGCTGCTGCTGCTGCCTGACAGGAAGCTGTAACAGGAGCTGAGAGGAATCACCTTTCCCAGGCAGGGGAACACAAGGTTCATCCCCATGGAATACCAAGAACAGGAGCTCTGGAGCAGGCAAACAGAAGTTTGAACGTCCTGTAATTCCAGCTGCTGCCTGGGCACTGGGTAATTATTAGACAGCTCTGGCTTGTCAATATTGCAAAAATTCCCTAATTGCACTTTGCTTCTTCCCTCTCATTCCACCTTCTCCTCTGCCTGCATCCATGGGAATGTTTATCCTCCCAATTCCCTCTCTGTGAGATGGCACATCCCATCCTGGTGTGCTGGAAAATGAACCTTTAATCTGAGAGGGAGCAATTCCTTCCAAAGCAATAAGGAAAGAGCTGCTCCTCTCTTGGAAGCAGGTGAAAACATTTTTGCAGCAGCCCTTTCACTTCTTTCCCCTTTGTTTTTTTTTTCCTCATTAATGTGGTTTAAAGTTAATTACAATATTCCAGAGCCTGTTGTCAGCAAAGCTCTAACAGGGACTCAGTGCAGCCTCTGGTCCATTCTAAGGCAAATTTTCCATTCTCTCCTGAAGCACTGCAGGGATATACAAAAAAAAAAAAATAAAAAAATTCTACAGTGCTTTCAAATTTTCCTACCCACCAGCAGTTCTGAGTCATGTCCAGGCACAGAGGTTTTCCTTGGGGAGCAGAGGAGGTTCATTAACAGCCAGAGCAGCTCCTCTGCCTGTGCTGCTCAACACCCTCAGTCACCCCAATCGTCCCCTCAGATCCAACCCCTGCAGCTCTACAAGAATAAAACAAACGTTCACCCCCAGGTGGATTCCTGATTTTCTTCAATCTCGTGTCTTCTTCCAGGAAAGGCCCTTTAGGCTGCCCTTTTTTGTTCTCTGCTCTGCTGAACTACAGGAACAGAAGGGGTTTTTAATCAATATCTCCCAACCATTCTGAGCCTGCAGCAAAGAGAGGTGCAGGGACCAGGTGCAAAGGTGTGGTTTGTGACTTTGGGTGCAGGCAGGCACAGATTTGCTGACATTAAGGAATTAAAATGTGCAGAAGTGAATGAATGAGCCAGGAAAGTCCAGAGCATTCAGGGAATCCCCTGCCTAGAGGAGAGAGCCCCAGGCTTTCCCTGTTCCTGTGCTGCAGAAAGGATGGCAGCAGTGCCTTCCAGGCCTTTCCCTGCCCTGTGGCTCTCCCAGCTCCCTGGCTGTGCATCCATAACATCTCTGATGTCACTGCTGGTGGCTCAGGAGCAGGAATCTGGGGATTAAAGGAACATTTCCTGTGAAAGGGATACCCAGGTGCACAGGCATGGATCTCAGATCCCTCCTGCACTCCAGAGCTGTTCCCTGTGCTCGTTGCAGGGCTCATAACCAAGTTCCTGCCCCATTTTGGTGTCTACAGAAGGCTCCAGGCGGGAATATTTTGTTTTCTTGCCCTCCCCTGTGGCACTGACAGGATTTGAATCCCCCAGCTCCAGGCCCTGCACAAATTTGGAAATATTTTATCTCCAGAGGAACATCAAACAGCTGAGGGCTGGGTCTGTCAGGGCTGGGCCAGACGCTGGAATTCCTCCCCCTCCCCAGCAAAATTCCTGTGAACTGGGGTCTCCCACATCTCCCACAAAAGCTGCTGAGTTCGTTTGTAACAACAACAACCCAGACTGTGAGGACTGGGTAATTAATGAGCTTGAAATCTGTGGGGGAAAGGAGATCAGGGGGTGGCTTGGCTGGTGGTGACAGTGCTGGGGCCAGAGCCACGACCTCCTGCTCCCACTCCTGCTCTGAAGGAGGAGGTTGTTACTCTTGGCACCAGATTCCAGAGAGATGCAGCCACTCCGAGCTCCTCCACCTGCCCCAGGAAACCATCCACATCCACGGCTGGGAGCTCAAGCTGCCAGCAGGTAAAGGAGAGGGGTGCTGTTTATTTTAGTGTAGCTGATTTAATGCCTTATCATTACTTTTCATATGGCTGTATCCATAATTATTTATTTTGGGCTTCGAGCAGGATTTTCCCTTTTAAAACTGCACCCACTTGAACTCGGCAGCTGCCTGAACTCATGCAATAGGAATGAGCTGAGATTTCCAGGGAAAGGGAATGCAAACCTTCCTGTGAAATGTTTCTTACCAGGGTCTATCAGCTACAGCCACCCTGGAGCTCTCAGTCTGGACAGGGACAAGGCTCTTTTCCAGATGGAAAGTCTGGGATGCACTGCCTGACACCAGATTCTGGATCTGTCCCACACCTCAGCCAGGCCCTCGGGAAAGGATTTAAGGTGCTGTGGAAAATAAGGAGTGAGTTGCTCTCAGATGACAGGGACAAGAGTTCCTTCCCTGCAGTCACCTCTTGTTTTTGTGGGGCAAAGCCTGGTGCTCCATCAGTTCTTGGTGGTGACAGAGAGACAGAAGCTGCCTTAGGCCAAGCTGAGTGTCACCCACAAGATGTGCCCCTGGCCCCAATGGGGACATTGTGTTGCTGTGATCTCCTCAATCTCTTTCTTTCAGCAGTGCAGGAGCAGTTTAGGAGACAAATCCAAGGATCTGTGCAAATACCTGGTGAGAAGCAAGGGGTGACAGACCAAAATTGCTGCTCCCTGTCCTTGTGTTGTCACACATGGAGGTGCTGCTGCTGCTGGACCACACCTGAGCCCTGAGATTCAAAGCAGCAGCTGGAAACGAGACACAAACCTGCCCTGAGTGCCCTGGGGAGTCCCCAGGGTCCTGTTCCCACATTCTCCTGGCTGATCCTGCAGGAATGGAGCCCTGGAATGCTCAGGGATGCACACACATCCCGCTGATTACATCCCACATGCAACCAGGGTGACTGGGGAGTTCATCAAGGACAGGGACAGCAGGGAGAATGGGGAGCTCAGGAGGTGAAAAACTGGGATAAAAGTGCTCCTGATGGAGCAAAGGAGGTGGGACAAGGCCAGCCCAGCACAGCAGCTCCTGGCTCTCCCTGCAAAAATCACACAGGCTCCTGCCCAGGACTGGTTGAAGGATGAAGGATGAAGTCGATTTGTTTGCATCTGCCTTTGTAAAATCCCCCCAAATCCTGTGCAATTCCATGAAATTCATGCCTGCTGCTCTCTGGCTGCCACAGCAGAGCTTTTAGGAGCCTCCAGCCCCTGACTCAGAGGGACCTGGCAGTGGTGGGGAGAAGAGCTCAGAGCGATTTCCAGGAGAATGGGAATCTCAGGAGAGAAGTCAGAAACCCCATGGAGGAACCTGCAGCGGCCTGGAGGGAGGAGTTCTGCCCCATGGGAGTTCAGGGGCATTTCTGCCTTTTCCCCTCCTAAAATCCCACCCCAGACCCACATTTACACCCAGCCTTACATTTGGGCAGTGCAGCATCTCCCTCCTTGCTCCACCTGCTCCTCCAGGACACCTTTCCCAGCTTCCCACTTCCACCAGAGAGTTACACAAGTGATGATGAAACCAAACGGTTTTGACCTTTGAAGTGGGGAATCAATGGCTGGGCAGGGCTCAGTTCCCTGCAGGAATATTTAAGGGGCACAGCAGGAAGGTCGCAGGAATTTCTTTCATTCCGGGGAGAGGGCAGGGAGCCAGCCCGGTGTTGTGCACACCTCAAGCATCCAAATCTTCATTATTATCTTGGTTTACGTGGCCTGGCCTACTGCCCTGCCCTGGGGAGCAGCTCAGCTGCAGGAGTGAAGCCAAAAGATTTTTTTTTTTTTCCTCTTTCTTTGGGAGGTGGGAAATATTCCTAGAACTGGAAATGTAAGTGGAGAAAACTCCTCTCAGGGATGGACACAGGTGACTCTCAGATAAAACTGCAGGCACAAGGGGTGGTTCCTGGAGAATTCCTCTTCTGCAGCAGCATCTCCAGGGATGCAATCAAAAACTCCTCAGATGGGTGCAAGGATGGATTTTTTTTTTTTTTGTGGGGTTTTTTGTTTGTTTTTGTTTTGCTTTGTTTTGTTTTTTTGGGGTGGGTTTTTTTGGTTTTTTGTTTTTTGGTTGGTTTTTTTTTTTTTTTTATGGCAAAAAGCTGAGCCTTTGATTCTTTCTGGTGAACTGAGGAGAAAAATCCCATTCTCTGGGGAATGGGGAGGAATTCTGGAGGATACAAGGTTCTAAAAACGCTGAATCTGTGCCTCCATGGAAAAGGTCCATAGTGGGAGTAGGAGAGGTAGGAATTGCAGGTTCTCTAGTCCAACTTGGAGCCATTTTTTATCCCAAATATTCTGCCAGGAGCTGGGGGAAGGGGCGAATTTGAGCTTGCCGGGGCTAATTTTAGCACCAGACAGCCTTACACCATTTCCCTCAGGGCTGGCAACATCCAGAAAAATTAAAATAAAATCAACCCCAGATTAAAACCACCCAATTACCATCATGCAGCAAATAAAAAAAAGAAACCAAAAAACAAAACACTCGTCAGAGATGTAATCGGCCGTGCTATTAAACCCCGGTACCACACAACGCCCCGTTCCCAGATACCATCTCCGAGGTGGGTGCCGCACACAATAGCCCATCTAAAAGCAATTACAGGCATTGTTTAGGGAGTTACAGGCATTGTTACAGGGGTTGCGTAAGGGGTTAAACAGGGGTTGGTTAAGGAATTAAACAGGAGTTGATTAAGGAGTTAAACAGGAGTTGTTTAAGGAGTTAAACAGGGGTTGATTAAGGAGTTAAACAGGAGTTGTTTAAGGAGTTAAACAGGGGTTGATTAAGGAGTTAAACAGGGGTTGATTAAGGGGTTAAACAGGAGTTGATTAAGGGGTTAAACACAAGTTGTTTAAAGAGTTAAACAGGGGTTGATTAAG
>VWYO01011982.1:9912-114067 GCA_013400275.1 Rhadina sibilatrix | reverse complement strand
AAAAAAAAAAAAAAAAAAAAAAGGCAGATTTGACTGGCATCTACTTTTTCCAGGTAAGGCCACAGCACGTAAGGGGAGCTGTTAGCCAAGCAAAGAGCTTGAGCTAAAAAGAAGGAGCAGGATAAACAACCAAAAGATTCCTAAGCACTGAGTAAATATCAAGAAGTTGTAGAAAACATTGAACCCATTTGGAAAAAAGCAACCATTACCTCATCGTTCATTAGTTCAAGTTTAATCAAATACCAAAGTTATTACAGTTTTTATTATGTATCCAACATTAGTAAGAGAGAAGAGGAAGGAGTAAGCCCCCAATCAAATGCAGATGGCTTCACGTGTTCAGTCATCCTCAATCTGAATGCTCTAAATAAACATAAATGTAGGACAACCAACAGCTAATGCCACAGCTAATTTACCAAAGCTATTATGTGAAGATCTGCATAGTGACCTTGAAGTAGAGTCCCTTACCCAATCAGCCCATACCAGCAAGACTCGGAACTCCCAGATCTTGGCAGAGCTCAGCAAACAGAAGCTGTGCCAGTGCCTCACCATGCCCATCATAAAAACTTTCTTCCTTATTTCTAGTCTGGATGGCCCCTCTTTTAGCTTAAATCACTACCCCTTGTCCTATCACAACAGGCCCTCCTAAAATGTCTGGCCCCTATCATTTTCATATTCTTCTTTCCAGGCACTTTACCCCCAAGTATAACTTCGAAGTCTGTGCTGCAGAAAAGCAGAGCCATGCAGCTCACAACAAAGACCAAGCAACCAACCATCTGAGCAGGAAATGTTGGGAACATGCCCCTCTCCAGAACATACACATTTGACCCAAGGCTTCAGGCAGGTCTCCTGACACTGAGAGCCCAGAATCCACCCCAGAGAAGCCCCAGCAGGTTTGTTTCTGATGCTATAGTTAGAGTGCAAGATAGTGCAGCATGTTATCGGCATCAACATCAGCAAACTTTCTCCCACCTAAAGGACAGTTCAAGACTTTGCTCAGGCTGATGGCAACCAAATTCTACTCCTCACACTCTAAATAAGGATTATCTTTTGAATTGTGCAGTTTCATGAGCAAGTTTTGTAGTACTGGAAAGAAACTAAGTTATGAGGAGCACAACTTTATAGATAGCTCTATGAACCCCCAGATTAAAATCCAGACACACCCAAGTTCACACAGGCAGTACAACACACAAGACACCTGGTCCCTAGTTTCAGAGGATCCTGGAAGTCAGACTCACTGAAATTTACTCTAAGCTCCCACCCATTTTGGAGTTGACCCAGGAAAGGCTATGCACAGGAGAACAATGCTGTGGCCAAAATAACAAATACAATCTTGTACTTGCCATGTGTTCTTGACAATCTTCAGGAACAGAAGATTTGCTGCCAGCAAAACAATTCACTCTGTCACAGCCTCCTCATAAAGGGTTCTCCATAAAGGCAAGAGCAGGTGGCAGAAGCAGGTTACAGACTCCAGGCACATACCTCAACTGGGCTATTTTTAAAACGCCTCAGAAGAGGGATGAGATGCTCTCAGGCCTTTCCAATCAATTCCCTGTTTGAAGCATGGCTTTTGCTCTGGTCCCTCCTGATCCTGCAGCTCCTGAACTAATTTACTTTAGATTTATGGCTGGAGAATTGTAATGTCAGCTGTAGTGCACTTTTACAGACTAAACCTCAGACATTTAGAAACAGATTAATTTGTCTTTATTCACTCAAAACTCCTCAAATCTTGCATTTTCTGCAGTATAAAAGAAATAAAAATGTTTACTTACAAATCAAGTTATAACAAGCAAAACCGCAAGTGGATAGGTACAATATAAAAATATGCAGTACTTCCAGACACTGCCTACAATTGAACAAATGTTAGGATATTAAATATTCTTCCCCTAAAATTCCAAGTATCAAACAGATACCTCATTAAGGTTCAGGTCACTCAACCAAGAACTATCCCACACATTAGACCAGTCCTCCTGTAGAAGAAATGTGTGAGCCTGCTGAGACAGATCACAGCTCACCAATTCTGGAGCAAGTGCTGAAAAAAACCTTCTTAGCTACATCCCTTGTAAAGGTGATTACACTACACGAGGAACTTTCTGGCACAAAAGAAACTGAACTAAACAGCAGAAGACTACAACATAATGCTTTCCCCCACTGAGTACTGGTAACTAAGAGGAAGAAAAACATGTTCTACTATATTTAGGCTTTTAATTTGGATTAAATACATTTTAATGTATTTAAAAATGGAAAGAATATAACCAATATGCAGGGCATTCTTAGCTAATTTTACGGGGTTGTTTCAAACTCACAAGATCAAGATCTCAGACAATTCATGACAATATGTTCTCTTCTGTCAGCTCTAAGCAACATAGTTATGCACTTATTTGGGGTGGGAGGAAAACATGAACATAATTCTTACATTCTCCATCCTCTCATTTATGAAAGCCACAAAAATAAAAGTTGACTTTTTTTCACAGTAACAAATACACATTCAAACTCCACCCCAAAACAGGAAGCTTCTCACACATTGATAGTTTTCTTCAATGACTTGCACCCCTGAAGTTTTCAGAGACAATCCAAAGAAAGCATTAACCATCTTGCTGCTGAATGAAAGGGTTTGGAATAGCTTCCATTCCATCCTGTGGACAAATGAGAACCACAGAAGTCCCTCTGCAAACCACAAGTCCCAGCTGACGCGTGTCTTCTGTTAATTTAAATTGATCATCCGGATCTACAAAGCAGAGACCCATGGTTAGAACCAGAAAATGAGAAAAAGAAACCAAATTCCATCAAGTTCAAAAGGCACAGACATACATGTTCTTTCCTGGCATAACTGCTTTGTTTTATTGAACACATGGACTATACAGGTGATGCAGGAGTGACATCTGATATTTTCAAGACCTTACTGACAGTGAGCAATAAAGAAATTTGCTTTGTATGCAACCAAAAGCAGAACACATCTATTAAAAAATTCAAAGGCCCTTTCATTCATCTGAAAAATAGTATACATGGAAGCGATTAAAAAAAGCTCTTGATCCCATTTCAAATGTCATTATAAACAAACACTTGGGGATGAATGCAAATCAGAAAAAGACCCTGACTTCTCAATGCACCCTTGAAGAGAGTCCATTCCTAGATCAGGCCAAACAGGGCTGGATCAGGACAAGCAAACACTCACAAATCAGCCAGTTCTACCTTCCATGAGAAATGAACAATACATTTTAAACCTCCCTTTTTAAAGGGAAAAATCAAAGCTTCAGGTGTTCCCTTTTAAGCAGGTAGGAGAATACTCTTCAAAAACACTGTCCTATCAAATGATACATTTTGTATTAGAGAGGAGAGAGACAAACTGCTTTACTCAAGCTTTAGAGGACATGGGCAACTAATGAGGTAACTATAGAGGAGCTCAAGCAAGGACTACCAAGGGTGTTCTATCAAAGGGAATGTGCTTAACCTAACTTCTGCTGTAGAACCACCTTTAAAGGTCATCTTCAATTAGACCCAGTTGCTCAGAGTCCCAGCTTTGAATGCCCCCAAAGATGGGGCACCTACCATCTCTCTGAGCAACTTGTCCCAGTGTTTTTGTCACCCTCATTACAAAAAAAAAACCAACCCTCTTCCTTGTATCTAAATCGACCAAACTTTAGTTTAAATCCATTACCACTTGCCCTGTCACAACAGGGCCTGCTGAAGGATTCACCCCCATCATTTCCCTTAAAAGTTCTGAAAGGCCACAACATCTCCACAGAGCCCTCTCTTCTCCAGGTGAAGACTCCAAGCTCTCCCAGCCTGATTCCAGAGCAAAGGGGCTCCAGCCCTTGGAGCATCTCTGTGCCTCCTCTGGACTGGTTCCAGCAGCTGCAATCCTCCTCATGTTGTTCCCCAGGGCTGGGGGTAGCTTTGCAGGTGGGAGCAAGGCAGTGGAGCAGAATCCCTTCCCTGGGGATGAATCCCCCATCCCTGGCAGGGATGCAGGCCAGGATACAGCTGGCTTTGTGAGCTGCAAGCATGTATTTTCCAGCTTCTCATCCAGAGGCATGTCCAAGTCCCTCTCAGCACGGCTGCTCTCAATCTGTTCAGCCCCCAGCCTGGACTGATACCACGGTTGTCCCAAACCAGGAGCAGGTCCTTGTACTTGAATCTTGCTGAACCTCATGAGGTTTCTGTGGGCCCTCTTCAAAACCTTGTCCAAGTGCCCCTGGATGGCCCCATCCTACAGGTGTGTCACTTGCAGACTGCAGGGTGAACTTGATGCCACTGTCTATGCCACTGATGGACACTAAACAGTACTGATCCCCCACAGAGATCCCTGAGGGACACCCCTTGTCATTGCTGTTCATGAGGACATGAAGCCATTGACTACTACCCTCTGGATATGACCATCCAACCAATTCCACATTCACCAAACAGTCCATCCATCAAATCCACCTCTCTTCAATTTAGGGAGAAGGATATTGTGGGAGACTGTGTCAAAGGCTTTACAGAAGTACAGATAAAAGACATCTGTAAGCCCTTCCTTGTCCACTGATGAAGCCACTCCATCACAGAAGGCTACTGAGTTGGTCAGACAGATTTTCCCTTGGTAAAGCCATGGTGGACATCTCAAATCACCTCCCTGTCCTCCAAATGCCTTAGCAGAGCTCCAAGGAGAATCTGTTCCATGATCTGCCCAGGCACAAGAGGTGAGGCTGACAGGACAGGAGTTCCCAGGCTCCTTTCTACCCTTTTGAAAAAGGGGTTCGATGTTTCCCTCTTTCCCATCACCTGATTGCCATCACTTTTTAAATATTTTAGAGTAGCTTGAGAAGTGTATCAGCCAATTCCCTCAAAAACATTGGGAGCATGTTGTCAGGTCCCACAGACCTGACACCTTATCTCTTTCTTTACAAGACAGCTATCCCAAGCATGCTGCAAGTTTGGGTGATGTTAATCTACAGTTTCTGCTTATTCACTCACAGAGCTCTAAGATTTCTGTCAAGAGGGAAGCTTTCCAAAGATTGCACATGACTTACCTCGCATATACTCAATAGTACCATCCAACACAAGGTTCAGAAGAGGGTCAAATCCTTTCAAAACACCACTTGCTATTGAAGAGCACACAGAAAACAATGATTAGGACCAAAACAAGGTACACAGCACCACAAGACTTCATGAAAGGTACATACAGTTCTCTAGCATGGTTCCCTCCTTCAGGCAAGGCCAAACAAATGAGGCCAGAGATATTAAACAGTGTCCTCTTCATCAATGGCCAGTACACAAAAGATGGTCTGCATTGCACCAATTAAAACTTACAGACTTTTCAACCATTTCTTCAAAATGTTCTTCAAGACACTAACATTTCTGCTTTCAGCCAATTTCAAGGGCATTTTAAGAATACTGTATAACAAATCAGTACAAGTCACACAAAAGAAAAAAAAAAAGACAAGTCCAAACCAAAAGGAATATCCTTAATGAAAGGCTGTGGTTAAAAATGAAGCAAGACCATATTTTAAGTTCTATCCTCAGAAACCCCATCTTCTAGGTGCCCTCCTGGCACCTCATGTCTTTAGCATAAGCACTGCCTCACAGGAAGGCACTGCAGATAGACCAACACTTTGTCCTAATGGAGAACATGATTCCACAAGACTAAATCACTAAATATATCACAAAATTACATAGAGTGACGTCCCAGTTTGATAAATACACTTATCAGTAAGGAATTCAAGTAACTTCCAAACCCTTATAAGCATCAGGTCCCAGTGCAGTTTTAAAATGCAGCACATGGTTAACTCAGACAAGCAAGTGCCTGCGGGTGGCACCAACCGCACTGGGATGTCGGGGATGGAAAGGCACAGTGGCATATATTGAACCACGAACTCTGAGCACGCTTACCATGTCAAGAGATGTATTAATTGTTACATCCATAAACGTTTCTTTGTTCTTTTAAGTGCACCCTTGCAATGCAATGCAATACAATAAAACAAACAAAAAAAAATCACAACAAAAAACCAAAAACAGCTAAAATAAGGCCGTTCAAGACAACTAATAAAAGAGAAGATGCACAGATGAGCCATAAAGATAGAAGTGCACCCAGGAGATGAATGGAATAGTTAAATGAGAAAAGGTTCGCATCAGTAACTACAACCACTAATAAATAAAAGCACTCGCTACTCCTCTCGTTCCCTTGTTGGGAAAGCAGCGTGAGCAGGGGGGCAGAGCATCGGCTGAGGGAAAACGCCAAAAGGCAAAAGAGCTCCGTGCTGCAGCCACGCGCTGGTCTCACCTTCCCGCCCGCCCTGGAACTTCACCCGGATGGTCTTGTCGATGTACTTGGAGAGATCCAAGATGCTCTCCTTCTTCTTCTTCTCCTTATCCTACGGCAGAGCACAGGCGGCCCAGTTAACGCGAACCATCCGCGGAGACACAGCCCCGGAAGGCTCCAGCGGGATCCCACGGCGGCGGGATGGGGACGCGGAGACAGCACCGACACCGACACCGATCACCGGCACCATCACCGCCCGACGCCACAGGACCGCAGAGCCCAAACCGCCCCACTCCTCACCGCCATCTTCCCCGCGCCGCCGCCGCCGCCGCCGCCACCGCCGCCGCCACTCGCCATTTCATGCGGCACCGCCAGAAGTGACGTCGCGCCCCGGCGGAGCGCGTTGGCGGCTTGGGGCGGTGGGGCGGGACATCCGGGGCGGGCTCTGGGTACCCGGTGCGGAAGGGTCCGGCCCGGCCCAGGTCGGAACAAAGCGGCGGCGGCGCGGCAGGCCCGGCAGGCCCGGCATGGCGGCGCGGCCGGCCCGGCTCCGCCTCTGGCTTCTCCTGCATCTGCTTCCACAGGTCAGTGGCTGTGCCAGGCTGTGCGCTCCCCGGGCCACCCTGCCCGAGGGCGGAGAGGGGCCCCGGGCGTAGCCGGGCCCGGGCGGGCTCTGCGCCGTGTCCGTGCCCGGAGCCGCCTCCCGCGGGCGCTCAGCGGTGCTGCAGCCGCCCCCTCAGCGGGCCGTGGCCGCAGGACGGCAGCGGAGCCCATGGGGCTGCCGGCCCTGCCCTCCGCTATTTGGCAGTGTTGATCTGCCTGCGGGTCTGGGGTTGTTTGGGACTTTTTTATTCTTTCCGGAGTAACTAGCGTTTTCCTCGCAGTTCTTAAAACTTCGGAGCCCCCGTGGGCCCATCCCAGCGTCCTCGCCAGGCAACCCCAGGGAGGGAAGCGCAGCCGAGCCCCCAGGCCGGATCCCCGCAGGGACGACTCTGGGTTTATCCCGACTGAAAGGCTCCCTATAAGGAAGCATCCAGCAGAAAAGAAAGGATTTCTGCTGACCCTGACTCTGTATAGTCTGTCTTGAGTCTTGTATTGTCATTACTAAAATTAATATTTTAGTAATGACAATACATAATGGATACGTTTTTAAGGGTGTGGCAAACTAGGAGTGCAGTCCTGATACAGGAGAGAGTGGATTTCTAGCAATTGCATTGCATGGTACATAGCTTTTGCCTTTTGAGTTCGGTGTTTTGTTTTCTGAAAATTTTGAAATGTCATTTAATGTGTCATTTAAACTTCTTGACTGTTTATTAGGTAATTTGGAGCGTACTGTGTCTTCTTGAATATTATTGGGGTAACATCTTAACATAGAACTCTAATATTTTCTTCTTACCCATCTGTCTCGTTACTGATTCCTTGCCAGTAATTTTTAGTTACTGAATAGTCTGGTTGTCAGCTAACTTCTTTATTTCTGTATCATCCCCTTTTTTCATCCATTCTCTTTAGCTTTGTTACCTCTTCATTATGCTCTTGCATGCCCCGTGTATTTTGTCATCTCCACTGATGCTTCACAGGGCTTGGTAGTGCCAGTGTAGGTCCACAAATTAATAAGATTTAATTAACAAGAACAAGTCAAGGACTGGCGTAGAGTCAGTTTGATCCATCAGTTTGGGGAAGGTGAGCACATGGCAGTGCAGAAGGACAGCGGGTGAGATAGTCCACTGGTGGGTACTCTTCAGCTCCACGCATTGCAGCACATTCCTGTCTGTAAGCATTTGGTATATTTGTCCAGTGGCAGTGTTACTGTACTTGAGTAAGCTTGGGCAGACTGGCCAGGGTGCTGAAACAGTCCTGCTGCTGCTGTGAAAAGTGGATGGACTGTGTGCTGCCAATATGTTTCTGTTAGCCAAGCTGGCATTTTAAAAGTTTGCTTGAATACCTCATATTGTGCATTACTTCTGCGTCTCTTTTGCTTGCACTTGTTGGGATGGTTTTGGGTAGTCCATCCTCCTCTGCTGCACTCGTCCTGGTTTGGTACCCCTGTGACTGATGGCTGGAGTTATTCCGGGGGACAGAGCTGACAGCTGTTGTCAGGAGCTGCTGTGTGCATTTGCTGCACCCCAGCTGTACTCATTCTCAGTGCCTTATTCTTGCCTTAGTGAGTATATACCTTTGTCTCCCTCCCTGAAACAGGACAATGGAAATTTTTTTGTTGTTTGTTTTCCCTGAGGCAAGAGGAGGTAGTGTCCACATTTGTTTCTATATTCTGATTTAGGGAGAAGGATCAGCTTGGGTCCTGAAGCATGGCTCTTCCAAATCTGGGGTCTCATCTGGGAGCACTTTAAGAGTGGATCTTACCAGATCCAAGTCAATTTGCACTTAGATCTTGCTTTGGTATTTGAGTTCTCACATTGCCTTTAAGTGCCCATTCCTTCCAGGCATTGTTACCCCTCAGCTGTCCTGTAACAACAGCAGATACGTGAGCCTTTGACTAGTGACGAACATAGTAACATGATATGTAGCGAATGTGTTGGGTCCAGCTGACCTTCACTATAGCAGCTTTCAGCAGAATATATTGAATTGAGGTGATGGGTTTGTATTTTAAATTAGGGCATTCTGTGATATGGGTCCAAAGAATTGGAAGTAGTGTCTGAAATTCTGCATTAAGATAGTGGCTGACAATTTAGTCTCCTGGAATTAATCCGTTATGAATATGTAGCTGTCTGCAGTGTACAGTGTTTGTTGAAGGAGTGTTTTATTTGAGTGCAGCTTTGCTGCCTGCTATTGCTGGTCTCCAGATGGATCAGTGCAGTTCATGGGAAAGAATGACTCCAGCTCCTGGGAACTCTCACATGGTACCTAATGTAAAAGTAGGATAGCTCATTCATTCCTTGTTCAAGGAACACAGCTCCCAGTGTCTGTGAAATCTCTCTGAGATGTGGTTGACCAGGTCAGTTAATAGAGCTAATGAAAGCAGAAAAGGTGTATAGGACGTCCAGGTGAGTGTGGGGCCAGAGGCAGGGAAGAACAAACAAGACGGACATTAGGTTGGCTCAGTCACTCACACTGCAGTTTCTTGAAACACGGGTGAGCTGAATTCTTCCTCTCCACCTTCTTCCATCGTTTAACTTGCAAGTCCAGTGGTTGCCTCTGAGATACATTAATACACCTAAAAAAACTTGCACAGCAAAAAAACTGGGGAGTATTCTTCTCTTTTATACATTAATCTGTGGAAGGCCCTGATGAGATTCAGAGCCAACAAGTATACCCTTCTGTTACTACAAACATTAGATTAGCTCGTTTGTCTGTTAAATTCTGCCCTCAGATTTTACATTTCTGTTATGGGAAAACCTTTTCCAGTTTTGCAGCTTTATAGAAAACACTTTCTTTTGTGTTAATTATACAATTTTGTGTGCTTTTTAAGCCATAGGATCAGTAAGAAGCAACTATTAAAAGATACCTTACTGTCACAGTCACTGTTGTTTTTCTGTGTTTGAAAAAGGCTACACTTGGTATCCAAACACTTGGAAAAGAGCCTTTGGGATTGTAGACACATTGTCTAGGATCTGCACAGGAGATGGCATTTTCTCCTGGGTTAATCTAGGACGTGAAGTGGTCTCTAGGAATAAGGAAGCATCATAAATGTTTCCACTATGCCAGTGCATCAGCAGCACTGCTTTGAGGTTTTTTTTGTCTCATACCTACTGACATAAATAAAAACAAAACTGGTGCATCAAAGAACAAACAAACAAATAACTATACTTTGATTTTAAGTGATAATAGCTTTGTAAAAATGTCTGTTAATCCACATTATCCACAGATTATATTCTCCACAAAGTTTCTAAAACTCTGTGTTCCCTCTTCTGCTTTTAGCCCTGCTCATATTGCCTTTAATTCCTCTCATGCTTAATTTTTATTTGGCTTTTGGCACACAAATCCATTTAGCTTCTAAAATGTTTTCAGCACTTCACGTTAGGAGCCTTTTACTCCCTTAATACTTCTTTGAAGAACATCCATTAAATAGCTCAGAAAGCAAATTTGTGTATAACTGTCTCCTGAGTGCCTTCTAGGAATTATTCCTGAGTTCCAGTAATGGTTATCTCCACAAAAATGTAGCAGCACACCCTTGTACTTACTCTCATTTTAAAGGTGTGTGCCATATATCTTACAGATGTAAAAGTTTTGACTGTACAGCTTGATTGTTTCCCATATGCATAAAGCCGTTCAGCTGCAGTAGTTAGCTCCTGCAAAACTGCCTGAAGATTTTGGAGAGAGTTGTACATGGAATATTCAAAACTAAGATACTTCATATTTTGTTTGCTTGTCTAAGCCCATGTACAATAAGCAGGGAACTTATTATATTCTTTTGTTCTTGTCTTTTGTGTGTGACTGTATTTGCATCTCTGTTGCTTGTTGCTCTTGGAAGTCAAATTCAAGATAGTAAGTACAGGTTACTTTTCTAAATGACTTGCTTCTGTTGGAAGTAGTTTAGGTGCTATGGTTGGATACCTGAGATACGAGGTAACAAGTCTGTTATGGCAGGGAGTTGGAGTGCTTGTTTCCTCACAGCATATGCACAGTAGTGTCTCCCTTTCTCCACAGATATCTTGGAAACTTGCACTGTGCTCAAGTGACTTTAATTTGCACTGAGATAATTGGTGTGACCTCCCAGATCAGTATGCTTCAGGACAAATGTCATTGGTTCTAAAGGACTTAGTTAATACTAATGTTATAAAAGAGGGAAAAAAGTTGTTGCATTGTGTTGGCAAAGACCATTTATCTGCAGAAGAGCTAAACATAAAAATCTCTACCTCCTGTATATTTTTACAATGACATTTCTTTACTGCTTTGTTGACATCTTGCAGCAGAATGCCATCATTGCCTCTGGGCACACTGTGGGTGTTAAAGAGAGATTTTACAACGGGTTTGGTAAAACACTGGCACAGGCTGTCCAGAGAGGCAATGGGTGCCCTGTCCCTGAAAGTGTTCAAGGCCAGATTGAGCAGGGTTTGATCTACCTGAAGATTTCCTAGCCCTGTGCCAGGAGTTTGGACAAGATGACCTTTGAAGGTCCCTTCCAACCCACACCATTCTGTGATTCTCAAAAGTTTTCCAAAAACCATCTTTTTATGCTGAGCATCTCCTAAGGATGCATGGTAACTTCTGTGTAGTAGGGTTTGAAATAAAGAGGGAGAAATAAGAGTGATGGATTCTTTTAATGGATTTTTGAACAAGCATATTAAAACATGACATTGTTGCTGACTCCAGTCATCTTTAGCATTTTGTTCCTCAGCTGCTACATGAAGAAACAGATGTTTAAAGTGTATTTGTAAGAGTGTAACTGCATAATTATTAAATCATTGCTGCATTTAGGTTATGAATGTTAAACTAGATGTTGACAAATTAGTCTGTTACAGCTTTCTAATTAGTAGCAGTGATAGTTAGGGATATGATGTTATATTTCTCTCCAAAACAAAGTTTCATCAGTTCTGGTAGGCACAAAGTGATTTCCTTGGGGCAAGCTGAAGCAGAGCAATAGTGCAATTAAACATATCTCCTAGTCAATGACTTCAGTTTTGCTTGAGTGCTGGACAGGAGAAAGAGAGAAGGAAGAATGAAAGGGAAGGAATTTGGGTGTGTGGGTATAGAGGAGTATGACACAAAGGGGGATGGTAGAAAGATAAGATGGTTGCTGGTGGGCAGGGGTGGGAGGGCCTTGTTTGTTTGGTTTGAGGGGGTTTTTCTTGGTTGGTTGGTTGGTTGGTTTTACTTTTTTTAAACCTGCTGCTGGTTGTGAACTGATAGTCTTGTCCTCATCCTGTGTCCTGGAGTTACTAATGAGTGACAGTGTTCCATCAGAAACCAAATGTGTGACTAGTTCAGATGAGAACCAGATATTTCAGATATTTTATGTATGTTTTTAACTAAACTTCCAAGTGCTAGGTGGAAGTTAGCTAAGGATTAGTGAATGTCTTCAATAAAATGAAGAAGCTTCCCCTTACACTAGGAAACAAATGCTCTGGGAACACAAAAAGGATAATAGGACTGTTTGGTATTCCTAAGGACTGGGTTTCCAAATCACTGGGCTGAAATAGTATTTTGAGACTGCTGCAGTTAATATGTGGTCCATTTTTTCCTGACTATCTAATAGCTTGTATGAAGCTAAAATACAGATGTGATTTGCATTTGCTCTCAGCATTGTCCTTTTATAATCTATTACCAGACAGCACTACTTGAACACTGAAGTTGCTGTAAGAGCACTGTGAGGCTCTAAAGCAGCAAGTGAAGGTCAGCAAGATTCTCCTTCAAAAAGAAGCATTGATCTGGATTTTTATAATTGAATTACATTTTAAAAGTTGGGTTTTGTTCTGCTTTCTGAGCACTACTTTTGTATCTTAATGTATTTTTATCTGAAGCATTAAGATCTTTTTGCAGCAGCTGGTCAGATCTTAATCTGAAATTGAATTCTTATTGTGTTGATGTTCAAACCTGACCAGATGGTCACAGAATGTGTATGAGCAAACTTCACACTGAGGAGCTGATGTTCAATATTTTGTATAAAGGAAAGACTTTGTAACTTACACTTTTTCAATGAGTGGACTTGGTGCCTGGTAGGCACAAAGTGATTTCCTTGGGGCAAGATTTCCTTGGGATGTCCTCCCAAGACAGAGCCTGCAATCCCAGTGTTGCTGCCCTGAGGAGCACAGAAGTGTCCTGTAGAACTTGATGGCTGATTGTTAAAGTGATGCTCTGATGCCTTCTTGTTCAAGCGAGGACAAGAGCCTCTTGTCAGAGAGAAGCATTGCAAGGGACCTGTTTGCCACTTGGAAATGGCCAGGAGGATTTATTTCAGAGTCCTTAGAACAGTATGAGTAGACCTCATTATATATTTCTTGTTTCTTCAACCATTTCCAAGATCAGGGAGGATTTACAATTATTTTGGCTCAGTTAATATGAGAAGGAAGTCACCACTAATTAAAGAAAACCACCACTAGTGATAGGGAAGTTGTACATACTTCCACTGTTGTTTTGTTTGTCTTCCTACCTTCTGATTCCCTGGGTAAATCTGCTAGGACTTGGGGTACAAACAGACAACTGCATCAACTCCATGAAAGTACTTTATTTTGCAGGTTATGTATATGCATACATACATAACGTGCATATATATGTATATATAGGTAGCCTTGTAGGTGATTTTGGTTCAGCTTTTTGGGTAGAAGATGAGGAATATACCTAGTACTCACAAAATTGTGTCACTATGCACAGGGAAGGGAAGGACAGGAGTAGACAGTAAAAGAACAGACCTCATCAATAAGATATGGGAAAAAGTCTGTGTTAAGGAAGTGTTTGCTACTTGTGAGCCCTCAGATCTTTCAGTTTTGCTGGGAAATGGCACGGTACAATCTGACATAACTAAAATAACAAGGAAATTACTGTGTTTGCTGTGTATTTTTTCACAGGGATGGGAAGCTGAAAATATTTGTGTTAAAATCAGCACGTCGTGCAGTTAGATGTAGTGTGAGCAGTTCACTGAACAAGCAGGTCACATACTGTGTATCACAACTCAGATGTCTAAAACTCGTAGATTTGCAGCATCTTATTATGTTTATTTTTGCTGTAGTTCTTGTTCTCTTTCTCCATGTTACTACAGGATCTGGGTTCTGTTATCTCAGTTTCCAGAGTTCTTCAGGACAATTTTAACATGTACATGATGCAAGAGATAGCTAACCTCCATATAAAAATGAACGTGATGTGCTATGGGCATGGCACATCTCTTTGTTGAATCATCTGCCTGGTTGTGACCCCTTCTGTCACAGTGAGAGTGGCTGTGACAAATCTTTGAGCCCCCTGACTTTAGGGTGAGCATGGCGCAAAATAAGAGAAAGGAGCGGGAGCAATGGAGTGCCTGAAAAGAAAATTACTGTAATGAGAAATAAAAATAGGGACGGTGCCTAGAAACTGAAGACGGTATAGGGACAAGCTCTAAAAGACCAGAAATAAGGGAGAAGTAACAATATCTGGTCTTGGGGTAGAATGTTCTAGAAACAATACCATATATAGAACACAAGTAAACAATAGGGGCTTGGAACTTGGATTACTTAACATAACAACTTTAGAGGCTCTTGGGAGGAGATCTCAGGCTTGGCTTGAGTTAGATTAATGTTTCCTAGGGCTTGAAGCTGAGGTTTGGTTTGTTAGAGGTGAAGTCTGGCTGACCCTGTGTCCCAGTCAGGCAGACTCCCACACCCATCCAAACCCCTGTGGGCATGTATTCACTGGGTGGACAGGGTGAGAAACAGAGAAGGCCTTGACACTCTGCACACTGTTCAGCAATAACTAAAGCATTCATTTGTTATCAGCATTGTTTTGTGCCCAAAACTAAAACACTGCACCATACTAGCTGCTATAAAGAAACTTTACTCCATCCCAGCAAGACCCAGGACGGGCCTTTAAATTATAATTCTTAGATATGTAATCTTCACTATTTATATTGTTGTAAATGTTGGAGCTTTGACAACAGTGACAACCGGTCATTGAGGCAGTTATAAATAAATGCATTAAGCAGACTTGAGAGTCTACATGTGCTACCTAGGACAGAAAAAGTGTTGCTGCTGCTGTTGGGTCTTGCCACATCTTCAGCAAAGGTATCCAGGTTTGAGTTTGGGAGTGATGCGAATCTAGAACTGATCATTATTTCAGGCTGTGCTTTCAGGAGTTGATGTCTTATTTGTAGAACCATGAAATGGATTGACTGAAGGGACCTTAGAGGTCATCTAGTCCAGGCCCCTGACATGGGGCGGGACTGGGTCAGGCTGTTCAAAGCTGCGCCCAACCTGGCCTTGAACCCTTAGAGGGATGGGGCAACCCACTGCTCTGGTCAGCTTGTGCCAGGGCCTCCCCACCCTCACAACCAAGAATTCCTTCCCAATATCCCATCCATTCCTGCCCTCTGGCACTGGGAGCCATTCCCTGGGTCCTGTCCCTCCAGCCCTTGTCCCAGTCCCTCTCCAGCTCTCCTGGAGCCCCCTTAGGCCCTGCCAGGGGCTCTGAGCTCTCCCTGGAGCCTTCTCTCCTCCACGTGAGCACCCCCAGCTCTCCCAGCCTGTCCCCAGAGCAGAGGGGCTCCAGCCCTGGGAGCAGCTCTGTGGCCTCCTCTGGGCTGGCCCCAGCATACTCCAAGTCTCATATCTGTTCTGCATTAGTCCAGCTTTTTTTCCCTTGCTGTGGTTATATACACATACGTGCACCAGTACAGCTGAGTTGTTTGAGGTTGGCTTTTTGGTTTGGTGGTTTTGTTTTTCTTCTTTAAACACATCCAATATTGTTTCATTTGACCCTTTGACCGATTGCTGTATAGGAGGGAATCTGCATAATGTATCTGAAGTCTTTCTTTGAAGTATGATGGAAATAATAACAAATTCCATTGTACTCCCTGCACAGATATGGAAACTTTGTATACTATTTTGGTTTTCTTTAGAACTACAAAGGAGGCCAGTCAACAAGTTACTCCCTTCACTTCTGATATTTTATGTAACCTAAAGTTCCTGTGAAATTTTTGTTACATTTTCAGGTGTACTGTGAGTATGGGATGGTACATGTCCTTTCAGAGAAGGGGAGCAGCAAAGGAAAAGACTACTGTATTCTCTTCAACTCTCAGTGGGCCCATTTGCCACATGATCTGGGTAAAGCTGTAAGTACCTGGCTGATGACAAAAATATATATTAAAAATGCCTTTGTTACAAGGAAACTTCTGATTTCTTACTTAGTAGACTTTGAAGCAACTGCTTTGTTTGCTCTGCTTAGAAAATACTTTATCTCTTAAGATCACTAGGCAGTGCTAGGATGGCAGTGTTCATTTCCAGGCATTGTGCAGAGATAATGACTATTGCTGTTCCAAACAAAAATACTCCTTTTCAATTATGTGATCAATGAAATTAAAATGGCACATGTCTAGGACTGCAAAGTAGTTTCTGTACATCAGCATGACACAAGAAGATACCACATGGCTTTTCTTATGAACTGTGGCCTTTAGTGCTTTCTCAGTTCCAAGTGTAAGATTAAGTTGTCATAAACTGTGTCAAGCTTTTGCTGCATTATCCAAAGGTGTATGAGCTGAAAATTGAGTAAATTCTTCACTCTTTTCTGTGAGAAAGTTACTGGCACTAAATTATGAAATCAGCAAATGCACTTTGAATGAGCTACTAATAGGGGAAGATGTAGTTGACTGATACTTGGTTCATTTTATTCAGCCAGTTGAGTGTCCCACAGAATTATTAGAGTTCCTTACCAATGTATAGGCAAGTCTCAGTTATTTCTGGTGGGTTTATTGCAACTGTAGATTCGTCCCTGGATACATCAGTAGTTGTTTTTGCCTTGTATAGACTCAGCTGATAAATTCTTGCACTTGCCCTGACTGTGTAATATGAATCAGCACATGCATGACTGACTGTGGTACTTATGAGAGCTGGGGACTGTACTGTAGATACCTTCTTCAAATCAGTCTCATAAAAATTCACTAGAGTTATACCTCAGTAGTTCTGCAGAAGCTGATACAGTGTAGAATAGCTTGCACAGACACTTGGGTAGTGTATGCTACATCCCTTGCCTGTCCCTGTCTCTTCCTTGGTTCTTTCCTGCTTTTCCCTTCTCTCACATTCTTGCTCCTCCTCCTTCAGTACTCCAGCAGTACAGTTCACTAACAGAGGCGATGCAGTGCAGCACTCTGAGCTCACTCTGCATTTGTGTTGTGCTCTGGAATTTGGACAACCAGGAAGTGTGGGTAGGAGCCTTTCACTGTCCCTAGAGGTCAGGCTGGAGACAGCAGTTTTCTGAAAAAGATTGAAGCTACTGACAACCTGACACTTCCCTTTTCCTCCTAAAACAGTAGAGTCTGTTACACTGGTATTGTGTGTCGTGTACCTGTGGATTTCTCATGCAGACTGTTCCATGTATCATTTTTTCAGGTTAAAACTTTACCCTGACTATTCTCAAATCTAACAGCTCACCTCAGCAAGGGTTGAGACCTGCTTCTCTTAGCACAGCTTGGTTGTTTGGTAGATAATTGCAGTTTTCAGGTAACTTGCAAATAGAACTGGGCAAGGATGCTGATGGTTGTTTAGATTTTGGAAGGAGCAATTTGTGCCAGTGTTATTTCTAAAACCTTGAAGTGTCTTTGGGATGTTCCTGTTGAAACACACCAGATTAGATGCCTTTGCGTCTGAGGAGGGCCAAAACTAAGGAATTGGGAGAGTCTTGTAACATCTCTGGATTACAAGTGGTGAAAGAAGTAGCTTAGAATCCAGTGTTCAGGTACTTGGATGCAAAATCTCAGGTCACTGGATACTGTAGGTTTCAACATGGAAGTTTATTGCCTATGCTTCTGTACTTTTTGCGAGCCCATGTTTTGGTTTTTAACTGTTCATACTCTCCATCATCCCAACCTGCTACTGCCACCCCAGCAAAGATAGAACCTTGCTGTACTCCTCCCATATCCTGGATGTGTGCATCAGAGCAGCAACAATGCTGAAGAAAATAAATTCAAGTGAAGGTCATATCCCAAATTTTATTACCAGCAGAATTCTGTATAATAAGGTGAAACAAGGCAGGACCCTACATAATAGAAAAGGCAACACTGTTTCAGCTTTCATGTTGCTCTGAGAATAACACTCCATTACTGGAAAGTTTTAAATTACTATTTAGAAACTCTGGTTTCTACTCTTGAATACTTTTATTTTATGTTAAATATATATATGTATTTAACTCATTTCTTTTTTTCAGTCACTCTTGCAACTGCAGGATCAGACAACATCTGTTTTGTGTTCTCCTTCTGATGTACCTGATGGGGGATTTAATAATCAAATCCCCATGGTGATGCGAGGAAATTGCACCTTCTATGAGAAAGTGAGGCTTGCTCAGATAAATGGGGCTCGTGGGCTGCTGATTGTTAGTAGAGAGAGACTGGTAAGTTGCTTTTTATCTCCTTATACTGCTGATACTCCTCTGATGCTAGATATTGTCTTCAGTGCAGATTGCTGGTATTTGATGTTCCTCTTTAAAGTAAATAATGCATGTGTGTTTCTGCATGTACATATGTTGCATAGTTGTGTCTGGAAACCATATATCTGACAGAAGAATGAATGAAACAAGAAGCACTGATTTAAGTAGGAAAAGTTGGCATGGAGCTCATGACATTCAAGTTAAGGGCCCAGAATTACCGTTGTTCCAAATGAAATGCTGGAGTCAAAGGATGAGGTTGGTTTGTGACTCTGTCATACTACCACACTGAATCTAGTACTTTAGATTCAGCTGGAGCATCAACAGCATGTATTTTGTGTTTTGAAAATAAAATTAGCGGGTTTGAGTCCTGGTCAATACTAGAGGCACACATCAGTCATAAACCCGTGACCCTGATGTGCAAGAGATACTGCTTGAAATTTGGTTGCTGCATTTTGCTGTTAAAGTCTTACATTACTTCAGTTTTGCTGGGAACAGACATATATTTTGACTTTTGAGTGTTTGCTGTCATTAAGTTTCCTTCCAGAATATTTTTCAAATTAGCAGGAACAGAACCTGCAACTTTAACCCTTTTGATGGAGTAGAAGTATTTGGAGAAATAAACATATTCCTACTTGGTCTGAACTGTCTTTCAGGTTCCTCCTGGAGGTAATAGGAGTCAGTATGAAGAGATTGATATTCCTGTGGCTCTGCTTAGCTATACTGATATGTTAGATATTGGCAAGGTAAAGTTGATACTAAAAGCTCTCATTTATATTATCTCATGTAAATGAGTCACTGCTCAACAGTATTAAGTCCATAATATAGAGCCCATATAAGGGCTTTGAATTTCTAGAGAGTGTATTCCTGAAGATTGCATTATTGTGTTTTGGAAACAAAAAAAAAAAAATAAAATCTCTTGAGAGATTATTTCTCATCTTTGGAATAAAATCAAAATACAGCCTCGTGCTGAAAATAAATATCACTAATAGAAGAGCCAATAGATGGCTCTTTCGTGTTTATAGCAAAGCCTGATTCTGAGGTTGCTTAGTGAAAATTAAACAAGTGAACCTTTGCTAAGGTGGCTTTTTGGATGTCCTTCCTAACTTGTATTTACCTCCACAGAGTTTTGGCAGCTCAGTGAAAGGAGCAATGTATGCACCAAATGAGCCTGTGCTAGACTACAACATGGTGATTATCTTTGTCATGGCTGTGGGGACTGTTGCAATTGGAGGCTACTGGGCAGGAAGCAGAGATGTGAAAAAGTGAGTAACTGAATGCAGTATACCAGTTTTCCTGTATTTTTCACAGGAAAAAAAATAGATAGTGTTTATGTAAGCATCACTTGGCAGCTCTTCTAGTGAGGTTAGGAGACTCTGTAGTCAGAATGAGAAAATGCTGATGTGATGTTTGAAAGGCCCTGAGCCTTGCATTGGTTTGGTCACTGTGGGAAATCATTGGAGTATAAATTGCATGTAGATCATTTTAGGATTTTGCCATGCCAAAAGACCAAACATTTGAAAAGCTCGTAAAGAAAATTCTTAAGTAATAGCCTTCCTGTTTGGGCTTTTGCAAAAATTCTCCACAAAAATTTGTAAAAAAATAATGAAATTTTCTTTTACTGGTGTAGGGCAAATCAAATTGATTGGATAGCTAACAAAAGCTATGTTTGTTATCAATTTTTAAATGAAATTTTATGGTTACTTTTGTCAGCAAGTGGGATTGGGAGAAGGAGGTAATTTCTAATATTTATTTTGTATATACAACCTGATATAAGGATTTCTTCTGAAGTTAACAAATTATTCTGTGGTAGTTTTCAGGAATCAGTTGAGTTTTTATGAAATGAAATGTTACTCTAGATAAGTTAACATAGCAGTTACTGGTTTGTGCATTGTGTTACAGCTGATGTTCATACATCCATGGAAAATGTGTTCCCCTGATTTGAGTGGGAATCAAAGCAGGCATTGGTGTTGTGACATGTTTTCAGTCATAAACCCTCTTTGCTGAAGATTCAGTGTCCTTGTGCATTTTGTTGCAGAAGGAGTGAACTGATGGTAGCTCTGTTACTCTTTCAGGAGGTACATGAAGCACAAGCGTGATGATGGGGCGGAGAAACATGATGATGAAACAGTGGATGTGACTCCCATAATGATCTGTGTGTTTGTAGTCATGTGCTGCTCAATGCTCGTCCTCCTTTATTTCTTCTATGACCACTTAGGTACTCTTAAGGTTGTATTTGTATTGATACATCTTCAATATCACAAGGCTGACATCGTTAAAGAACATTTTATTGTGAAAATGATAAGGAAATATCTCTGTTCTGTCATGTGTCTTCATCCCAGTATTGTTTTAAAATACTGTAAGAAAACTCACTGAGTAGATTTCTAATCCTTCTTTTTGTGAGGTTGGTGATAAAGCTTTTTTCAAATATTAAAGCCTATTAAATAGATACAGACTTAGTATTTTCCACCTTTTACTTTTGTTAAAGGTGTTCTCAGGCATCTTCTTTTCTCTTTTATTATTCAATTTCAAGTCAAGATCAAGGATCTTTTTTTTATCTTCGTAAAGAATATAATTTTCTATTGATCACTCATCAGATTAACAAAAAAACATGACAGCCTAATGCTTCTTCATATTTCTGAGGAAGTTATGAAACATTCATCCCATCTGTATTGATTTATTTTGCTACTTAGTGATTTTAATATTCCATTATAATGCTCCTGTATACTCATAAAGAGAAGATAAATGCTTTACCATAGGTTGAGGCTTTTGACTTACTTTAAGAAGATTAGGATAGAGGTTTTGATTTGTTTAAGTAGGTATTGCATAAAGTACACCTAAGTAAAAGGGGCTAAAATTAGATACTTGAAGTGCACAAATCTAATCAGTCTTTTGAAGTCTCTGAATTTACCTTTCACTGTTGAAATGTAAGCCTTATTTCTTGTTTAGTCTTATTGACTGTCTGTTCTTTATCCAGCCAGGATACAGAAAAAGCATATCTTGCCTTATCCTACTTGGACTTAATACTTTTTTTCCCCTCAGTCTATGTTATAATAGGAATATTCTGCCTGGCTGCCTCGATTGGTCTTTACAGTTGTCTGTCTCCTTTTGTAAGAAGATTCCCTTTGGGAAAGTGTAGGTATGTGGCAAATTTCAAAATTTTTGTAGGGAAACTTAGATTTTTATACTATTTGGGTAGGTGTGGGGTTTAAAAGTGGCTTCATGCTTCAAAATGTTTATAAGAAAGAGGCTATCTACATAGACAACTGTAGCATTGGTGTGTTTCTTTTTCAGAATCCCAGACAACAACTTGCCTTACTTTCACAAGCGCCCCCAGGTCCGGATGTTGCTCTTGGCTGTATTTTGTATCTCCGTCAGCGTAGTCTGGGGAATCTTCAGAAATGAAGATCAGTAAGTGTACATTTTAGTTTCTGTGCTAAAAATTGTAATATAATTTATAGTATAAATAACTGACATCCACAGAAGTCTATATGTATCCAGAAATCAGGAATGACAGGGAAAAAAAGTCAAGACAAGCAGAAATTCTTAGTTGTTCCTTAGGTACTTCACCATTTTCTTGTTCATTTAAATTACAGACTGTCTCTTGTTAAGCTTGAATTTTTCTGAGTCCCAGTCAGTATTCTGATCTCTTTGACTTAAGACAGCTTTTCAGAAGTGATATGGAAAGTTGGACACAAGTTGTCTAACTTATTCATGAGAATAAGAACTGGTAAGACTGTCAGGTCTTTAGTTTCCCTCAGCTCTTGTATGAGTCAGTAGTTCTCTACACCTGGTATTACTGTAGTACCTAACTGTAGCATGTTCTTACTACTTTTGTTAGAGGTGGATCTTTTATGGAGTGTTGTGTTTTCATTTTTGTTTGGGTTTTTTTACCTCTTACCTCACTCCCAGATATTCCAGTTTCCCCATGTATACAGGTTGTGTTCATCTTCTTGGTTCCTCTGTTGAGGGTTCAGTATTGGAACTGAAATGCTGGCTTGTGTTTCTGATGATGATACCAAAGATGTCTGACTTGTACTTTGAATGCAACATGTTACTGCTTTTGTGGGATCTGTGTTCTGTGTGAATCATCCAATGACAGAACTCAAATCCAGGAATCATCAACTCTGAGAGACCTGTTAGAGAGAAAATTGTCAGATTGAGGTGTACAGCAGTACTATAGAGGTGTTCCAACCTGCAATATTTAGGACTAGGATCTATTTTCTGCCTCAGAGCTGGAGTGGGCCTGAGTGTTTCCTGCACAAAGCTCCATCAGCAATACACAGGTATTGATGCAACAGCATCATTTCTCGTTGTACCTAGACCATAGCAATTTTTGGGTAACCGTAGTGTTGTTTATCTCAGATCCTACTTCTGTTTGACCCTAGCAGTTGAGAGTAAACCAAAGAGCACTTCTATACTTAACTCAAAGCACAATTAAAAAACAGGCCCAGCTGTAAATTTGCCTCAGCACACAAGGGTGCATGCACACCTATACACAGGACAAATGACCTCAGCACTTCCTGTTTTGGTATCCACTGACCTCATTCAGCCAGTTTTCAGTCTACCTCACTGCTCATTCAGCTTGTACTTCATCAGTTTCTCTGTGAGGATTTTATGGAAGATTGTCAGTGGGAAGCCTTACTGAAGTCTAGATGGACACAATCACACAGTTCTTCCCTCATCTCCCAGGCACTTCTTTGTGGAAGGTTATGAGGTTGATGAAGAACAACTTCCCATTGGCAAATTTATGCTGACAACAATGTCAATTTCAAGCAAGTACTTTGAATAAAGGGGTGGGGTTTTTTGTCCCAATCAGGTCCTTCTTGAGGACAAGGCTTGGTCTGCTTTTCCTGGTGTTTCCTGCAAAAATGTTACTCTCCTCTTTTTAAGGTGGGCCTGGGTTCTGCAAGATGCTTTAGGAATTGCTTTCTGTCTTTACATGTTGAAAACAATTCGCCTGCCTACATTTAAGGTATGAAAGTTTAACAGAAGTTAAAGACTTTAAGAAGAAAGTTGAAGAGAAGAAGTTTGCATGTATCTGTTTAAACAGAGGAGTCACTTATAATGGAGTATATTGCCTTAGAAATGCACTTCCATTCATATATAGCTTGGAAAAAAGGGATACAATGAGTATAATGAGAACTAATAAGTAACGTGATTGTTCTGTAGATTCTGTAGAGTGTTGACTAGGAAATCACACACCACCCATTTATTCGTGTATTTGGTATTAGGTTATTTTGTTGGGATGGTTTGTTTGTTTGTTTTGATTGGTTTGGTTTTGTTTTTCAAATTGACATACAGCTAATGCATCAGTCTAGTGTTTTTTTCACATCTTCTGAGCTTAGTCAGTATCCTAAGACAAAAATCAGTGTTAGTCATTTAGTTAACTCTTAAGCGGTTCTTCAAATTCTTGTTTCAAGTTATCTTAATCTATAAGTATGTATAGACTGATGGTAAATTCATGTATAGTGTTTCAAGCTAGGCCTGGCATCCTCCAGTGCAGAGCTTCTTCATATTTCCCAGCAAACTGAAATAGCATAATTTCCAGATTTTACATGATAAAGAATTTTTGGCAGTAACATGTAATTTTGTGTTTAAGAATTACTTCCTTTTATATGGTGCATGCAAGACCCGATTCCTCCATATAAATGTTTAGGAAATAAGAAAAATACATTAATGACTTGTTTTAGTCTTTGTTTGCTTTTCCTTTGAATAGCCTTCTAATTATTAATTCTTTGCTGTTCGCTAATATATAGTGTGTAAATACCAAATATCTTGTCTCTTCCTTCAGGGTTGTACCTTACTCCTCCTGGTTCTTTTTGTGTATGATGTATTCTTTGTATTTATCACACCTTTTCTAACAAAGGTAAGTAAGGTTCTTCTCTGTTGCCTGCTGCCCACAGAGCAGTGTAATGACTTATTTCTGTATGTGTTTCTAAATGATCCCAGAGCTGCTGAGTGAAGTGCTGATTTACAATTTTCCCATTTTTTTCTTTAGACTGGGGAGAGTATAATGGTAGAGGTGGCTGCAGGCCCATCTGATTCTGCCACTCATGAAAAGGTACTGCATGTTGTCTGAAAATCTGGCACTAACTTTCAACTATTACACCTTTAACTTCTCTCAAGTTCAGGACCACAAAGCTGAAATTAAGATGCGAGTCTGAAAAGAGCTTAATGTGGGAATAAGTGCTCCTGAATGTTTATTCTGGAGGGCAAAGCAGACTTGTGGTTCATCACATCAGCTTTGGTTTTCCTTTTATCTTTTTTGACACGGTTTCAATATAAGAAATCTGGTTAGCTCAGCTTTGCAGAAACATGACCACATCTGTAAATATTAACTTGCTGCTAATTAAGCATAAGCATCTTTTCCTAAAGAGATAAAACATAATCATTCTGTCTCTTCCCTCTCCTTCCCTTTTCTGATATTTGCTTTATGAAAAGCTGAGGCTATAGATAAAGGAGAGAAATACAAATTGGAGACAGAAGAAAACAGAAGTCAGTGTTCAGTGGGTTTGCACCGTTGGACAGCAGCCAATTGCATGAACACCTTACAAGATGTGGCTGACTCAGGGAGGAAAGTATGTGGGATGTAGGAGGCAGTGACATATAGTGAGCAAAACAGAATATTAATCTATTGGAAAACCTGATTTTGAAAGGCCCTGAGCCTTTCAGGTTTTGTTAACTTAAGTGTTAATTGGCTCTATTTCAGCAATGAATGTAATAGTGTCACATGTGAAAATAGCAAAGAAAATAGTTGCTTGCAGGATCAATCCATAGAGTCTATACTAATTTCTTTGACTTCTTTTGTTCTTCTCTCCTGTACCCCTGTAGTATCCCTTTGGATTGAACTTTATGCACAGCATGAATTCTATAAAACAGTAATGAAAGCATAAGTATATGAAATCATTTTGGCACTAATAAAAGAAAAAAGAAAATAAACTATAATAAAGAGACTATAGGTTTGCAAGGGACTGTGGCATACTGTGCCTCAGATTGCAAATTATATAATAGGAACACTGGGGATGGGAAAGAGTCTTTAAAGTGAGTTGAAAAATGACTTTTTAAAATTATTCATGTCTTGATCTTTTGAGACTTTTATTGCACCCATATGAATGAACTGTATAAATTATTATTTCTTATGCATGTAGCAGCTTACCTAAATTTTGTACATACCTGCAGCTAAAGCAGAGTTGGTACCCAATTGTATGTGAGGACTTTGAAATTAATATAGTATTTAGAAAGTATTTAATTGCTCCCATATTAAATGCGTTTTGTTAGTTGTCAGTAATATTGTATGTAATGGATGTATAAAAAGATACATTTGCTGTGTTTGAAGCCTGCAGTTTGAGTACAACAGGAACAAGTTCTGGTAGATAGTGTCACTGTGCTTTTCATCAGACATATGTCTCTCTCATTCCAAGCTCCCAATGGTCCTGAAGGTTCCACGACTGAACTCCTCACCATTGGCTCTGTGTGACAGGCCTTTTTCTCTCCTAGGATTTGGAGACATTTTAGTTCCAGGTATTGTCCAGCATGTCTAGTTTTACATGTTTCACTGTCATATTAGTTTCTTCCTCTTGTACTCCTGCTTCAAGTGGTAGGTTTCATTTGACTACTATAAACCTGATAAATTTTCAAGTACAGGGGGTTTTGTGCACTGTTCACCTTTTCAACGAGAAAAATGCACATTAATCTTATGGTTCAGTTTCACATGCAGTGGTGTCAAGAAATGTAGATAAATTGGAGGAGTTCATTTAGCAACTGATTCTATACTATAAAGCATCTTTAAGAGTATGGTGGAAATTATTTGTCCACTTGCACATGGTTTAAGTACAGATGCCTGACAACTCAGAACTTTCTAACTGTTAGTCACACTACGTCCAGGATTTCTACCACACCTTCTCTCAAATATGATTTTAGATAGTATGTAGAACTATACCTGGCATCACTGCAGGTGAAAAAATGGTGCACCTTCTGGCTTTCAGATTTCTTCTGAGAAATCATTTGTTTACTTTCTGGTATTTTGGGAAATATGAACTCTGTCATCCTCATTGGTCTTCCTTCCTTCCCAAAACCTGCAACAGGCATAGTCATTAACCATAAAATTATACTGTCTTCAGTATCAGCTTGAAGGGCTGAATTACTCTTGCTCTTGTTGTGAACACTGTATTTTTACAAATGTTTAGTAGGGATGGGATGACATTTTTATCTATCATCTGCACGTTTGTAGCTGTTTACTTTACTTTTGGAGTACTTCCAATACCTGGGGCTTGTCCCATCAGGTGACCGTTTTGTAAATTGTGCAGCTTTCTGGATATGTTGTCGTGGTGCTTAAACACAGGGTGTGAAGGAAGTTTTTTGGGGGAAAAAAAAATTCTTGAAAGTTCCTAGCTGGTTTGATGTTTTTGTTTTTATGATGAAGTATGTAGTAACTATTCTTTCTTTTCCTAGGCTTATTGGTAGCCTATTGCCATAGATTTGATATTCAGGTGCAGTCATCCAGAGTCTATTTTGTAGCCTGCACAATAGGTATGTACCACAGTGCCACCTGCACACAAGACCTACAGGAATGGCTCCCTCCAAAAGCATGTCATCAGTCTTGCATGGCATAATTTGGGGGTTCTATCCTATTCCTCCTTTTATTATTAAACAGAAATATTTAGCAAAGTGCTTTCAAGGCTAGATCTTCCATCACCAAACGAGCTGGTGTTGCTTTTCTGAGCTGTTTTGTCTAAGGGACAAAGGGGAGCTTCTTGTTACCCATGGCTGCCAAGGATCTCGTTCTACCCCTTGTAGTTACACTATCTTTATGTGTGCTCACCTACTCATTGTGGTGTCTTGATTCAACAGTCTTTGAGTCAATTGTGCATGAGAATTCAGATTCAGGGATATCATCCTTTGACTTTGTTCTTAATTTCTTGTGTATTTTAAAAATCCATAACCAATGATACAGGGAATTTTATTATGATGACTATAATACCTCTAGATAAGTTTTCATCTTTAGTTTGTAAAATCCACAGTTATGTGCCATGAACTTAAATACTACTAATGAATAGGATCTGACAGATTCCTGTTGTCTTTCTTACAATGTTCTTCTGCTATCAAAGACTTCCAATGCTTGCAGTAAATTTCATGAGAAGTTGTCATGAACAACTTCTTTAGAAATTCTTTTGAAAAAGTACCTAGGTTCATGGACATTTCTAGCAGGGGTAGAGAGATGCTTTTATTGATGTTCCAAATCATTGTCTCTCATATATAGTAAAACAAAATTGTTGTCTTATCTGGTACTTTAAAAATGTGTTTCCAGACATAGGAAAATGATGTATTGATAAAGACTCAGCAGTGTGCTATTTCAGCACAGAATGAACCACATACAGGGCTGTTTGCAAGATGGAGTCAGCAGTTATGGGAGGAGTTATTACTCCTCTCAGTTTGTCACTTAAGACTGAGTTAACCAGGATCCCTGGTGCCAGACAGGCATTGACATGCTGGAGTAAATCCAGTGGAGACCATCAGGGTGGCAGAAGACTGGAGCACAGGGTTATAAAAAGAAGAGAAGGCAAAGAGGAGATTTTGTTGCTGTCCACAGACACCTAATGGGAGATTGCATAGAGGACAGAGAGACTTCTGTTACAGGTGTGCACATAAGATGTGAGGCAATGGACTTCAATCACAATAAGAAACAATAAGAAATATTTTATCTAGATATAAGGAACTCTAAATATTAACAGAATATGCCCTCACCCCCCTCCCAAAAAAAAAAAAAAAAAAAGCGTTTTTAAGAAATGCTAAAGAGTTAATGTAAAGAGTTACTGATTATTCTAATCACAGCCCTCTGAGGTCATCAAGTCCAGCCAGTCCTCCAGCACTGCCAAGCCCACCTCTAACCATGTCCCCATCCATACATCTTTTAAATCCCTACAGGGATAGGTACTCCACCACTGCTCTGGGCAGCTGTGCCAGGACAAGTCCTCCTCCTTTCCTTTTGGGGAGGAAGTTCTGCCTAATATCCAATCCAAACCTCCCCTGGCAGAACTTGAGGCCATTTCATCTCATCCTGTCCTTTATTCCCTGGCAGCTCACCTGACTGTACCCTCCTGTCAGGGAGTTGTAGAGAGTGAAAAGGTCCCTGAGTCTCATTTTCTCCAGGCTGAGCCACCCCAGCTCCCTCAGCTGCTTCTTTCAGACTCTTCCCCAGCTCTGTTCCCTTCTCTGAACAGCCCCTCAAAGTCTTTCTTGACCTTCTAAGGAAAAATGTGGAATCTGGATCTAAAGAATCTGGATCTTTCTGAAGAAAAAGTTGGATTAATTTCATTGTCTTGAAACTGTAATTGAAAATAATTACATTATGAGATCCAAGCTACTTCTGTTCTACTAAATAAATTTTGTCACATTTATGCAGAAATAAAATAGAAAGTAATAAAAATGTATAATCTAGTGCAAGCTGGCTTTTTTTTAGCTGAGTGGCAGGATAGTAAGAAGCAGCCAAAGCCAACCCAAACAAGAAGTACATTATAATGGTGAAAATATTTGTCTGTATCTGCTGAATTCATAAATCTAATATGAGGCACAATATTTCATATATTTATTTTAAGGTAATTATTTAATTGCACAATATGGACTAGGCCGGTCAGGCTACTTTCACATCTTATTATCAATAGAAAAACTGTAGTATTCCAGGTTTACATGGTGTAAATAATGCTTCTCTCTAAAAAGGCCTGAAAAACTTTTGGAGATGTTTTACATACTGCTTGAAAAAAGTTCCAGTGAGAATACTCCTTTAGTCAGTTATTTAGTTGTGCTTGAGCGAAGCTATATCTGAATAACTTTTTTCCTGTTTTTTTTTTTCTTCCAGCATATGGCATAGGCCTTCTTGTGACCTTTGTTGCCTTGGCACTGATGCAGATGGGCCAGCCTGCTCTCCTCTACCTGGTGCCCTGTACTCTTCTCACCAGCTTCGTGGTGGCCCTTTGGAGAAGGGAGCTTGCCATGTTCTGGACGGGCAGCGGCTTTGCGGTGAATACCAGTTTGATATGAGTGTCTTCAGGAAATACTAATATTATAAAAACCTAACTAGAATTAAAGTTGAGTAAAATGTTGCAGTATTATTGCATAAATGCAAAGATTTTGGTTTTGTTTGATTGTTTGCTTATTTACATACTTTTTTTTTTTTTTTGCCTCGGTAAGGTTTTCTGGTTTTTGCAATGTTTATGGCCACTTAAATCAGAGTAGTGAAAAGTAAAGTAGACCTTGTCTGTCCTTGGTTCAGCCAAAATGTTACTTGTGTGATCTCTCTTGGAAGTATCAGTAGTAGTGAAAGGTTAAAATATTACATAAAATGTGGGGTTTAGTACTATCTAAAATATATCCTTAAAATATTTTCTTCATATTTTTTCATAGCTTACTGTTTATGAAAGTGGAAATGTAGTTCAGTGTAGTAAAATAACACTTTGTTTCACTGTGCTGCAAGTGAGATTAACTTGATTCAAAAAGGAATAATTTCTATTATGATGCATGATTTTAGTTTTTGAATACTTGCTAGAAGGCCAAATCTGTCAAGCTAGAGGTTCCCCCAGTGAGTTTTATTATTCAACTACTTGTGATAACCTTCACAAGCTTCCACTAGAGAAATTAATTGTTAGGGAAATATTCGAGACCATCTGAAACGTTATACAGAAGTTGCCAGTTCTTGTACACTGATAGTAAAGGTGGGCAGAGCTGGACAGTGGCCAAGGACCAAGTGCCTATTGCTGCCTTATCAGCAGAGCACTTCTGAAACTGGTGAGGACCAGTCACTCAGAAAGCAAACACTTCTCTGGAAGAAAGAATTCCCCTGGTGTTATATAAAACACAAAGAAAGGATAACTGTATGCATCTGTCCACTGCTGTGGAGTGATAACAGAGTTGATGGACCTTTAATCTTCATCCTGTATGACATTACCTTGGATAACTGGACACAATAGTTCTGGCTTTCCATCATTTTGACTGTGATCTTCCATTTACAGAAAGACCTACCTCAGCCTCCCGTGGTGATAGCTCCTGTCAACTGCCCTCAGCTTCCCAAAGACAGCAGTGTACCAGCTTCTCAACAAGACACAGAGCAAATGACCAACCCAACCCTCCATGTGAAGGAGCTGCACAGCTCTGGCTCAGCTGAAGAGGAGTTGGCTGATACCAGTGCAAAGACAGAGCAGCCAGAAATCTCTGTTGCCCACAGTGAGGAACCAGCTGCTCAGAATAAGGATGACCTTGAAAGCAAATGCCTAAATGCAGAACAAAACCAGTTGGAATAAGTGATGTGATAAGAACTCCGTACTTTCCCTCACAAACATATCTATATAAAGCCAGTATGTATTTAGGGCTGGTTTAGTAGGGTTTGCTTTCATTGAGGAACCTCACTAGGAGTCTGATCATCAAATCCAGCAAGGAATGTTCTGTCTCCAGCTTCGGTACAGCTATATACTTAAAACATCTTTCTGAAATATGGTGCTCTCCAGGAGTTCTGATGCGTGGGTTTCAATGATCACTGTTAGTGAATGCCTTTGACCATTTTTTCCATTTGCATTATAGCAGGGTAGCATAAAGAGTCTTTATTTACTCAGTACTTTGAGCTTGTGTGGCTGTTTTGCTGCTTTACCATGGTGTAAGTTAACATGGAGGAAAAGCATTGAACGAGTCTGCTACAATGCTTACTTGAGAGAAACATGGTCACTTTTTTTTTTTGGCACTTTTGCTATTGTCACCATTTACTTTACTTCTCCGAACTTGTTAAAGCCAGTGATATAAGGGAATGAGTTATTATAAACTGACATTCAGAAAATGCAGAGAATGGTTAAATTACCATTACTCCAAAAGGCTTTATACTACCATGGTGCATTAAATGCATCTCTTAACTTTTTTGTCTTTGTTTTTACTTCTAGGTACCTAGGTTACTAGTTTAGTTTAAAAGGCAGGGTGAATAGAGCTCCAGGAAGCTTTATAGACATTCATGTGAACTCTAAGGGCTCTGATAATAAACACGATTGGTCACAAAATGCTGCCTGGAAGCAAATGCATATTAGGAATGTTTAGAAATAAAATATAGGCCAAATAGGTTAAAAAAAAAAAGGTAGTAGCACTGTACTAAGCTTAACAGGCAGTATTTTCATTGGGAAGATGTTAAAGCTCAGATGTTCTTATGTTTGGGGCTTTGAGCTTCTATTTGTTAATTCAAGGGATATAGTTATGACTTCTAATTCTGAGGAAAATAATCTGTTTTTTCATTCCCAACGGAGCACATATGGTGCTAGAGACAGTTGTGATTTAAAAGCTACTTGCTGCTCAGAAACTTACCAACTGCCTATGTCATGTTTTGTCTTTGTCCCAAGAGTAGCCAAAGCATACTCTGTCAGGTTCCAGAATGAGCCTGGGAGCTCACCTATTATTTTGCATCTCTTGCTGCAATGTGAAGGAATTTGTAAATTTAAAAGTTTTGGAGCGCAGCTGGTCTTACTTCATATTCCTGTAATTGTGTGTTTTCCTGTATAACGTGATTGAGTCTGTTGTGCATCAGCTTTTGTACACAGAAAGACGATGGGATTTGTGTATTGTTCCATCTAAGTATATTTGCCTTTATCAGAGGAGTCTGTTCTGCACTTAAGTTGCAATTCCAGAAAGCCTCAAACACTAAACACGAGAACTGAAATAGAAAATTGAAGTATTATAGGATCCTTTGAAATGACTCCAGATTGCATGGAAGAAATACTCTCGAGTATTTGAAAACCCAAAATGTCATTTACAAAAGTATTGTCTCAGTGATGCAATCAGGGGCATTGCTGTTAAACTGAGAGTCTCCAGTTGGCATGTTGGAGTTGAAGGGTTCTCTTTTCAAGTCTGTCTGTTAAATATCAGCCATTGTCTTTTTGGCTAGGTCTTCCAAAAGTTTGCCCCGTGCTTTTTGGATGAAAGCTTCTGTGGGCAGTGGTAGCATTCTTTCTCTAGAATGTGAGCAGCTTTCTCTAAAACCACACTCTGGCTTCAGAGTTTTCCCAGTTCCTGCTTAAAGCCTTGAACTTTGTCTGATAGGATATTTATTAAGTTTTTTGGAAGGCTCCCTGAGTCCAATGACCAACACTACATTTAATTTACAAATTGCCCTAATGGAAGATAGTACTAAAGCAATCTCGTTTTCAGTCTCCTATTTAATGGACTGTTACTTTGGCCAGCAGTAACCTGAACCAGTTATTACTAATAAAAAGCAACACAAACATTTTACTGAAAACTTCAATCAGCTGGATTATGCCTTAATTTAAGTAATTGTGTAAGTATGGTTATTAAATTAAGAAAGCAATCTTGTGTTTAAATAATCAACTTGACAAATAGCAAGGTAAGTTGAAGACTGACTCAAAGTTCTGTTGGTTTTTGCTTTGATCATCTCTTGGTCAGAATGTTGTTTGGAGTAGCTTTCGACATATTTAAAAGCCAGTAGCTTTCTAATGACAAAGCATTAGGTATTATCATCTACTTGAAAGTGTACTTTCACATTTGTTCTCCTGTGTGGTTAGGAAAGAGTTTGTTTCTCAGATTGTTCATAGTTCAACTAAAACAGAACTGGTCACACTGAGCTAGGCATTTCACAGTTCCATTCTGGACAAGTCTGCTTCACCTCAGATTTTGGGAAATTTCCATCTATTTTTAAGTGTAACTTTTTTCTCCTCCAAACAAAGAATGCAGAAAAAAAACCCCACAATAGCTTCTCAGCGCAGTACCTCCAGTTAAAGCATGTGAAGTGGCAACAATTTACAGATTTTGACTATCTCAGTACTGTACAAATCAGGTGACCCTGGTGCTCCAGTTTGGCTCTGACTGTTCAGACCCTGATCCTGGGCAGTTCAATCGCTTCCATCAGAAACCAAGCCTGTATTTTTTTATATTTAAAAAACCTCCCTGATCAGCCTAATTTAAAACTTAATGTTGATTTTATTTGGTGATTTCAGATACACATTCCACATCAAACTTGAGTTTTAATATTTAAAGTAATGAAAGTAATTATTAATATTAAAACTAATGTTGATAGGCTTCTTGTTTATGTCTTCACATACTAAGCCTTATCTGCCTAGAAATTCAGTAAGGGTTCTGTTCCTGAAAGCTTGTATGTGTTCAGGGGAAGCATTTCTTTTAGTCCAAAAAAACCCAAATAAACACAAAAACCCCAACAATAACCAACACCACTAAAACAAAAATCCATTTGACAAAATCTGACTCTTTGGATCTCAATAATGAGGATCGGATTCTTTCCTCAGGTGTTTGTTTTGGTCTGTTCCCTCCTGAAGGGTTGCCCAAATGCAGCTGAAGGTAGAATGGAATATGAAAGATTTTACTGAAGGTGATGAGAAAAGTATCCCAAACCCTCTTTAAATTTTGTGGGTTTTATTTTTCTTATCACAAATGAAAAGCATTTAAAATGAAATATATAAAAAAGAAACACAAAATAATAGATTTGAAAATACATTCTGTTTTTACCAGTAGCACTAATAAAAGGAGATCCACATATGTAAGAACTACACTTGTGAAAATACTGAATGTTTTCTCTAAACTTGGACAGATGCCACAACAGATAATCTGCAGCCCAGCCTATTTTCCAAGAGGTTTATTAACATGTTTCATAGAGAACTTCATTTAGAAAACTGTTAGTTTTCAAATTTCTTGAACATTTTGCATGGTCTTGGATAATTGGTCAGGCTTTTCCTTCAGAGGCTGCTTTTTCTTGACAGTACCCCTCAGTTTGGCTTTTAAGAGTGTTTTGACAGTATTTTTCAGCTGTGCACGTATGTGTGTTTCAGCTTTGGTTCTTGCATTCCTGATGCATTGTTCTAACTGGGAACAGATCTTGACTACCACGGTAGTGCCTCTTGACTTCTGAGTGTGCTGGAAACTGGTGTGGACTGTGGAGCCAGAGGGATAACAGCCAGTAGCTTCTGCTGAAATAACAGCCTTGTGAGCTTGCAATCATTAATGAATTAACCTGCCTTGGGGAGATGCTGTGAATTTGCCTGAGCTCTTTAGAAAAGCCAGGATTGGATGTTCAAGAACAGTGTTGCCTTGAAGTGAAAGCGCATGTGCGCTGTTTTAGTGCAAGATGCAGAACCCTTGTTCTTGTCTTTAGCCCCATGGCTGTGTATGTGTTTCTGGTTTGCTACACTACAGAGGCTGTATGGGATGTAAAGCCCATGATTCTTCTTTTTAGCAGCAGCTTCATTGACTGTCCATGAACAAACCAGAGTATTTTGTACATGCTTTGGTGTGTTGTTTGTAGTACACTGAGTGCTAAATATGCTGGCCAAGCAGCAGTGTATGCAACTAATGATTGTCAACGCTTGGCACGTAGCACATTGACACAAATGTGAAATACAGACCTACCAGTAAATCCCAATACTCATCCAGGTGCTTTTTTCCATGACAAGTACAATGTCTGATGTTTTAAAGGGAGTGTAGGGCTGTGTCTTCAGGCAGGTGAGGACAGGAACTATGGCTGGAGGTCCAGAAAACATCATTAACAAGGAACAATGAATCTGTATTTTAGTCTCGCATGTGGTTTCCCAGCTGGGGCAGGACATGAAGAACAGAGTTGCACTAACAGCTTTTCAGTTTAGGTTTTTGCCAGTGGTGCTGGGCTGACTGGAGAGAGGGAGGATAAAAAAAAAAAATTAAGATGACTCAAAAAGTATGATGAGACACTGAACAAGAAAGGCAGTGGAAGACCTAGGGGCATGCTAAATACCCAAAAATCTGAAATGCTGCTACAAATTGGGAAAACAATTTGTCATTTTCCAGTAGAAATTAATTAGAATTAATACTTTAATTACAACAAGGAAATTTTGGCGCTGGTGGTAGAAAAGTCTAGGAGTGGCTGACAGGTGGAGGGCTTAGTGGGACAGGGCAGTGCCCAGTGCATGAGCTCCTTTGGTTCTGTGAAGAGAGAATTGAACCACACCAACCAGAGTAATTTCATGCCACTGGCAGTTGGGGCCATCCAACAAGCCCTGGCCTACCCATCCAGATAGTCTGAGGGTCAGGATTCCTCTATTTTAATGATGTTATAGCATGAACTTTATCTTGGAGTACTCAATTTATATATCATGAATGCTGTCTGGGTGTTCTGTAAGTGCTGTGATGGACATTTCAGCTCTTGTGAGACAAAGACTGTTTTCTGCTACTTAAAAGTGATAAACCCTCTGGAAAGAAGCCACATCAATTTTAGTCTTTTTTTGTCTATGCTTGATTTGTTGAATTGCTTCTGGCACCTTGGAACGTTTTCAAAACAAGACAGCTTTGTGTGCTACCAGAAGCTTTCTTTGGGCAGTAGCATAAAAAACTTTCTTTTCACTGGTCCACTTTATCATCTCTGTTTATCAATTATGTGCTCTTCTGTGAAGGTTCTACCTTTTCCAGTTTTGCAGTTAAATATTCAAATTATTTGGAGTAAAGATGACATTTTGCCATCTGTAGATTTGTGATAGATGATGAATAATACATTTAATTTGTATTTTCTTGAATTGGGAACTAGTGTACTGTACACAATCATCTGTAGTTTCAAGAGCTAGCAGAGGACTTACCTTCATGTGATACAGGGGCTCAGGCTTGGTTCTGTTTCCCAGAAGCTGTTGTTGAGTCCAGCAGCCAGGGATTACTGGTGGACAGGCTCCTACGTTTACTTGGAGCCACCCTCCTTAGGTGAAGGTGGCATTACAGTTTATCCAGTTTTCTCATAATATTTTTCTGCATGTCAGCATGCAAGTTTAGCTCCAGATGGCAAACTTCATCCAGTTTGTCTCTGAGAAATTCTGAGATGATCTACAAGCTAGATTTTTTTTTGGTTGAGAAGTGCTTCCTAGCTGACAGACATGCATTGTATGTTGGGAACTGACTTTGAGTGTTTCATGTAAATACTGGTCAGCTGACAATATGAAGAGACATGATTTCAAAGTAAAGCAGCTCATCACCAGCTTATGCCCCATCCCTGGAAGTTCAAGGCCAGGCTGGATGTAGCCCTGAACAACCTGAATCTAGTGCACAGCATCCCTGCCCATGGCAGGGGCTGGAATGAGATGATCTTAAAGGTCCCTTCCAACCCAAACCATTTTATGATTCTAAGATTCTGTCATAGCTCCTAAAAAAATTGGTGTCTTGTGCTGGTAGGAGCCCTGCAGTAGCAGACAGGCAACACCTCATAGTCAAATTCTGCTGAAAGATCTCCAGCCCTGAGAGTGTGACACTTTGCATGAGCAGCAGCAATCCGTGCAGTGAGTCCAGTGAGGTTTCCCAGGGCCCAACCCTTGGTTGCAGGCAAGAGTCGTATCTGATGTTTCCAATAGAGTAACTTCTTCCTTAAGCCAGAGGTTTGGAATGGATAGAAATAGCTCTTTCCATCTAAAACATGTATCTGTAGTCAGGAAATTGCCACAAACCTGCCACTTCTCCACTGTGGATCCAGGCTTTGAACACCGGGATGGTGGGAAGCTTGTGATGTTTGGGGAGAAACACAGTTCTTTTACACAACCTCCCCAGCAAGGAACCAGCAAGCAAGAAGAGAGTTTTATTGTTCTGCTCTGACTGAAGTTGTTTTATGTTGAACAAAAACTTCAGAATAGTGGTTCAGGTTTAGTTTGACAAAGTAAAAAACAACCCACAGTGGCATAGTTTAATTTAGTTTGGGTCATAACCTACTTTTTTCATAATCAGTAGTGGAGACTTCAAAAAATGTGTATCAGAGATGTTACAGCAGACCCTGAGTTGGCAGCAAGCCTGTGGGGGAAACAGGCTGATTGCTCTGATAGCCAGTTTGTGCAGTGGTCTGCCTGTGCTGAGGTGAACATGTCACCAGTTTGTCCTCAACTCAGACTTTGCCACTTGTCTCGTCCAGCGACCTTTTGATTCTCAAACTGTCATGGAGAGTCCCACAACCAGCCCTGCTTGTGGGAGAGCAAGAAGGAATCTCTGTGTCACAATGCCCTCGTGGTGCTGTACCAAAGGCACGAAATGGAGGTGACCACTGTGCTCATCCTGGGGCCTGGGCTGCATGCTGCGTTCCTCACAGGGCTGAACACACAAAACCTCGATCCTAAAGCCACTGACAGGAGCTATGCACTCTGGTACTTTCAGCCTAGCAACATAGGAAAGCAAAACCTAAGAAAAATCTGAATTTACAGCCCTGCCCAGGCATGCTCTGCTCATTGCTGACCATGTTCCTTCAAGGCTGGAGGAACTGGGGTCTGATAACTCACCAGCAACCCAGGAGCCCTCTGTGACCCCTGCTAGTGTTACTTTATTGAAACTGAATCAGAAATGCTTTGGGATTGGTGGGAGGCTGGAAGCAAAAATTTCAAGCAGTATAAAGATGATTTACAAGATAAGACCCATTTGCTTAATGCTCTTGGATGCTTGACAGTAGCTGCTTTTAGAGAGGAAGTTCATTCTCGGAGATAACATTATCAGTAGAAGAGTCTTAAATGTCTGGTGTCTTTGTGGAAGGACTTTGTAATGGTGTTCAAACAGTAGTATGTAGGATAGTGTTATGAAGAGTGCAAACTAAAAGATTGTTCATTTTAGCACTTGCAAATGCATCTGTTTACCTCTACATATGTACGCATGAAAAATAAACTTTAAGCTCATTTCAGGTACTGAAGGAAAGATTTCCTCTTGATCCAACATATATGTTTTTGCTGTTTTAAGATTTTCTGTGCAGTTTGCCTCCTTAATAAATTTTTTTAAAAAATTAGGGAAAAACCCACACTGGAAAACAATGCCTCCCTCCAAAAAAAGAACTGCTAAGAAGGTTGGCCAGTGTAGGAGACTGGTATGAAAACTTACTTGGATTATTTTTCCTGCAAAAAAAATTTTCAAACAAACAATGGAAATGAAGTGCAGATGGGACATAAAGAATGAGGAATTTAGTTCTCTGTAAGGATGTAGTCAGTGATGCTGATAAAATGAATGTCCTTCCTTGATTCCCTCGTTCTATCTTGTATTTCCTTTACCTTGTCAGTCAGTCTGTCAATGGCATACACCACGTGGATGAGTCCCACAGCTGTAGCTGATTGTGGGGTTGTTGATTCCCCATGGGAAGAGGGTCCCTCTCCCCTCACACAGGCTGCTACTTGATGACTTGCAAAATTGTGCATATTGCATGATATCTGCAAGGATAGATAAATCATTAATTCTGTCACTTTTTTTCTATGATACAAGTATCTTCTATCTATGGTACAGGATATTTTTTTCTGCTGCTATTGTTTGCAGGTAGTAACAAAGAACTGACTGTGTCACCTTACTGATCCCTTCCTGTGCTGACAGTAGGAGAGAGCGCCTGTGAAGAGCAAGGAAAAAAGCAAGTTTGTTTCCAAGTAGTAAAAACATTTTTGGCAAACATTCCTGTTTTTCCCAAACTGTAGGACTTACCATAGTACATGCATCAGATTTTCAGTTCAGTCTGGGTGGCCTTTTCCCACCCTGTGTCTGTATGGATCTTTCTTTATGGTTTTGATACCAGCCCTTCCTCTGGCTGAGTTACAGCCTTGTATCCAATTGCACAGCATATCATAATATATATTTTTATATATGTAAATACATTGTAATACATAGGATTTCCAGCGACCAGATGTAGATTAGCTTTCCCTCTGTGATGTGACATGGAAAAAACCCTATTTCAAAATTAACGGGGATGGCAGAATCTTAAGACAAAGAGATGAGAAATATCCCAAGGGTTTCTGCAGAGTGAATTTTCTATGGAATAATGAAGCCTGTTTCAGACATATATAGATACAATGAAAGAAAACAAACTTGAAAATGACTGGTCAGCTAGTCAAATTGCAGTCGTTTGGTTTTTTCCTTCTGTTTTGCTTTTAAAAAACACTGGAATTTCCTTTAGTCTGTTTTAGTTTAAAACTGTAAAGATTTTCTAAAAGTGTCAAATAAAGATACTTAATTTTTGAACTGAGTTTTGCTATTTTATATCACACAAGTTTGAAAACCTTTTAGAAATTTTTTTACTCTGGGATAAAATGTCTTTTGAAATTTAAAGATCCCTGTGTACAACTCCCATCGTGAGCTGGATTCCATGCAAAATTCTTAAAACTTGCTCAATACCAGAAACAGTGTTTGACATCTCCACACAGTCCACACAAGTAATCTCTTTCCCTGGCTTTTGTAACCCTGACAGAATCCCAGAACAGTTTGGGTTGGAAGGACCTTACAGCTCATCCAACCCCCTGCCATGGCAGGGACACCTCCCACTGCCCCAGGCTGCTCCAAATCCATCCAGCCTGGCCTGGGGCACTGCCAGGGATCCAGGGGCAGCCACAGCTGCTCTGGGCACCCTGTGCCAGGGCCTCACCAGCCATCTAAAGTTGTGTGATCAGTTGTACTGATAAATTAGGTTTGACTACTCTGTTGCATGTTGAAGTGCTGTTGCTTGGGGAGGGAGGTGTTTACTAACAGTCACTTTTTCTTTTAAAAAAATGCTGAATATCTACTGAATTACAAGGCAAGTCACAGGTATATCCAGGAAGGGTACAATCTGACAACAGGTACAATTCCACCCCGTGTTTCTGCTTAGTATGCCCTGCATTTCACTTTTAAATGCACAATACAACTGAGAAGAGGGAAATTGAGAAATTTCTTGTGATATCTGACTCTAAAAAACAACAAAACCAACAAAAGCAAACAACAACAACAACAAAAAATCCAACCCACTAAAAAAACCAGCTGCAGCAAGACAGGAACTGAGAGACAGCTGCTTCCATTAAGAAAAGGTATGTTCAAAACCAGAAAGACTGGGTTCATTTTAAATAGAAGGTAGTAAATATCAAGATACAATCTGGCCACAAAGCTCATCCTAAAGTATGGTGAACCTCAACCTCTATTATTTAAAACAGTGCCTGGTATTCTAGATTTAGACATACATCTGCATGCCGGAGCAGAATCAGCTTAATTAACAAATTGTGTGGCCTTTATATTCTTGTACTTGGTTATTCTTGTATCTGTTGAATAGACAAGGACAGATGTTACTTGGAGTTTTGTGGGTTTGGGTTGGTGTGAGGGGGGAGGGCAAACAAGATTTTTTTTTTTTTTTAGAAGGGTGTTTGGTTTGGGGTTTTTTGGGGTTTTTTGGGGTTTGTTTTTTGTTTTATTTGGGTTTTTTTTTGTAAAATGTCCATTTATAGGTCTTGATACAAAGTAATGCTGTAATGGGGAATGGCACCATTCAAACAGGAACTGTTGACTGAACTGCTGGTCTGCTGAGCACTTGTGGTGGAGCTCACAGTTCTCTGCAGTGTCACAGGTGCAGATCTTGACATTCCAAGCCCCTCCTGACATTGTGCATTTGCTAAAGATCTGTCCTACGTGACCATTTCTGCATCTGCAGGGACTGTTTGTATGGACTATTCACAAACATCTTATCTCTGTACACCTTGCTTAGTTTTGCATTAAAACCCCCTCAGGCAGGCCTGGAAGGAAGGGCTGGATTCTCCACATTCTCCCTCCAGGATGATGGCTCAGTTAAGCACAGGTGCTGCCTGAAGGTTGGTTTCAGGGCACACTGAAATCCCCACCTGGGGACCTGCTCCAACTACTGAAATACATATTGCAATTTCCAAATTTCAAATCACCTCATTGCCTCACTTATGCAGGTGATTAACTGGGGAGTTCTTGGACCACCTGGGGACCCTAGGACTTGGCTACGCTTGAATCTGTCCTATTTTTCTTCTTGTGGGAACTGTAGCGAGGCATAACAGTATTGTGATCTCTGGTTTTTCTGTTTAAATCCAACTCCCATATTCACAGTTTTTCAGTCTCACCTCCTAGACAGATGTGACTCTCTAGATCACCTCTGCATACTGCTCAGTTAGAAGAGTTCCTTGGAAAGAGATGCAGCTTTCAGAAGAGAGCTCCAGTGGCTCCTGGGAATCCCCCTGTTCCTAACAGCTGCTCCTGTTATAGACAGGTATGTCTGCATCCTCTGCAATGCACAGCCATCTAGCCCAGCCATCCAAATGTTCCTTCCTCTGTGTGGGACAGGGAAAGCCCTCTTTTACAAAGAGGATTACAAGGAAACATTACCTGAGCCGCAAGAGTTGGCCTGCTGCCCCTTCCTAGATCAGTCTGCTTCACAACATGAGGTTGCACTAATATAGACAGAGAACATTAAGGAACTTCATGGACTCTGTGGCATGGGGATTCCAGGGGAAGAATTTTTCAGTCTTGCTGAACTTGAGGAGGTTTCTTTTGCCCTGTCAGCTGTACCCTGTTACATTATTAGTCTTGTCAGCCACAGTTAGAAGCTCTTTAAAACTGGCAAAAATATCCACAACACCTGCTATACAGTGATTAGGGCCATAGTCCTATTCACAGAATCCAATAATTGTTTGAGTTGGGAGGAACCTTAAAGCCTCTCTTGCTCCCAGCCCCTGCCATGGGCAGGGACACCTTCCACTACACCAGGGTGCTCCAAGCCCCATCCAAACTGGCCTTGAACACTTCCAGGGATGGGGCAGCCACAGCTTCTCTGTGTCAGAGCATCACACCCTCACAGCCAAGAATTTATTTCCATTTTCCCATCCATTCCTGCCCTCTGGCAGTGGGAAGCCATTCCCTGTGTCCTGTCCCTCCATCCCTTGTCCCTAGTCCCTCTCCAGCTCTCCTGGAGCCCCTTCAGGCCCTGCCAGGGGCTCTGAGCTCTCCCTGGAGCCTTCTCTCCTCCAGGTGAACATTCCCAGCTCTCCCAGCCTGGCTCCAGAGCAGAGGGGCTCCAGCCCTTGGAGCATCTCCTCTGGACATGCTCCAACAGGTCCATGTCCTTCCTGATGCTGAGGACCCCACAGGTAGATGTAGTGCTCCAAGTGAGGTATTTCAAGTGAGAAATTCATTCCAAATAACCTCCAGAAGTCCAAATAAAGACCATATTTACTGTGTCTTTGTACCCCCTGAATGGGGATAGAGAAAGGGCACAACTCTGTGGCCATTACAGAGCTGTTCAATGGTTGCACACTCTCAAAAACAATTTCATCAAAGTTCAAGCAATGTTAATTAATAAAAAGTTAATGAGTCACTCGATATTTCTGTGATATTTCTGTAGGGGGAAAAAAGAGAGAGGGAAATTCTAACAAAAGAAAGCCACATAACCATTAATTTTGCATATTTATAAAAATGAATAGTGCAGAATTTAGTTTTATGAAAAAAAATTTCTTCTCAAATGTCTCTCATAAAGTTATGTACAAGTATTATTTTTTCTATATTTATGTTCTCTTATATCTTGATTGGTTTATCACTCTGAAATCAAGATTTAAAATTTAATTAAATCAACCAATACTTTTTTCCCCTTCAAGAATGAGAAATGTCTCTTTCCAGTGCAGAAAAAGAAAATGAAACAAGGAAGTCTGAACTTAAAATGTCTTTTCAGGGTGGTGCTGCAGAGTGTGTGACATATGTCTTGATGTGTCAGGATGGGATTCTCATGATACAAAGCTCTTCATTTCTAAACAGTTTTCATAAACTGGTTTCTGTCCCCATTCCATTTCTTGTTGTACCAGAGGGAAAGAACCAGGAGACACAACCATTTAACCTCACGTTCATTTTTTCCATGCCCTCAGTAAAAGGATCTTCCTGGGAAGCAGAATGAAGTGAATGGTCTTTGAAATCCTTTCATGTTAAAGTTCTCCTGACTGTGTTTTTGCATCTAGAAAATTTCTTGACCATGGAAATAATTCCATATCCTATGCACAGCATTTCCCAGCATTCCAACATGAAATATAGCAAACCAGCTAAATAGTGTTAAAGATGTTTAAATCCTTCTGGTGCACCACAATGTTTTCCTGATTGTTTTATTAAATTTTGAGTATTATATTGCTTCAGTGCAGTGTTCTTTTTATCTGCACACTGTGATGGTATGTGCAGCAAACATAAGAGACAAGAGTGGTCCTGACTGCCTCTGTTGAGTTTGGTTGCCAGAGATCACATCCAGAGTGACTTGTCTTCTCACTTAACTTTGATGCATTTGTTCCCAGCCCCTTCAGCAAGGAGTACAGAAACTGCTGTTCCTAATTTCTTATTTGACCACTGACAGATTTTGTTGTTTTCTTCTTTTATTGCAGTTCTATTGCAGTCCTCCTCCCCTTATTGCTTTTGGGCTTTGATTATGCAGTTTTGCATCTCCATTCACACAAAGATACATGCAGATCCTCTTTATCTGATGAACTACTAGAAGGATGTCAATCCCTCACTCAGCTCTTTCACAGTCTGTCTGAAAGGACAGGAACTGTTTGTGGTGTTCATCTGTAGATAGCCAAACATTCAGGGTCAGAGATTGCAGCATTTTTTGGGTTATTAGTTTGATGCTAATAAAACCAAGGTTCTGGGTTTGATCCTCATATCCTTCACTTAAGAGTTGGACTCGATGATCCTTATGGGTCCCTTCCAACTCAGACCAGTCTGTGATTCTGTAACCAGCCAAGTCTTCATTATTGATGCTCAGCAGGAAACCTAAAACAGGTTTCGGTCATCGTTGCTCAGTCTGGAGAGATCAATGGCAAAGCAGATGTTAGGAATTAAAGGATACACTCTAAACAAAATCAATTCCAGAGAAATCTTTATAATAATTTTATCATTTTAGAATCCTATGTTCTATCATTGCTTTGCCATCAAACACATGAACTGGTGAAGCTTGCTGTTAATGTTGAAGCCACTTAGGGACAGAAGTGGCAGTTCTGATGAGATGACTTTGAGAGTCTCTCATCTTTCAGTTCTGACGAGAGATGACTTTGTCAAGCAGCAGGACAAAATTCAGACTAAAGCAAAACAAATTCTCAGTTTTTAATGTATTTTTTGTCCTTTTAAGATGGCAAAAGGGTCACTTATGGGCTTAAATAAGAACTTCAGCACAAGGAATTCTGTCCAGTTTTGGCCTCCGCTGTGGGTGTGTGTGATGTTGGATAATCCCTGCCCGCTCCTGTGAGGCAGTTAGGCTGTTCTAACACAGAGATTGTCAGGATGATAAATACAGTATGAACTGCAAGGGCTATGGATGTCTGACTGAGGAAATTAATAGGGCTTTTGGGGGAATATTGCTCCCTTTATAGTTTCTGTGTGCACGGGCCAGTGCTGGTTAACAGATCATCCCCATGGCTTCAGTGTGGGGGCTGCCAAGCTCTGGTGGTGGGGGAAATTCAGTATTGCAGGTATGAACCACCCCACTTCAAGCAGCTATTTTCCTTTGTGTCCTGCTGCTGGAGGGGATGGGAGTTGTACAGCGAACTGCAGGAATGTCTCATGACTGGGGAGAGCCAGGAGCTGGGGCATCACCGCTCCGGTTCCCAACGGAGGCAGCTGGGGAGTGGCCGAGGGGGTGCTGGGGGTGAAAAGTGCTTAGTCCCAAAGTTCAGTGAGATCAACAAACCAGCTCTTCAGGCTGAACAGTTCCTGTCTCAGCCTGTGCCTTTAAGCTCCGCCGAGAACTCCCCCAGTGCCTCCCACCGCCCCCGCCGGCGCCCCGCGGGCCCGGGCGGGTGCGCTGCCGGGGAAGGCACCTGGCGGCAACGGGAAAAGCAAAGCAGGTGAGTCCCTGCTCCTTCTTAGGAGCCCTTTTTACTTCCGTCAAGGTGCCGGGCTTTCTTGGCTCCGATGGAAAGTGAAAAACCTGCACCTTTCCCGGCAGCTGCACCCACCCCTGGATGCTCCTCGCCGCGCGTCCCACCGCCCAGCGCGATCCCTCCTGCCGGGCTGGGGCTCGGGCAGCCCTCCTCCTCCTCCTCCTCCTCCTCCTGCTCTTTTTTCACCTCCTCCTTCTTCACCTCCTTCTGTTCTTCCTCCTTGCTTCTCCATCAGGGTCAGACAGGTTTGCTGCCTGCACCCACAGGTTTTCGGACAAGCTGGAGTTTGGAAGTGCTTCTCCATGCTGGATTTCCCCCCACGCTTGGGGAAATTCCTCGTGCTTTGCTGGCTCTGAGGAAACGGCCTGTTTCTGAATTTATTGCCTAGAGGGAAAACAGCTCAACTCACCTTTTATTGAAAGTAATAGATGGGAAAAACTTCTGTGCTTCCTTTCCTCCTCCTCCTCCAGTAGTTTTGATGACAAGTAGTTTTCCTTATGTAAGGCTGGATTGCTTTCTAGTGCCTTTCGATTCCACGTAACTCTAATATGATTCAGGGGAGTTTGGGAGCACTTTGCATGAACGGGTGGGTGGTGCTGGAGGGGATTCGTTCTGGAGCAAAGGAACCCCCTGGCTACAGAAATGGGCTCCCCACCGAATGTCTGTGGAAGTTTGACCCTTCTGCTAGTTGTGCCCTGCACTTGTATTTCTGTAGCACATTTCATCTTTTGCCTGTTACCCAGGGTGTGTTCAACCACAACATGCGCAACATAATGGATGAGCCTTGGTCAAAAGTGACCTCTAGACCCTCTTCTCTGAAAGTACTGGTTAAGGGAAACATCTTAGTTTCTTGAACACTTTGGAAACCAACGGCAGAGAATGGTCTATATTATTTGAAAGCTATCACAAATTAGGAAATGTTCTAGAAAGAAAACTCAGGGTACTTCATGGAAAACAAAAAGTGTAACTTTGACAGTAATGCAGATCTAAATGCTGAAAAAAGCATTGTCAATGTAGGAAATACAAGAGTGAAACAGCCAGTGGCAGTGAGCAGTTGAGACCTAGGCATGGGACAAACTCTTACAAACAACCTCTATGGGCTTAAAATAGCACCACCATTTGAGCTTAAATAAATGTTTCTGTAGCCAGATTGTTCTTTATTCCCATGGTTGAAGGGAAGGGCTTGAGAGCTGCTTCACACTGGCTTGTCCTCCAGCCCTGAGGCTGCTCTGCAAAGAGCTCCAGCACAGGCCCTTATCCTGCCTAAGGGAGGAGGAGGGGTCAAACAAGGCACCACCACCCAGAGCAGGACCTGAGCAGTCCCTGTGTGCCAGGCCCTGGGGCTTCTGCTGGGGGATGGTCTCAGGCAGGAGGGCTGGCCAGAGCTGTGTATGGCCAGGCAGCTGCAGCACTGCACTTCAGCATGTGGCACTGCCCAGTATCCCTACACACAGAGTTTCATTCTGCAGCTTCTCACTGACACAAGTGCTGTCAGTTCACTGCTTGACTGATATCTTTCATCGCTGGCTGGTTTCTCTATGTGGATTTTTCCTTTGAGGGAGGATGCATTGCAGGTAACTGATTTCAGGGGAGCTTGAGGGGTTTTGAGCATGAACACTAATGCCTACCTGACAATCCGTAACAGCTGAAGCTAGGTAAAAATGTAATTTACATTGCTTCTAATGTATGTACGCTGGCAAGAAAGAATAAAATGTGATTATTTGCAAAATGAGGACCTCTACTTCAGCCCCTATTCCTCCAAGAACCTCCAGTCCCAGTATGTCCATCAGCTTCATTGGGACCAAGATTTCTCCCACACCCTCTGCACTGGGCCAGGCAGTGTTCAAGGGAGGCGAGTGAATGTCAGTGAAGGAAATGCCATGAATTAACCATGTGAGTTTTTCTTGGCCATTCATGAGCTGAAAAGTATCAAATTATATAGTGCTTCTATTGTGGAAAGTAATGAGAAAAACATGGACTTCCTGGCTTACTGGATACTCCCTATGTGTATTCAGTATTTACTATCTGTACTGAGTTTTCAAGGCAGCACAGCTCAGGGGGTAAGGGGGGCAAGGCTGCCTTTATTTTATTGTGTAATCCATGGCTACAAATTTAAGAAGTAATTGCAGGTACAAATCTGCCCAGTACTTTGTTACCAGAGAGCGAGCTCAGGGCTGAGTCTCCAAGGTGGAAGTGATGTTAGAGCCTTTGTTCACCGGTGATAATGCGAGCACCGGGGAGCTCAGCTTGTCTGTCATGCCCCAGCTGAGACTGCTGAGCTGGCAGGCAGGGTGAGGATCTTCTTACTTGTAAATTGAGAGACATTTGTAGACCAAGAGGGACAATAAACAAGGCCGGCACAGTGTCATTTGGCTTGCTGGGAGCAGGACTACAGCTGAACCAGATGCATCTCCATGATGAGTGCTGCAGCTGAGCAGGAACTTGGGATCCTCACTGATCTCAGTGGCTGGGGCTTTCAGATTTGCTCAGTTGAAGGCTATGCATGGTCTGGGAGCTTGCAGTGTCAGGGCTTTTCACTCATCTTAATAACAAGAGGTGTTCTCAGCTCAATCTGCATTCTCCTAGTTGACAAGAGTTTCTTTCTGGTTGAAAGTAGGTTTAGTCTTTTAAATGCAACAACTTCTAAATGTTGACATACAGAGAAACGGGGACTTGGGCATGCTCTATACATCCATTACAGAAGCTGGGTTAAAAAAGGGGTTAAATGGTTAATAGGTTAAAGCAAAAGGATTAGAGAAATACAGTGTTGGCTGCTCCAGGGAACCAGGCGCAGCTCATGTCACACAAAACAAAAGACCATGTGGGTAGACCTGTGTCTGCTGGTTGTGAGAAGGTTTGCCTTTCATGCTGAGAGCTCTGTCCTCTGTGTGTTCAACCAGCTGCTGCTGTCTCTGCGTGGGCTTTTTTTTTTTCATGACATAAGATCATCTCATCAGAAGGTTTAAGGGAAAATATACAGGTTCACCAGGAAGCAACGGCGTTGGGATAAATTCCATCACTCCCTTCTCTGGAGCCTCACTCAGAGGCAGGTGCCATAAGGAGGATCTGGCACACAGTTCTTGGCCTCTCCAGACTGAAATGTCCTTGCACTGCACCACTACCTCATAGATACCACTGGTTATAAATCCACTCCCCTATGAAAGTATTCTACCCTTCTCAGTAGCTGCTGCCACAAGTTCTGAGCTTCATTTCAATACAACTAAATTCCCAACTGTAAGGAAAAAATCACTGGGCTTGACCCCATCTTAACAGAGAGGTTTGAGGTTGGCTGTTTCCACCACCTTGCTCTGCCAGCAGATCTGTTTGCACACCCACATCTCTTATCTCCTGTGGTCATGCTTCTCATTTCACTTACAGCAAATAAGCATCTTCTCTCTCCTGCTCAGGCTCGTGGTTTGGTGACAGATATATCACCAAAGGTTTGTGGTTTTGGTGGCTGTGATTTTGGACTGTGAACCTACCAAGTGAGGTATACTGGAGTGTACTTTCTGATTTTGGGCTACCTCCTTCTGGAGAAATATTCTGTTTCTGATGTGTTCCCCCTCTGAAGCACCACAAGTCTTATCCTGGTGATAAAATCAATAGTACTTCACTTGCCTTTGGCCACAGGCTCATTACTTGCTGAGGCTGCAGGCAGATCTTGTGCTGAGTTTGTGGTCTTGCCTTGAGCAAGTGACATGTTTTTCATACCTGTGCCATCAGTTTCAAAATCTCTGTCTGGGTGAGGATTTACAGGTCACAGCGAGACAGTTTTACAACCCCTGCATCTGAAGGCTCAGTAGACAGGGTATTGCTGTCCTGAGAGCCACACTACCCCATTATGGGATGAAACAAATGTTCTATTAACACTTGGTTATTCAAATGGCTGCAGCACATTGGCTGCACTTTATCATCACAGTGTGGGAGAAACCAAGCATGCTAGAGTACAGAAATGCAGCACCAAGACCCCAGAGCAGCCCAGACTTGCCATCAGGGGTTGTGTGGGGGTGTGGGAATGGTTTTCTTGCACTGTCCCTTGGGGGACATCAGGGTTTCATTGCATTTCTTATCTGTAGATGAAGTTGACTTTTGAAAACATGGGTACCAATGTTTCTTTCCTGTCTTTCTTTCCTGTGGCCAGCAGTTCAGAGCAGGGCACCTCAGCTTGTGTCCCCGTGGTAGGTAGGGGCTGGCAGACCGGGAATGGGAGAAGCTGGAGAAGAGCAGGTGGAAGCCTGGGGCAGTGCAGTGCAAGACAGGAGTGTAAACACTCCTGTTCTGAAGGGAGACAGACTGGAGAAGGCTAGGAAGGCAGAAGAAAAGGCCTCAGGAGGTGAAAACATGAAGGGGAACTCATGGTGAGGTGAAGGAAGAGAAGCAGTGGGAGAAAGAAGGCCAGGATACATGAAGGTGAATGAAGAAAACCAGCCCTTTTGCTGGGCAGCCACCAGTGCAGTACTGGGTGGTCATCACTGTGCTTCGGATTCAGGAGCTGTGGCGTTTTGCAAGAAGACAGTTTCTACCTGAAAACAGGAACCAGCACAATTTGTGCTGGAGGCTGGGCCAGTCCTGCAGGTGTGTATGGCATGGGATCACCTGAGCTGGAGAGACATCTGCCACGGTGAGGCTGGGTCTGTGGCAGCTGCACAGACAGACAACCAGGATGTCTCTCTCGGGGCCCTGCCTTGGCCTCTGTTGGTTCTGCAGGTGATATTCCCCAAACATGCTGCACAGGCATTTTCTCACACACTCGTGTGAGTGCATAAACACACAGGTGAGACCACAAACACACACAGGTGAGACCACAAACACACACAGGTGAGACCACACACACATGTGAGATCACACACACAGACAGGTGAGACCACACACACACAGGTGAGATCACACACACACACAGGTGAGATCACACACACATGTGAGATCACTCACACACACATGTGAGTTCACACAACATGCTACTTGTCCTCTTTGACATGAAGAGTGGGTGTTAGTGACAGTTTGGCTAATTGAGTAAAGGAATATTTTTACTACATCACTTTATATTTTACAATTTCCCTATGTGAACCAGCTGAGAAATAGAATCCATCCTCCAAGGAAATCTTATGGAATGACTCAAAGCTGCCCTAGAGCAAAATTCAGACTTCTGTGGAGAAGGCAAACCCTGAGCTGCCAAGCAGCAGCAGAGCAGGGGTGGTGGCCACCTCCCAGCACCGTGGCAGACCCTCAGGGACAACCAGAGATGGTGATAGTCTGCAGGACAGCTCTTACTGACTCTGTGCTGCATATCAGAAGTGCCTTCTCTGCTAAAATGTAACAGTGAAAAGACACCTCACTGGTGTGGGGACTCTCTTAGGTCAGAGTTCCCTACACCCTGCTCTCAAAGGCATCATATTTTATAACCACTCACAATTATAAGCTGACAAAAAACCCTAAATGTGCTTTTACTTCTCAATATTCCTATTGGAAACTCATGACTATTAATACTCTCCTAATTTCTGCCCCGCTAACAGAATTTATTTTTCACTCATCTGATTTTACGCCACAATATTTTTGACTGTGTATAGATTCTTGCCACAGATCTCCACTATGCATTTATAGATGATCCTTATTCTCTTTCACCAAAAATCTCCAATCTCTATTTTGCTCTTGCAAAAGGGGCTTTCCATTTACATGTCTGTTTAATTATTTTTTAACTCACACCACTGACACCAAAAGAAAATAAACTTTCCTTTTGCTGAAAGGGAGAGCAAAGATAAGTTTTGATTGTTTTGGGAAGTAGAAAGTTTCTCTAAACACTCTGTTTTTTCCAGTTAAAATGCCTCTGCATCACTAATACAAACTTCTTTCTAGGGTTCCAAGTACCCTTTATAGTAGTATGATTTTTACATGCAACTAAAATTGTATTGTCAAAAAAACAATAAGCCAGAGCCAATTTTGTCTGCAATGTTTATTTTTTTCTCAGATGCATTTGTCCTACCTTTGAGGTCCACTGAAGTCCACTGTTGCACTGTTCAGCACACCTGAACTAGATTTCTGAGTGCCCACATTCAGCGCACTGCAGGAGGGACAGTGACTCCAAAACCTCCTGAAAGAGGGAAGGAGAGATTCCTCATCTGTATGTATTCAGGCCACAAGGACCACTGGAAAACAGGTTCCCTACTTGTCTCCCCTTAGCCAGAGCTGAATGGTCAAACAGAGATATTGTGAGCAGAACCCAGGGGCCACAGTGCTGATCTGTGCCAGGCTCAGTTACAGCTGAAAAAGAATATTTGGATGTCTGCTAGAAAAAAAGAGGCATCTTGGACACACTCTCCCTTCCTCCCCCCTTTCTCTCTGTCTGTTGCCTTACAAAGAAGTGACCTTCTAAAATCTCTTATCTAGAAGCTTCCTTTTAAAGAGCTGCTGACGCCTCTTGGAAAACACTGAAAAGCTCTTCTGAAACAGGGAGCTGCTTCTCCCTGTGTCCCTTTGCTCCTCTCTTCCTTTCATTGCTGGATGCATTTACATTAGAAAAGGCTGTCCCTCTGCAGCTTCTCTGCAGTCACAGTTTGATTTACAGCAGGAGGGAATCGCTGCTGTGGCGGCCCAGTCTCCCTCAGCACCGTCTGAGTGGATAGGAAGTGACCAGGTGAGATGTCCCTCGGCACGACAGACTTTGGAACTGAGGAAGGAAGAGCTCTGTGGGTTTTATACTCTTGATGCTGTCAGTATCAAGACAGAGTAAGTTTGAGAGGTGATTGTGCATTGCCAAGGCTTTTCTGGTGTCTCCTGTAAATCTGAGTTTCCCAACAGTTAGAGTCCTCAAAAAACTCATTCTGAAGCTGAGGAGCTCTGGACCCTTGGCCAAAAAGGTTGGACTTCTCTGGATTTCCATTATGACCACACAAATTGTCTGACACAACTTCAGCCTGCCAGTTTGAACAGGACTGTGTGTCTTCTTCCTGCCTATTTCTCTCAAGGGAGAAATATTAATACAGTAATCTAATAGATTTTAAGACCACAGAAAATCAGTGTCCCTCCTTGTCTCATCAGGCTTGTTGCAGATACTAACCTGTCTGAATGATGTAATAACTGGATATTACAGGCTGTAATGACTGGATATTACCCAGTTGATGATGATGTGCAAATAAAGGCCAAATACAGTCTGGCTTGTACTAGCAAGACTGCAGAGAAAACAAAAACAAACAAAAAACCAAAAGAAAAACAACAAAAGAAAAACAACAACAAAACCACAAACAAACAAAAAACAACACCTCCCCCTCCTCCCCCCCCGCCAAGACAAATATTCTTTCTATTTTTGGCATTTTTGAACTCATAGTTGGAGCACCATATCCTATCTGGGCATCTTCAGTGCATGAAAAGCACTGACATACTGAAACCAGTCTAGCAAAGGCCAGGAAAATGTGGAGGCAGGAAAGGTGACAGGAAGGGGCTCTGCTTCTGGTGCAGGACCACTTGAGGTAAAATACTGGAAGCACCAGTGCCAATGTTATCCACAGAGAAGGAGAATCTGCTTATCAGGGTAGCAGCAAAATTGTAATCAAAGGACATATTAATTGCTCTGCATTACAAGGCATTGGGAGCTCTCAGCTATATGCTGTAGTGGGCTTTGCCACCCACTGTGATTTTATAATTCCTCCAGAATTCCTGCAAAAATGTGGAATAGTATTGGGCTATATGAAACCTCAGCCTGCAATCTGCCTCAAACAATTACAGGGTGAAGTTTATTACTTAAGAAAGTTTTAATCCATAAAACATGCACCTTGGGTTATAAGTAGCCTAATGCCAAGACTTCCATAGCCAGGCCAGAATGGTCCAGCAGGAGCAGACAATGATTTCTGAAGTATTTGGTGCCAATTAGCTCTGGTCCATTCATGAGCCAGTCCCAGACAGGTCTTTCTCCACAGCTGTCTATTCAGACTGCAGTTTCATGTTTAAGGATGTGACTTCAGTATAGTCATGTTTGCAGACCTATAAGATTACTCTGAGATAAATGTTGAACTTTACAGCTCAACTGTTCTACCTGTTACTGCAACTCCATGACTCCTGAGGAGCACCAAAGCATCACCTAGTGACACTGGCTGGGTTTAGAATCTTTATAAGGGATGATGTCTAAGGCAGAAGGAGCAAGCCAAGATGCCAAGCCCCTTGCTAAGAGCTGAGGGACCTGTTCATCCTGGCACTGTAGGCAGTAGGACCTTGAAACCCTGCTGCTGAGCAGGCCTGCTGAAGAGCAGGTGCTGCTGGGCAGGTTCTATGCTGCAGGGACACTGGCTCAGCAGTCATGCAGAGCCTGCACAGAACATGGAGATGGAGGCATCAGGATGGTTCATGCTCACATTGGCCACGACCATTGTGAGCACAAACACAATGGACATCCCCAGTCAGTGGTGGCCCCCTAGGAAGACAGAGAAGGGGAACCAGACAGGGAGGAGCCACTATGGTTGATGAGTTCAGGTCCTACAACTTGAATCTCCTGAGGCACATTCAGGGGACACATCTGCCCTTTCACTTCTTGTGGCAATGCAATGTTTGGAGCTCCTGGGGTAACCTTAGCTGGCATGAGAGATTTCATCCCAGTCTTGTCATTTTCCTTCTTTTTAATCACAGAGCCCATCTGTAGAGCTGCTCAGAAACCATGGAGCAGATAAAGCCAGATCAAGGCACCCACAGAAGGAGACTGGGGGCCTGCTGTTGGAAGGTTGCTGCTGCTGCCACCGTGGTGGGCAGTGCAACAGCCCTCTGCCTGGGGATCCTGCTGGGTGAGTGTGCAGCCAGGTACATTCTTTCAGTTTATCAGATCCAAAAAAGAAGTGGTCTACACTGCTCATAGCAAAAATCCTCCTATTGAGGACACAATGCAGACACCTTTCTGTACGATGTACAGAAATTGCAAGGGCTGCGTAGTCAGCTCATGTTCTCAATATGTGACTTCAGAGCACTTTGTCTTCAGAGTCTCATGATACATGTATGCTCTATTCCTTTCCTGCTTGGCCAATCTGATGTCCTTCTATGACAAGATGACCTGCCTAGTGGATGAGGGAAAGGGTCTGAATCTGGTCTACCTCAGCTTCAGTAAAGCCTTTGAGTCCATTTCCCATAAACATTTTCTTGGAGAAACTGGCTACTTATGGCTTGGATGGCTGTGCTCTTCAATGGGTAAAAACTAGCTGGATGACCAGGCCCAGAGTGGTGGTGAATGGAGTCACATCCAGCTGGAGACTGGTGACCAGTGGTGTTCCTCAGGGCCACTTTGGGGCCAGCTCTGTTTAATATCTTTATCAATGGTCTGGATGAGGAGATCAAGGGCACCCTCAGTCAGTTCACTGACAACCCAAGCTGGGTGGGATGTTGATCTGCTGAAGTAATAGTGTGGCCACCAGGACCAGGGCAGTGACCATGCCCCTGTGCTGGGCACTGCTGAGGTCCCACCTCAAATCCAGGGTTCAGTTTTAGGCTCCTCATGACAAGAAAGACATTGAGGGGCTGGAGCGTGTCCAGAGAAGAGAACAGAGCTGGGGAAGGGTCTGAAGCACCAGAAGCAACTGAGGGAGCTGGGAAAGGTGCTCAGCCTGGAGAAGAGGAGGCTCAGGGGGGACTTTCTGGCTCTGCACAACTCCCTGACTGGGGGTGCAGCCAGGTGGGAGTTGGGCTCTCTCCTGGGGGAACAGGGATAGGAAAGAGGAAAAGGCCTCAAGGTAGCCCAGGGGAGCTTAAGATTGGATATTGGGAAAATTTGTCGACTGAAAGGGCTCTCCAGGCCTGCCACAGGTTGCCCAGAGCAGTAGTGGAATCCCCATCCCTGCGGTGATTTAAGATACATGTAGCTGTGGCATTAAGGGACATGGGTTAGTGGTGGCATTGGCAGTGCTGGCGGAATGATTGGAATGATTGGACTCAATGGACTCAGAGGTCTTTTCCAACCTAAACAATTCCATGATTCTATGATTCTGTCCTGTAATCTCTCTCTGTGAGTTTGAAATTTCTTGCCACTGTACCTTGCTGAGTCTGCCATTTCCTGTCACGGCCACTTGCAGCCATGGAGCACTGCCTGTTTTACTGTCCCACTCCAGAGCATGACCACCATCTCCTTCCCTCTTCCACCTCCCTCCTGTTGCTTCTGCTGCCTCATGGCCAGATGCCATCTCAGGCCAGCACCCTAGTGATGACCCCAGGAGGACATGACTGACAGATCCCATCTGTACAGTCACAGTTTCTGAGCTGGCTTCAGTACCCAGCAGAACTTTCCTGAGGCTGCTTCTGCAAGGATAGGGCCAATCTCAGGTTGCCAGGCTGTACCCATCTGTTCATGAATTTCTGTCTCAGGCTTGACAAAAATCCACTGTTTTCAAGTTCAAGCACGTTCAGTGCACAATGCTATTACTGCACATGTACAGGGTATCCCAGTCCAGTTATGGGGCACCCCTAAGGCAGCTGGGATGGTCAGGAACAGTCAAGTTGCTAAAAACAGGATGTTTGAAGGACATGATGATATCCATGTTGCAAAGCTGTGAGGAAAGATGCCTCTGACAGATGCCTTCCCTTTCTGGCAGCCTGCCATTCCACGGGAGAGGCCAGCTTTGAGCACACAGTGGAGCTGCAAGGAATCACATTCAACAGCAGCTTACAGATGGAGAACTCGGACTACTATAGGGTGCTGACACCTGCTCTTGAGAGGCTGGTGAGTTGATCTGTCAGGGCCTTGGGAGACATTCATGGAGTGGGAAATGTGTGTTCAGGCCTATACCTTGCAAATGAGATGAGGCATAAAAAAAGGATGTACTACCTCATGCCCAAAAAGCCAGGGTGGGATAAAGATTACATGAGCTGGACATGGATGCTTCTGCTTACAGAGACAAGAGACCATGTATCAACAGCTCCACATTCCAGCAAAAGCCCAGGCATCATCTATTCCCACCTCCTTGGGGGTCCAGTAAGTGTGTGACCATCACTCTTTGCTTTGCAGTTTCTGTCCAGTCTCCAGGACTCCCAGCTGAACTGGAGTTGCACTGGTTGCACCATCCTCGGCTACAGGTGAGTGTAGGCAGCTGTCTCTGCAGACCTTGCAGCTCATGTTTCAGGGCATTCTGACAAGCCTCACCAAGAAGGTGAACTCACACCTGTGCTGTTGTTCAAAGCTAGTACAAAGAGAAACTGGTTTTTGGTCAAGGCTGGATTTTCATCTGGGATTGCAACAATGATCTGGATTCTTTCATTTGGAGATGCAGTCAGAAAGGCAGAGGAAAACAATTTTGTTCAACCACAGCTTTGGGCCAAAGGCAAAAAAAAAAAAAAATTCAGATGACCACTTTAACCCAGAGCACATCTCCAGAGTAACTTTAAACTATTAAGAATCAAAATATTAAGAATAAGATTTGTTTCCTTTGAGTTCCCTGTAGACAGCTAGCACAGTTCCTTGTACTGATCATGAAGCCAAGCCCCCCCTTAATTCTCTGTTTCCCAGTAGGAATGGAAACTCCAGCGTGATCGTCCATTTCCGCCTCCTCTTCGCCCCCCAGGATTCCCAGCCCCTGAGCTCTGCCTTGGAGGAGGAAGCTCTCAGGCATGGGCTGGCAGCTGCCCTGCAAAAGCAGAGTTTCTCCCTGGCTGCCTATGGAACCATCTCCTCAGCTTCTCTCACAGGTATGGCCCTCCAGCCACTGCTGGGCAGGAGGAGCAGGGTGCCCTGAGCTGGGGCTGCTGGCACCCAAGGTCACACAGCGAAGCCACAATTAGTCTCAGGCAAACTGCTGCAGGGGTGGATGTTTAGCCCTGGATGTCCAGTCAAGGCTACATGCCCAGCAACAGTGTTAGAAATGGGGGTGCTGCCAGGCACCCAGCAAATCCATAAAATTATCTGCCTGCCTCTCAGCTGCTCCAGCTTCATCAGACAGCAGCAGAAACCACCCTATATCTTGGCTGCTGCTTAACAGACACTTGTGGGGTCCCCAAATACCCCCCCATTACAACACTAATGCTGTCCTGCTGCTCTGCGCTGCAAAAGCAGCTTGAGGGCCCCAGAGCAATAGCAGAACCTAAAGCATAAATTGAAACTGCTTTGGCTTTTCTTGCAGCCCATTCTTCCTGGAATCAGTGTAAGGGACGGGGAATGAAGGTCCAGGACGTTAATGGCTGGGTTGTCTGTACCCACCTGTGTACAGCAGCCCTTAGGCAGACCTCAAGAGTTGTATCAGGTTGCTATTTCTCATACTTGAATTACTCTCTGAAACCACCTGACAAGAAATTCTCCTTTCCTTCTGTTGACTGTGGAGTTGTGTGTGACTGTAGGACTCCAGGTCCAGCCAATGTAAAAAAAACATGAGCCTGGGAAACAAGAATGTATGGATGGGCTCCTCTGCAGCTCCCTCTGCACCCTCTGCCACAATAGGCAGGATCCCTGGATCTTTGGGAGCCTTGTGCTGCCAAAATGGAAGGTGCTGAGAGTCCCCTTGGCTTTAGGCAAACAGCTTTGCATAGCTGCAGCCCCACTCTGCTCCTGAGAGGCAGCTCACTGCCCCAGCTTTTGGGAATTTCTCTCTGCACATGGAATCACCCCAAAGCCTACAGGGAAGAAGGGAGCTGCTCCTCCCCTGCAGAGGAGGAGTCAGAGCAGAGACCTGGCAGGGACAGACTGCAGAGCACAGGTCCACAGCAGGGACCTGGGCCCTTCCTCACACTGGCCACGGGTGGGCAAAGAGATTGCCAGGCAGGAGAGGAAGATGCAGCAAATCCTGTGGCAGCCTCAGTCCAGGAATGCAGCTCCAGGACCTGAGGCTGGGCTGCCCTACCCTTGCTGATCCTGATTCCTTCCTTTTTGTCCCAGGTCCCAACAAGGTTTCTTCCCACAGAACTGGACTGAAATCAGGTAAGAGCCAGGCTGCAGGAAGAACCACCTGTACTCTGCAGCCTCCTCTTCCTCACCAGCAGCCTGGATACAGATACAAAAGGTGCTTGGGCCCATCTTGTTCATAGCTTGGTGGCCCGGGGCCCTGCAAGCTCAAAACAGTTCTGGTCCCAGCGCCATCCTGCAGAGACTCTGGGGCAGCCAGGGAGCAGAGGGACAAGGATACAGTGGTGGTTGCCCTTGGGGAAGCCAGGAGAGAGTTGTGGACTGCAGAAGACATGAGTGACTCAAGCCTATCTGTCCCCAGGAAGCTGCCCTTGAGACACAGGCAGTCACCTGCTCTAACATCAGTATGTGAGAGTGACAGCCAAACAGGCCATGCTGATGCCTCTGATGGAAGGGGCTGTGCTGAATCTCCCACAGCAGGTCTCCTGCACATAGAGGCCAGCCACAACCCACTGCTGGCAGACCTTGAGAGGTGGGGCACCACTGGCTCTCAGGCACCAAAGAGAGCCAAGGATATGACATGACTTTTCAAGCCAAAAGTAAATGGCTGCATCAGGATGAGGGAAACTGTGCCTTGGAAGCACCTTGATCCCATCAGCTGTGATGGGTTGTGATGAAGTCCACCTTCCTGGTGGGCTGGCACAATGGACAAGAGCCACATGCCCCTGAGTTGCTGGAAGCTGATCATGAGGCAGCAGCTGAGCTCGTCAAACCAGTCAGGATGCTGCTCTACAGCTTCTTGCTCTTGAAGGGTTTCAGGGAGGACGCTGTAATGGCCCAGTGCTTTGCAGTGCTCTTCCCAAGCCTGCAGGTTAGAGGCTGCCCTGTGACATCCCAAGTACCATCCTGCTGCTTGAGCCTATGCCAGCAGCACACACAAAGCTGAAGCAGCTTTTCACACTGCCCCCAAGAACACGTTGCTGGGGTGCAGTGGCAGGATGCTGATGCACTGGCTTTCTCCTCTTTCAGACTGTGGGAGTCGCCCTGCCATGCACACTGCCAGCAGGATCGTTGGAGGCTCGGAGGCGTCCAGAGGGGAGTTCCCGTGGCAAGTCAGCCTTCGAGAGAACAATGAGCATTTCTGTGGTGCTGCAATCCTCACAGAGAGGTGGCTGGTGTCTGCTGCTCACTGCTTTACTGAGTAAGTTTTAGTCGTGCCACCTTCCACCCTCCATCCCTGTTCCAAAAGCTGCCATATCTGCTCAAGCTCCCACTGCACCACTTGCCCCATCATGAGGAGAATGAGGAGTTTCCATCACTCCTGGAGTGGATGGCAGGATGGGCAGGAGACAGCTTGGTTTGCAGAACGATGTTGTGGCTGCAGGCTCACATGGCCCCCACTGTCTGTCCTCTAGGTTTCAGGACCCAGCCATGTGGGCAGCTTACACAGGGACCACCTCTCTCAGAGGCTCTGATAGCAGTGCAGTGAAAATGGACATTTCACAGATCATCCCACACCCCTCTTACAACGCTGACACCGCTGACTATGATGTGGCCGTGCTGGAGCTGAAGAGACCTGTGACTTTCACTAAGTACATCCAGCCCGTATGCCTGCCAGATGCTGGCCATCACTTCCCCACCAGCAAGAAGTGCCTTATCTCTGGCTGGGGCTACCTCAAGGAGGATTTCTGTAAGCAAAGCATGGCAGGAAGCAGAGGAGACATGGTGGGGTGTGAGCGGGGCAGAAGGCATCGGGGAAGGGAACTTGGACCTTGCTCTGGCCAGCTGCAGTGGGCTGTACCCTGAGCTGCTGATCCTGTGCTGATCCTGCACTGAGCTCACAAATGTGTCTCTCTCATTCAGTGGTGAAACCCGAGTTCCTGCAGAAAGCAACAGTGGAGCTCCTAGACCAGAACCTATGTTCCAGTCTCTACAGCCATGTCCTCACAGACAGGATGATGTGTGCTGGCTACCTGGAGGGGAAGGTTGACTCCTGCCAGGTAAGCTTTGCCCAGAGAAGATGGCACACCTGCCTACGTAAGGCTCTTCCCTCCCAGTACGCACCAAGTGACACTTTAGGAAGCAGAACTGACATTGTGGTCACTGTTTCCCATTGAGGTTTGAGGTCCTGCCTTGGGCTCAAGTACAGATCAGTGACTGCACAAATGAGGATATGTTCTCTACTGCTTAGAGCACAGCACTGTTGTTTAGGGGCTCTTCCAGCTAATTAAGTACTTTTCTTCCTGAGCTGTCATCAGGGCTGGGCCTACCAATATTCCACACAGGTCTTCAGATCAAAATCCAGATGGGCAAAGGGCAGCAGTGGAAACTAAAACACACACAACAGTTTTTGGTGAACAGAGTGGTTTTTTAGTTAGCCTTTATCCATCCTGGGACTGCAAGTGGTCAGCAGGAATCAGGCCTGCCTTTCATAGTATGGAGAGAGGAGAACTGTGATGTGGGAGGAGGACTGTGATTTCCAGGTCTATCCCTGTGGTTTGGCAGGACTGTTCAAACCAACAGAAACCAGCTAAACAATCTGCACTTTTCTGGTGGTAGTGCTTCATATTTCTAACAAATACAGCACAAACCAGAGAAGGAGCCAAGAATTGAAAATTCAAGCTTGGGTGATGAACGTGACCCATCTGGTTATTCATTACTGATGTAGGGTAATCTCATCCCCAGAAGGCATTACCAGCTACACAGACACATGTCCATCGGAGACAGTCACAGGGCCCCACATTAACCAAGAACTGAGCAGGGAACCATAGACTAAATCAAGAAAACCTGATGCAAACATTAATTGGTCTCCCTGGGTTGTGTATCAGGCAATGAACACCCATCATCTGGCTGTGTATGGGCTGCTAGGATTAACCATTATGAAGTTTAACAAATTATAAAAGCTGTAGAAATGCTAAATCCTAGATTTTACAGATGGTGTCCTTTGTTCCTCTGGCAAATAAAGGGCACAAGGCTTCTGTGTAATAGCAGGACAGTGTGTCCACACAGAGGAACACGCAAAGGCCAGCACAGAGATGCTCCACTCATCACTAGGTTGGAGCAAATATGAAGTGAGTTAGGATGCACAGGGAGAGGAATGCTGAGGGTGGCCAGGGCAAGCTCAGTACATCCCCAGGGAGAGCTCACCATCTGGCTTCTCTTGCAGGGTGACTCTGGTGGGCCCCTGGTTTGCCAAGAACCATCTGGCAGGTTTTTCCTGGCAGGAATTGTGAGTTGGGGTATTGGATGTGCTGAAGCCAGGCGGCCTGGGGTTTACACACGTGTTACCAAACTCAGAGACTGGATCCTGGATGCTATTTCTGCTTTCCCCACCTCGGTAGTCCCCACTGTTCCTCCAGTACACTTCAGGACTAACAGTAACATGGTCAGCACTGAAGAGGTCAACACCACCACCGGAGTGATCCCCACCACCTCACCAGCTCCAGCTGCCAGCATGCCAGTGACTGCAGCAAGACCACAAGGTATGAGCACCCACAGCAGGTGCACCTTTCAGGCAGAGTGGCAGGTACAGGTCCAAACAGGCTGAGTCCAGAGCAGCCTGGCAAAGTCACTCAGTACCTCTGCAGCTCCATGTGCTCCTTTGCTTTTGTGACTGTCTGTGTAATCTTGTTGTGTAACTGGTCTGCTCTGGCAGCCCCAGAACAGGTCATTAAGGCACAGCAGCATCTGACAGTATTTAACCTGTTGATCACTTACTTTTGCTTGCCACCTAAGGAGCTCCCAGCAGTTCAAAACTGACAGCTGCCCCTTCACAGCAGCCATGCATCTCTCTCTGAAGGGAAGGAGGGCAGGTGTCTGCAGGATGACCTCTCCACTCCAAGAAGCCCTCCCAGCAGCTTTGCAAGGAGATGCAGATGAAGGGTATTTTTCTAAATCTAGAAAAACTTGTTACCTGGGATGGCAAGGCTAAGAGGCACAGAGCTGTTGATTATTCTGCCTTCAAGAAGGGCCCAGGATTCATGACTTGCCAAGAGAAAGATGCAGAACAGCAGTTTGTGTGAAAGTCCAGCTGTACATGGCCATCATCAGGCAGTGCCACTATCAGCTGGCAGGGCTTGGGTAGATGTCTCACACCTCAGACATAACCTGTCCCTGCTAAGGCGTATTGGTAAGAGAGAGCAAAGTCTCTCCTTACTTGTCTTCTGCAAGGAATACTCACAAGTCATGCTTTGACTTTTGTTCAGAGTGCGGAGGACGACCTGGGTTCTCTAAACCCAGCAAGATTGTGGGAGGAACAGATGCTTCCAGAGGAGAGATCCCTTGGCAAGTCAGCCTGAAAGAAGAGTCAAGGCATTTCTGTGGAGCCACCGTCATTGGGGACCGCTGGCTGCTGTCAGCAGCTCACTGCTTCAACGAGTAAGAGCCCACCCCTTCCCCTGCTCCAGCTCACCTGCCCACTGGCACAGAGCTGCCCAGCCAAACCCACAGTGTGGCACTGGAGTCAAGAAATAGAAATCAACAACACACGTTGGACAGTAATTTTTGCTATAATTAGACATCCATGGTAAAAAGGAGTTTGTGGGGAGGTTGGAATGAAGCACAGCCTGAGCAGGGAGCAAGGACAACACATCTAAGAGGAGTGGAAGAAGGTGCCAAAAGAGAGTTTCTTTAATAAAGTTAACCTTAAAAAATTGTCTGTAATATATGAAATAGAGACACGTGATCCACTGGTAAAGGGAAAATGACCAATTCAATCCTGCATAGTTCTGTTAAACTGCAAGAACCCAAGCCCAGATTTGTAAGTAGCCTAGGTAAAGAAGTGAGTAGCAAGAAGATACTGCTTGTCAAGAATAAATTCCTGAAGGCAGAAAGGGTGGGTTACTAACTCTGAAGGATTTTAAGATAACCTCATGCATTAAACAGCTGGGCAACAAAGGAGCAAGTGAAATGCAAAGTAAGAAAGTGTGCAATGTGAGGCACACAGCAAAACCAGCAGTGCTGGCTGTCTGTGAATGAAGATGTGTCTCCATCAGCTGTTGCAGTTCAAAACAAGAGGTCAGAACCATGTGGGTATTGATTGCCCTGAGAGCGGCAGTCCTGTGGCAGGGGCAGTTAATGAGCACAGGAATGCAGTAAAAAACAAGGGAGATGAGCAGGATGTTGCTGGTAATGCACAGCACACCGACTGCTCCAACATCGCAGGGAGGGCAGGAGTAACACTGTGTGAACGTGTAGACAAGTCTCAGGGATGAGCTGGGTGTGGAGCACATAACAAGCACAACAAAATAGATCAGACTAGACCTGGGGGGAAAAAAAAAACTAATGGGAAGGCAGTGTTTGATGGGACTGTACAATAATGAAGGATACAAAGTGTTTAGGGAATGCCTTTTGACTGTCTTTTTAAGATGCCAAATCATCACCAAGAGCAGGTGGAAAACAATCAAAAGGAAGCAGTTTTTCAAATAAGTGTCATAAAACTGAATATTAAAAATTCACCTGGGGTTAAACAAAGAATAAAACACAACTTTAGAGAAATCCAAAGAAAACAAAAATAAAAAAATCCAGCAAGACCTACTGAATACAGAGATGCCACCTGTGTGCCAGAGCACTCCTGAAATCACAAATTTCTGGAGGTGAAGAGAGGATTATTACTACATGTTTATTTGCTCTTCAGGTAACATCCAACAGGTGCCACGGCTGGAAACAGTTCTTAGGGCCTGACTTAGCTGGGCTGCTCTGCTGCATGCTAATTATATAAAGTTATCTGCAATTTCAATGTCAGATTTCGTGCCAGGCATGTGTGAGTATGCCCATTTAAGTTTATGTATTTGCAGGACAAGGCCAGAAGAGATCGAAGCCTATGTGGGAACAACATCACTAAATGGAACAGACGAGAATGCTGTGAAAGTCAATGTAACAAGAGTGATCCCACATCCCCTCTTCAACCCCATGATTCTGGACTTCGATGTGGCTGTACTTGAACTTGCAAGACCTCTTGTCTTCAACAAATACATACAGCCCGTGTGCCTCCCACCTGCCATGCAGAAGTTTCCTGTTGGCAAGAAATGCCTCATTTCTGGATGGGGTGACCTCCAGGAAGGCAATGGTAAGCAGTGATGCATTACCTGCTCATTTGCCTTGGAGCAGTGATACCCTGAGCAGCAAAGCCTGTGCCACTGTGACCCACAGTCCTGGGAATGTATAGGACAGGGGTCAGTAAGGAACTGACAGAAACACAAAAATAAGCAAGAATAAGCAAGAATTAAGGTACACAGAGCACTACCTTAAGCCACAGTTACCTAGGAGTCACCAGCAAAGAAGAAAATGGAGAGGGCAGCTTGGTGGGAACCAGAAGAAACCTGCAGGACTGCCCTCAGTAGCTCAACCATGCTAAGCAAGTGTCAGGCACTTGCCTCAGAACCAGCTGCAGCTCTGGCAGGATGGTATGTCAGCCACAGCAGCCACTCTCAGTCACAGAGATGTTCCAAGCAATGAGCATAAGCAAAGATCCCTCTATAGGGAGAAGGCCTGACAGTGGCACATGTGCCACCAAAGCAGTCCAGCAGACAAGAAGCCCACAAACTCTCAGGAGCATGGGACACAAACTGTGTGCAGAATCCTTAGTACAGACATGAAACTGCACCCTAGGGTTGAGCCACAAGCTTCAGAGCTGCAGAGCAAACAGGTTATATAGGACTCAATTCCCATGTGGGAGTAGAGCTGTTTTCCCAAAATATGCGTTGAATCAGTCTAAAAGCCACTAGTTCCTTCCCTCTGCTGCACTCACTAATTCTGTGATTTTCATGCAGACACCAAGCCTGACATCCTGCAGAAAGCATCTGTGGGCATCATAGAACAGAACACATGCAACTTCCTCTACAACTTCTCCCTCACTGACCGAATGATCTGTGCTGGTTTCATGGAGGGGATGATTGACTCATGCCAGGTAAAAGTGTGGGATTCCTCTACTGTGTAGATTGTTCTAGAAAGCTGGGCTAACTCGCCTTCAGCAGATCCTTGTGAAATATTTACTGAGCTGCTGTAATCCAGCTGTGTAATTCACATGTACTTGAGCACAAAAACCCCCAGCCCGCTATTCTGGAGATTTAGAAAAGTAAATAAAGCTCCACCAAGTTGAGAATGACTTAAATCTACATCCCATCACTCTGTCTGGCCAGACAAATCCTGGATGAAGCAGATCTCCTCCTGTGGCACTGAGTCAGTGGCAGTTGGTGGCAGCTGTGGAAAGGTGCTGACAGGAGCCAGGTTGAGCCACTGACCCTAGCTTCAACTTCTGCAGACTCACACCCTGCATACACACTGCATGACAGCAGACAGACCTGCAAGGCTGGAGAAAGAAGAGCTGGGGTAGTTAAGTCCTTCTGGTGTGTCTGAGGGGCAGACCTGATTGGACTGAGCAGCTGTTGCCTTGCTTCTTCCACAGGGAGATTCAGGTGGGCCCTTGGCCTGTGAGGTGACCCCAGGAGTGTTTTACCTTGCTGGCATTGTGAGCTGGGGATTTGGTTGTGCCCAGGCTATGAGACCTGGTGTGTACTCCAGAATTACCAAACTCACAGACTGGATCCTGGACATCATCTCCCAGTTGCCCAGTGGTGGCACAAGCATCCCTTCCAGCTCAGTCATCCCTAGAACTTCTACCACAGCAATTTTTATCCAGCCCAGCACAATGGCTGCAAGTCCACCCAGCAGAACCACCCTGGGGACAAAGATGAGCACAACCATGAGTGAAACCTCCACAGCTCTAAGAACAACCAAGACTGCCAAGCCTACCCAAACCCCAGGTAAAACTGATCAATGGTTCATTGACATGTTGGAAGGAGGCCTCCAGCATAGAGGGTACTGAGCAGGCCATGGGTTATTGCCTTCCAGTGGTGCCTTGTACCAGCCTCACTTTCAAGTGTTCCAGCAAGGTGTGTATTGGAAAAGAAAATCCTGAATGTGATGGTGTTGTGGACTGCAGCAACGGCTTCGATGAGCACAACTGCGGTGAGTTCTCCCCTGCAGCCGGTGGCTGCTGCCAGCTGTGCTCTGCATGACCTGGGCTCCACAGTGGCTCCCACCATATTCACACTGGCTGTCTTGGGCCCAGACACGGGGGGCCTAGGCCAGCCCACTGTGGTACAGATCATACTTGTTCTGCCAGAGCCTAAAACAAGATAAAGCTGGATGAGCCGGATCCAAATTAATCCAATCCAGAAAGTGCGGCCTCTTCTACTCTGCTACAGACATTAGGTTTCCCAGCACACAGACTTTTGGCCAGTCAGTCTGGTAGCATAAGGTGGCAAGACAGCTCTGTACGACATGGCAGCCCAGAAAGTGTCTTTTCACCCCTGGGACTGCACTTTGGGCTGCACATTCCTTGCTGTGTGATAGCTCAGACAGTCCATCCAAATATCTGTTCCTTGCATACCACATCCCTAGAAGGTATTTACTTGATCTGTGATAACAAGTCTGCAAAATATACCCTGTCAAGCCTTGCCTCAGCTGGGTGAACTGAATTCATCACGTCCTACTGCCCTGTATCCTGCTCCCCCAGAAAGTTGCCCCACAGTACAGGTTAAGGCAGGTAGTCATTCCTTTAATTTATGTTAAAAACCACAGTGCTTCTTCCTCTGTTCCAGACTGTGGCTTAACAACTGCTCTGGCCTTCAGCAAGATCGTGGGTGGCAGCAATGCAGCTCGAGGAGAATGGCCCTGGCAAGTCAGTCTCTGGCTTCGGCGGAAGGAGCACAAGTGTGGGGCTGTCCTCATTGCTGACCAGTGGCTGCTCTCTGCAGCTCACTGCTTTGACATGTAAGTCTGGGATGAACTAGTTAAGTCAGCTGGCTCTTGCTTCAGTCCCATCAGCCAACCTGCCCTTCCCCTCCTTCATGGTCCAGCACCCTGGCTGGGATGCTGTGCCATACCCCAGTCAGAGAAATGCCCCTACAGCTAAGTGTGAAGAGGAATGGGTGGAACAAAGCCTGAGTACATCCACTGTTCTGGAGACAGGGGTCCTGACCTCCCAAGGTGTAGCCAGTCTCACAAGTAGAGGGATGGCCCTCCTTGCGAGGCTACACTCCTAACAGCCAGGTTTGCTATCTTTCTGCAGTTACAGTGACCCCAAAATGTGGGTGGCCTTTCTAGGAACACCCTTCCTGAGTGGCATCGATGGCAAAATGGAGAAAATATTCCGTATCTACAAACACCCTTTTTACAACGTCTACAGCCTAGACTATGATGTGGCACTACTGCAACTGAGCACACCTGTCACGTTCAGCAGGACCATCAGACCTATATGTCTCCCAGACAATTCTCACATCTTCCATGAAGGGGCCAGATGCTTCATCACAGGCTGGGGCTCCACAAAGGAAGGAGGTACTGGCTGAGAGGGTCCTCCCACATCCATGATGGCCAAGCTCAGTGCCACCTACACTGCAACACTGCAAGCCCAAACATCTGCAGTTCCCACACCACTACCCCAAGCACTCCCATCCCAGGCCATACATTGCAGAGGATACCAAGCTGGGCAAGGCCTGGTGTCACCATCATCTCCTCTGCTGCTACCATGCACACTACTCCTCCATATTATCTCTCTGCCCTCTTGGAGCCTTCCCAAGCTTTCTACATGTCAGCCACTGTGTTCTCCACCCCCACAGCAGCTGCTCCAGCAGTACAAGGTGTTCCTGCAGTACAAGGACCACCCCAACACCATTTGTGTCTGGTCAGCCAAGCTGCCTGACAAACTACACACCCAAGGGATCTTCCTGTGTTTGCTCTGCTGAACCAGGCATGACTCACTTTCCCAGAGCAGGTCTCTCCCTCTGGCAAGCAAGTAAGGCTGCAGACACCCCACTTCTTCACATGCTGCTGTTTCTCATGTGCTCTTCACCTTGCTAACAGCAATACTTGTCTCCTCAGGTCTCATGTCAAAGCATTTGCAAAAAGCAGCAGTGAACATGATCGGAGACCAGGCCTGCAAAAAGTTCTACCCTGTCCAGATCAGCAGCAGGATGCTGTGTGCTGGTTTCCCACAGGGCACCGTCGACAGCTGTTCAGTGAGTGCAAGAGCAGCAAATGCTGTGGCTGGGACAGAGCAAGCTTGTGCCAAGTCCCTAGACTATATTCTCTCAGGAGGGCCCTGCCCTGCCTCCCCTAGCTCAGCTGTCTGATGGTCTATCCATCAACTGGCTGCTGCTTTTATCCACATCCATCCTGCATACTCATGCTGCTTGCCCCACTAACCCGTGACAGGTCAGGGAAATACAAAGAGAGGTAATGCTATTCAAGAGACCACGTGGAGCCTATTCCATGACCCTACTGTAACTCCAAACACATTCTTCTATGTTCCAGAACCCCAGCCTCAGATTGTTCGTGCAGGTACATCACTGAGCAGTCCTCCAGCTTGGAATGGGACACCTGGGGAAGTGGGAACAGGACAACAAATGCCCATGCCCCAGAGAGAAAGAACATTTCACAGCTGAAGGAGCTGCACTGCCTGTGGCTTGACACTGGATCCTTTTCCTCTTTCTGCAGGGTGATGCAGGTGGCCCCCTGGCATGTAAAGAACCTTCAGGGAAGTGGTTTCTAGCAGGAATCACAAGTTGGGGCTATGGCTGTGCCAGGCCATACTTCCCTGGTGTCTACACCAAAGTCACAGCTGTCCAGGGCTGGATTATGCAGAACCTCAAGCTCTGAAACTGCATTTCACCACTCAGGGAAGGCAATGAATGAGAGGAATAACTGCCAGAGGATGCACTAACCCCTCAGCTACTGTACATTTTCCTGATGTTGTAAAGGGGTGAAGATGGCCTTGCAGGTATTAAGCAAATGCCAGTGTTGTGTGACCTGCTGGTTGTTACACCAAGGCATTTGATAACTGCTTTGCATAGAAAGGTACAAATTCTAGACCTTTTCTACAAATAAATGAAGCCTGTCCCATCTTAACATCTGGCCAAATATACTGCGCATTAAAACATGACCTTTCTGGTTGGACGGATGCTGGAAACATCTGCCAAAGATTAATGGAGTTTGGTTGACCTCTGCCTATGAGCCGTCATCCCAAAGCCAAGCCAAAAGACTTGTGACCTTTGCCCCAGTCCAAAGTTATGCCCTTCAAGAAGCTTCAGACCTCACTGACTTGATTGGAGCTGTTGTGCTGTGCAGTGGCTTTTGGGAAGGGTGTGATGCTGTTTCCAGTCAGTGCATGGTACTAGAGAGCTCAGTGATAACCTCCTGGCTCACCATCTGAATGCAGAACTAGAATGCTTGGGAGTTCAGACTGCACAGGCCCTAACCTATAGTAGAGTATTAGGAGGGGCTCCTCACACAGCCCCTCTGCAGCTCCTTTTGCATCAGGTAACAGGTGATTAAACTGGTAAAGATTAAGGCATGGCCACAGAGACCACAGTCTGGCTAAGCTAATTAGGAAAAATTTAAAGTGCTGAGATAGTGGTGCAAAATGTACTTGTCAGGTCCTACCAGCCAGCACAAGACATACAGACAACTTTGTTCACAAGCACAGAACTGCAGCAGAGCTCATGTGCTGAGTCTTGAGCAGAGCAGACTTAGACGTGTCCCCATCAATTCAGCCACCAAAACTGAATGGCTGCTCGTACCCCAAATCCCCTCCTCATTTTTGGTGCTTTAAGCTCTGCATCTGGGCATAGCAAGAGGCTTCTTCCATCCCAATCCAGCTGGCAGCAAGATCCACAACTTTCCAAGACAGAGCACCAGTAGGTGAGAGCCCTGGCTTCCAGGCATGGCTCAGCTCCAGATGGGTTCTGATTCATGGCTGGAACACCTGTGGGATGCTCCCATGAATGAAATGGGACTGCTGCAGAGCCAGGGCCACAAAGTTCATACAGTTATAAAGAAAAGTAAAAAGCCCCCTAAGCAAGTATGTCTGAAAGCACTTTATTTTCTAGTCATTTTGACAGTCTGGAAACTCCAGTTTCAGTAAGTCCAAATATCCAAATATCTCCTCGTAATTTACCTTGTGTGTGAATACTTCAGGTTCTATCACATACTTCTGAATGTCCTGGCAGGTATGGAGATGTCATTCTTTCAGTCTGTCTCTGTGTCCAGCAAACCATGAAATCTTTTATAAAATACAAAGAACTTCAAAAGAAAGGATTTAAAAAATTCACTACATGGGCACTGTTAATCTCTAACACTCCTCTTCCAGCTGTTGTATCCACTGCTGACCACACAGCATGAGCCCACCTTTTCAGCAGTGTGTAAGCAGAAAGCAATAGAGTTGTGCCCCAAAGCAGACCCACATCCCCTGTTGCAGACATGCTCCTCCATCAAAAAAATTATGCTTAGGATCTAGGCCCCAAGATGGAACATCTGTGCCAGAGCCAAACGAGAAACTACAGAGTACCACAGCCACACAACACACTTTATTCTGTAAAGAAAAGAACCTAAGTACTTCCCAACCTGTTCATTCCTAGATGTGCTCATGCAACTATCTCAGAGGCTGTCCTGCTCCCAACACTGTGCTTGAGCTGAGTCAAAGCCTACAAGCCCAAAGATAGCCCCACATAGCACTACACAGATATAAGGGATGAAAGAGCCAAGGTGGCACGTGAAGAATCTTCTGGCAGCTTTTCTACTAATGAAAAGGGACTGGGTTACCCTTTCTACTAATGAAAAGGGTAACTACCAGTTATGGATGGGTCCATGCTGGAATCCCAACCAAGGGTACTGTGTTGCTGGCTTGGCTTGGCCCATTTTCCTTGCTTGTCGCAGCCCTTTCAGTAGGGATTTATCTATTGATATAATGCCTTGGGCCAGTCTAGACACTTGGGAACGGCAAGAAGTAAACCAAGCAGCTCATGGAAAAAAAAAAAAATCACTCTCTCCTGGAGCTGGTGCTAATAAAAGCCAATGGATGCAAAAGGTTCAGCGAGGTTTTATTGCTCTGCCATGACAGGTAGCAGAAGGCAGCAGGATTCACCCCTAACCACCTGGTCTGGCCGCTCGTCTCTTCCCCACATGGTCCCTCTCGGCCCGGAGGCCGGCAGGCGTCACATGTTGGCTCTCTCCCGCTGCAGCCGGGAATTGTAGGCTCGCGAAACTGTGTTCCAGGAGTCCATGTACCGGTCCATGCACATGGCGATGCACTTCTGCGGGACACAGAGCCTCAGCGGCAGCCCTCAACTAGACGCCCGCGGGTCCCCAATTCTCCCGCCGGTCCTCACCTGCTCGGAGTTGTCCAGGGCGCCGCCGGGCTTCCCGATGCACTTCCGAAAGCACTTGTCCGTCATCCGCTGCGGAGAGAGCCCGTGAGCAGGACCGCGGCCCGGGGGCTCCGGCCGCAGCCGCCGCCCCTGCTACGAGGGGAGCGGGGCGGCCTGGCCGTCCCCTGCGACCCGCACCGGGACCGAGCCAGCCGCCGCCCGGCCCCGCCGCCCCCTCTGACCTGCAAGAGCTCCTGTGCGTTGGCCACGGCGATCTGCACCTTCACCTGCTCCATGATGAGCCCTGGGTCCAGCTTCCCCCCGCCGCCTCCTCCGGAGCCGAAGTCGGAGCCGAAGCCGCCCTCCATGCCCAGAGTCACCGCAGCCGGGGCCCCTGCGCTGCCGGACGGAGAAATGGCGGCGCTCGGGACTGCGGTTCCCGGCGGGCCCCGCGCCGCCTCCGCCTCCGCCTCCGCGCCGGGCGGGACTGAGCCCCGCTCCGCTCCGCTCCGCCCCGCGGGCCGCCGGGGCCGCCTCAGCGGGGCCGCCCCACGCCCTCAGCAGCCCGGGACGCTCGTCCCCCGCCGCTCATTGCCCGGTGTCACCGCCCGCCGCAGAGGAAGCGGCCCCGAGCGAGCCCCCCAGGGACTCCCCGGGGCCGAGCTAGGCCCGGCTCAGACAACAGCGTTCAAGTACCAGGGTTCAGCGCAGCCCCACCAGCTGAGGCAACAGGAAGGGGCTTTAAAGCGGCATCACCAGAGGCAGAAACGCTGCCCAGCTGCACCCCATGATGAAACACCAGCTCTGCTGGGATCCCCGCAGAGAGAAACTCCCCTTGGGGGATCTTTCAGGAATTCATCCTTCTGTTCTTCGAGGCTTCCCTCTGCCTTACGAGACTGTTGAGAGGCCCATGCCCTTAAAATCTGCCTCAACTGCATTACATTTCCCTTCATTAAGAATGCTCTGGGACGAGGTAGAAGCAAATGGGAGAGGTCAATGCTACGGAGCTCTTTTTCAAGAGTAAGATGTGATGTGCAGGCAGGAGATGGCATGAGAGGAGGGGACTGAGTATGACAGCAGAGCTAAAGCCAAAACTGCTCGTCTTCACTAGCCTGAGCCCAAGCTCAGAATATTGCAAACCATATCATCCTGTCTTTGGATCTGGCCACTTCAAAAAGAAGTCATTCCTATCACCCCACAGAAGCATCACCAGCTAGTGCTAACGATGGGGCAGCCACCTAAGGGAAATTTTAAAATGAGCATGGACTTGAAAGCAGGCTGCAAGCTGAGCCAGGCTGGCAAGCATGTCAGCTCATGGCAATGTTTCTGTCAGTCCCTAAGAATCCATCCCTGACAAGGATACATCCCTGCTCTTATTCTTATTTAGAATCAAGTACATTAAATCAAAACCCTTCAGTGCAGAGGTGATGAGAACGCAAAGGAAGGTTTATCTGCTCCAGCTCCTGATACTCTTCCCCCTGCTTTTGTTGGTACTGATATCAGAGAGGAGAGCACGTTCCACCAGCACTCTGTCACGTTTAAGGAAAGCATTCATTTGTCCTGGAGCACATCCTGCTATCCCTGCTGGAACACACTCCGTGATTCAGCTGACCACTGTTAGGAGCACAGACAGCAGCTCTGTGTCCTCTCTCTACACTTAAAAGTGTCCTTGGATGAAGTATCTCGAACAGCCCACATGACCTGTGTGCTGGGTAACAGACAGAAGGAAACCAATAAAATGCAAAACATTTATTCGAGTGTGTTGTACAAAAAGTTTCCAGTCATAAAATGTATATTACAAATCATTGAAAAAGACAAGACATTTGGCATGCATATTCTAAAAAGAAAAAAAAAAATAAAACAAACCACTTTGAAATGATAAAGTCTAGGTCATGATGCAGATTTTCTAAGTTTCAAGTGAACACTTTGCTTTGTGTTTCTGTTAACCTTTTTCATAATTCCCTATTTAAAAAACTTGACCTTCCAAAACCCCATCTGCAGCAGCTGACTGGAGGTGGTTACTGCAGTGCCCTCAAGCCAGACCTATCTAAATCAAAATTTTGTCCAAAATTTTTTAAAAAATAAAAATCACAATTAAAGTCACAAGGCATCACTTGCTATGAAAATAAGAAAACAATTGTATTTTGTGCCCAAATGGAAAGCATTTTGGCTTAAACTTGCTCAAAATAGATTATTGCTTGCAATTTTAATGTAATGATCTGGGTAGCTGGATATATAGTAACATCTGCATTACCAAGATGGACTTGTCACTTTAGTAATAGCTAACAATAAAATCTGGAAGTTCAATAAACAACATCTTATTTTCTGGAACTCCCAAGTCAATTCACCATTTGTGCTATTCTGAATGGAGGTTTTCACATTTTTTTCACTCTAGACCTTAGCATTTCAAGAAAGGCATAATTTTTACAAATAATAATTGCATGTAAATATGATCTTGTATAAAAAAAGACAACAAACACCTTTAAATAATTTTAAACTGGTTTAAAGCTAAACATATTGAAGGGCAAATAAAAATTCTGTTTCCCAGGCCATTTAAAATGAGTAAACAATCTCTCCAATGTAATTTGTCCTGACATTCAGCTAAAACAGTGCTTTGAAAAATGCAATCACTATCTCACCTTCCGCTCACTGGTTCACAAGGCTTTGCTCACACAGAGTTTGGACCCAACAGTATCAATAAAATCAGGATCAAATATGGATATGGCTTTGTTTAGAGATAAGACTTTCAAAAGAAGATACAGAAGGAAGAGAGAGAATGGTTTAGCACTGAAGACATTGAGTGAACTGGCTACAAGAGATCTAGAACATACAGCATTGCATTTTTCCTGAAGCATCAAAACCTTTCTGATGTGCATAAAGGTAACAGATTCTCCAGGGTCCTGGAGTGTAGAGAGGATTTTTACAGGTCTCTTCTCTGTTCAGGTTGCAGTTAAAGGGCCTTTATACAGGATGAGCATTAAAAGAGAAAAAAAAAGGTGTATAAAACCCAGTAAGATCCCTGAACTGAACATGAAGTGTCCCATTGCTCAAGGACAGACACCATACATTAGTGATCTTCTTTCACGCTGCAGTCTGCTTCACACTGCAGTACAACTCCCACACTACTGCCAGCTTGCACACCTGCTCAGCTGGCTTTTACATCACAGGAAGCAGATATTTATATTCTTCCTGAGACTTTTGGTTCCTGCTAGAAACACAGACTATGGAGCCAACTGCCCATCTAATGGCAACACAGAGCTGAAGACAAGTGAGCAAACATGTCAGTGCAAATGATGGGTTCTGTCAGAGCCAAGCTAGAGCTCAAAGTAGGCATAAGGAGACCTGCTGGGAAACAGAGCTGTGAAGCAACAAGGGGAACAGGAAACACAGCTGTGCAGCAACAAAAGAATCACAGGAAATACGGATGTGCAGGAACAAGGGAATCCCAGCCACTGCAATGCAACAGTTAAAGGAACAAATGCAGAAGGAAGGGAGAAAAAAGTGGCATGAAATGCCAGGGACTCTGAGGCCAAACCTCACTCCAGAAGGCACCACGTTCCTCAGAGATCTGCAGATGGATGGATTTGCTCTGAGACAATCATTTTCACAAGCTTAGGAGGAGGCAGAATGTGTTAATTTTATTTTATGTAATATTCTGTTATGAGATACACACAGGAAAAACTATTTTACTATTTCATCCAGAATAAGGTTGTATTTCTGGAAGAAGAACATCCATGTAGATAGTTATGCTCAAGTAACTACTCTGATAAAAGCTTCATTTCCCTCATCAGAGACACCTTAAAAATCATTTTTCTCCAGACAAGTCAAATCTATTTCTCCTTCAAGCTTTTTGCCAGGTACCAGCACTGGAGTAGAACTGCTATCCATGCTCTATGAACCAAGACTGGTTCATATACGGGATCAAAAAGAAAAAGCAGGCAAGGAGACACTGGATTTTATTCGACCAAAAAGCTTTAAATATCCTGAAAATGGAAAGAAATCTTGCAAAGACAGAAAAAAAAGAAACAATGCTTTTGGGGCTGGTAAAGCCACAAAACTGCCTCCCAGTCTGGTTGGAACAGTGCCACTAGACTGAAGTTCAGCATCAAAAGCAAGAGGCTGGGATGGTGACTGGAAAAGGTGACACAAAACCAAAAGTACATGGAATACAGTAGTTCTTCTGTGTCTTCTAATTTACAGCCAGGAGTTAGTTATCATATTTGCAGTAGCCTTAAAAAGCACTGTGGTAACAGAATCCTCCACTTTCAGATTTGGCTTTTCCCAGTGTCAATCAGGTTTATTTGACCTGTATATGCCTAAACAGGTCAAATAAACATGGTCCTGAAGAATCAAATAAACTGTTTCCAGAGTTAAAGGTCACAGTTCCAATTCTAAGGACAAATTCTGCAGACTGTTACTCAAGAGCACAGTGCTCACCACAAGAGATCTGCAAGCACCCGTTCTTAAGGCTACAAGAAGACACACTCCCCATACAGTAGCTGTTAAGAAAACTATGGCTCAGGTAGCAAGAGGTTTTTCTTCATTTGAGCTGCCTTTCTGAGGCCATTCTTTACAGGAAACAAACAAACCAAAAACCACAGGAAAAAAAAAAAGTAAATTAACTACATATTCATTGCTTTAGTATTTAAGATCAAAAAATAATCTTAAATTTACAGGGCAATCTTAAAGGAATAAGCAATCTAAAAACTAGCCAATGTAAAAAAAATAAATATAGATCTTTAGGGAAAAAGCAAAAAGCCTTCAAACACTATGTCAGTATACTATAGAAGCTGTGGGTCAGAAAGGGAAATGGTGTCCAGTGGTTGGAAGGTGTGTTGCAAAAATAACTTTACACTGATTGCATTCATTTGCATAACAACAAATTTAGAAAAGGTAATCATAACAGTATGTCTGAGAAACATAATTTCACTAGATACATCTTAAAGAAAGAGAGAGAGGCATGATTTACTACATATTTAACCTTCTACTCAAGCAGAGTGGGAAAATTACATTAGAAAGATGGCCAAGTACATCAATGCAGTTATCCCATCAGCCCAAACAGCCAAATCTGCATCCCGTTTTTTTGTAATGGTCTTCTGATAATAGATTAAAACATAATTCTAAATGTCTATTATCCGAACTTCAGCAATTCAGTCATCCCACTCAAAAAGAGAAAAGTAGCATCTTTGATTTATTTTTAAATGGCAAAATAAATCCTGAAGCTTAAAGCCCCTTTTGCTCCCACCCTGCTTGCGTAACAAAGCCATCACTCAGAGCCACTACCCCGACCTCCTGGGTTACATGTCAGTCCTGATACTGTTCGGAGAACACAATGTCCGAAAGCCACCGAAAACATCCAAACCTTGTCACTTGTCTGATGAGTCTTAACTATTTGAATGACAAGATCAGAGTTCAAGAGTGCAGGTAAAAACAGGATTCTATGCTGGAATCAAATGGGACCCAAATTTTGTATCCAAACTACTAAGTTTGTTTTTCAACAAGTAGTTGAAAAAACATTTGTATTCTTTGGAGCAGTCAAGTATTCTTCCTCATGCTTAAAGATGAACACTAATCCTTATGGGACTCAGAGTTATCTCCAGAGAAATGCAGCAGCAGAAACCTTAAACTAAACAGACACTGTCAAATAAAAAATGCATCCTATTAAAATAAAAATCACCTGCTATCCATACAATGCATTTTTTATAAAAAACATTATTCTCCCTTCACTCCTTGTTAGACTTTGCCTTGAGCACTTGAATGCTGAGTCACTCATGTCCTTAACAGAGGCAATTCCTTTGAACTGTTTAGAAGTCATTAAACTATTTCTGCTCTATTTTGCAAATATTGCTCCTTTGGATACCTGACAATGCCCCTTTGAACCTAAGAGAAGTATGAACAAGCTGTATCTAGCTCTGACTAAAAAGGTCAACATTTACATGGGATAACCTTTAAAATCCCCAATATTTATCACTGCCAAAAGTACAAATATGTTTTACTTCTAAAATCTTAATCAAATATTTTTAAAGCTGAATATGTCAAAAGGATTAAACCATAAATACTGAATATCACAATTTGTGTCTATGACTTAATTTGTAACAATGGCAAAATCCCCTAAAAATCAAACAGTTTGAACTCTGGGTTTGACATTTCCAACTTAGGATGGTGTATATATATTCAGGAAGCAGAACCCACCATTCTCCATCTTCTGAAATGATGACATGGAGCTCAAGTGTGACAGACCCAGATGTTTTACCACTGGGCTGTCAAATCTTGGAGAAAGACACAATGGCAAGGTCCTGAGTCAAAAATGCCTAAAATGAAGCTTCCCTGTGTCATTGCAATTGTGGAGCAGCACTCTGAATGAATCTGTGGTCTAATTTTCCTAAGCTGGGAATTGCTGAGGATATCAGGCAAAATACTAGCATTTCTACAACTGTGGAGGAAACACTCTGTGACTCTCTCCCAGGGGCCTGTCGATGAACACAATTCATTAAACTTTTTTTTTCTGAGGGATATTATACTCGTTATATATGTGATTATAGATTTACCATACACTCAAGGAGTCTCATCTCATTTTAGCAAAAAATCTCTTTTCTGCTTTAGGTTTCCATGTAAGACTTTAAATTCTGTATGGGGAAAAATATTGTATTCCAATATAATGTTTCAACAAAGAGGGAAAAATAAAGAAATCTATTAAAAATCCTGTCAGTTTTGTTCAGTAAAGTTTTTTTTTGAATTTTTTTTTATAAAAATGTACCAAGGAGTAAACTTCAAAGAAATCAGGTGATGTATATAAAAATAGTTTTCAGTGGCTCTGGAAGGAAAAAATAGCAAAAATAAAAGGAAATAAATGAAGGGGGGAAAGCGCAAATAATAGTTTCTTTCTTCTTTTTTCACATCACTGAGCATCCTCTAGAGGTTGTTCTGGGATCCCCCTAAAATAAAATAGATAGAGTTGAATTCAGTTCTTACCACCTATTCAGATTGCAAACCTAGACTCTGGTTCTCATCTCAGTTGCCAAAAGCACTTTTTTGGTAGTTTAGTTACATTAAGGGAACATCACTACATAAGAGGAAGTAGAGCACATGCCCCAGTCTGCTGCCAGGACTGACACACTGCTCCTCTGGTTGTGGTTTCCTGCAATGGGCTCACTGGTTAGTATCTGTATTTCCAACAGTGACAGAGATGACAAATGAAAAATGTGATGTCATTAGCTTGAGACAGCAAGTTCCTTTATTTCAAATGCTGATGCCATATGAGAGATATCTCTGCTGTATAGCTGCTTTTTTGGGTAAGAAAAATCAGTTGTTTTATACTACAAATAAACTGCTCAATCTTTGGGCCCAAGAAAACTTTGAGAACTCACCTGCAAACCTGCACAGAATGGGTTATTTTGAAAAGAGCCACTAACTGCCATTGATCTGAAGAACAAATCCTTTGAGTTTCAAATTTATAAAATATTTGCTGATATCACCTATGTATCTTCCTCCTTTTTTGCTCTGTCAACTGCTGGTCGCTTATTTTACATTATTAAGCTAAAGGTTACCAAACATACGGGTGGTATTATTAAGAAAAAACAAGTTTATTTCAGGTGTAGAAGGTATATTGTATCAGAAAATAAACCAATAAGCTGAAGCTTGCAGCAAGAGAAGACCCTCATTCCTGGTTTTCAGTGGTTATCTGGTAACATTCTGCTTCCAGCAAGAATGCCCCATCTCTGTTGCACAGAGCAACAGGTACTTGGAGGAACACTGCCTGCTAATGCTGCAAATGTGTGATCTGAAGCACAGATACCCTGGGCTGGCATCAGCCACTGCCTGAGCTGTACCAGGATGGATCCCAGCAGTAATTCCTGGCAGCACTCCTCACACCATCCTCTCTCAGCGCACTGCAATGTTGCAAGAAACCATTGGAAGAGAGGAAGAAAGGACCAGGAAGGTCAGAGCTGACAAAAGTTGAAGGGGGATTCCCCGCTAAATCTTATGCTTGATTGATCCAACTAATGAGGCACAAGTTAAACATCTGGTCTGCATCTGGATTACCTGTTGGTTGAAAAGGTCTTCCTCTCCATATTCTGCTTCATCTTCTTCCTCTTCATTTTCTCGCATGACTACTGATTTAGTAACACTTCTCACTGCAACTTCCTACACAAAATGATAGATAAGGAGACAGGCAGGAGTCTTTATCTATGCGTTAAGTTTTTGCTATACCATCCTTAATAATATCCTTATTAAATTTTGGAGCGTTTAAAGCAACTTGGTCTAGATTTAACACTAGCCATGCAAGCAAATACTGGCAATATCCAGCAAATCACATCATCATTCCTATTTCTGTGAACTAAAAGGCATGGTAATGTAATTCAGCCACTTGAATTTTCTTTCGTTACCCTGGGATTTAAGAGGAAGCAGACATGTTTCAGGTGATCAGTAGTCAATTTTACACAAGGTCACAGTAGACACAGGTAGGAGCTGCCTGAAATACAGTGTCATGTGAGAAACTAAACTTTCTCAGTATGGTTACACAATATAAAGAATATTCCCAATTTCTAATGAATATTCAGTGTCAATTGCATATGTTGGTTATCAGAATGGTCTTACAAGCCAGGCACTAAAACGAATTCTACAACCCCAGGAAGCCTCCTTTATTACTAAATTATTTTTAACACTTCTAAATAGTAAGAAATTCGTCTGCCTACTTGCACCATGGAAATCAAAGGTGAAAATCTCTAGTTGTGGGAAAAGTTGCCCTTAACATACACTCCTAAGCAAGGATACTAAAGGTAAACATAGTGAAAACCAACATGGATTTGAAATTTTTTCAGATACTAGTTTGACTGTACAGTTTGAATACTTAGAGTGTTAGCCTTAGAGTGTTAAGAGGGCGTACAAATTACCCCCCTCCTAGCTCGTCCTGCCTACAAAGTTCTTCCAGAAAACTGCCAGCGAGAAAGGTTACAAAAAACTGATACAACTGTGGTCTGTTACCTTTTCCTATTGCTACCAGATTGCTGGGACAATGATATGCTTATGAGTAATAGCCAAGGCACAATCCTCCCTTGCAAAATTCATCTGCAGGGATGGTTTTAAAAACTTAACTATGGGCAGATGTATGACAATGCAGACAGCTCAGGAACCTCTGTCAAATAAGAACTTATGATATGCTTCTAAAATGAAAAGGACAGCTATCTTCCTACACTAATATTTATATTGTACTTCAGAACATCATAGGAACTATAAAATGGAATTGTGAATTGCCAGAAATGCTTATTTTCTTTGTTTCTTCTGAAAGTACATACTCAAATTCCAAACAAATTCTCTACTAGCAGGGTATTCTTCTAAAATAGGAAAAAAGTGTCTATGGGTATAATCATGATGACCACAGTTTTCAAAAGTATGCCAAAAACATCAGAGATATGTACAGATACCTAATTATTTCAGTGTTATAAACTGTCATATTAGAAGACAACAGCAGAGATCTTACAATCAGGATTTTGTTATTGTGTTGTGTCACTGCACCCTCAAATTAGGAGTTTGGGAGTTACCCAGCCCATGGGGACAGCCTACCTCTCCTTCCGAGTTTACGAGGTAAGTGCGAATATTTCCACCAGTGCCCCAGCTGCCTTGATTCTTCCACACCAGAACAGAAGGGGGGCTGTGAGACACGCCCGCATCTGCACCCCAGATCTAGAGAGAATGACAATCTGTAATTAGCTGTTTAGCCAATTTTCTCTTTTAAATATACATATCCCCCTAATTCTCGTACTTCTCTCTACATACTAGGTTTCTTTTCTGAATTCCAATGGCAGTTTTACTCTACTTTTAACTACACTATTACTTGTAGTAAGGTATTAAAAAAATCTAATATTGCGGTCATTAATACTTTTCTGGACAAATTTCTCCTACACTGTCTCAATAACCACACTGTATGGAGCCAAGGCAAAAAGCAGCATGTAGTGTATCAATCTTTTATACGTATCTGAATAATTGATACTTAAGTAGAAATAGCTGCAAGTGATTAGAGATACATTTGTTTATTCCTAAAAGAACATCTGTTGCAGACTGAAAATAAAATGCATAATTATTGACAAGCAGTTGTTCTACTACTGCTAATACTGAGAATGTCCAGTCTTAACTACAGTCTGCTAGTCTGGATGAATGCTCTGAACTGTTCCAAATTCTTTAAGAGGTTGAGCAGGATTAGGGCTCTAAACCTGGGCAAAAGTGTTTGGAAACAAATAGTCCTTGACTAATCCCCCAAAATACCTTTCTTTTCAACTTTCTCTGTGCCCAAAATAATGGTCTTAAATACTGAAGTACTAATATAGAAATTCATTTTTTGTTTTGCATTTTTATAACTGAAATCCTGCTCCTCTAGAGTAAGATCCATAAACCCAAAAGTTACACACCAAATCAGGCTGTACCAGACCTCAAGATTTCCACTTGCCACAGCATCAAGAATATGTTGTTGACATACTATAAATACAACTTACTGTAACAGTCTGCCCAGCTCTGAGGACATACTTAGGAGTAAATTTGTAAGCAATTTCGTCTCCATCTCCAATTTGTCTTTTCAGTCTCCAGTTACCCAAAGACTGATCCTAATGGAGAGAGTCAGAAAATTATTCAGAGTAAACTAAACAAAACAAACAGGCATCAGAGTCTAGGTCTTTGTTATTAAAATAATGGGAATATAAATTTATCTGGTTGTTAGACATTTGCATTCTACCTTGAAAGTATTTGCCTATATCTAGTCAGAGTCTAAAGCGTAAACCCCGTAAGGTCATTCAGCAAAATTTTAAAAGATATCCATTCCACACAACAAAGTTCTGCTAGACAGCAGGGTGTTTCTGTGGGCAATACCCCAGCACACACCTACACATTTGGGACACAAATTGTATTCCCTTCCTGCAGCATGTTAGCCCACCATTATGTTCAACTTTTCAAAGCCCCCATTAATTTCTGCAGGATGCTGCACCTTGAGATACTGCTCCTGTTCTCGGCATGGCCGCACCTACTCATGCTGCAAAGGGCTGTGTATCATCTCAATTTAGCTCCTCCTCGTTTTCTACGAGTTCTGCTGATGCTCACCTTCTCAGAGTTGTTCTTAAGCTGAACATATTTGCCCTCCAGGTCTATCTCTTCTATGCTGATACTTCCTGTAGCTGAAGCTTGCTGGGACATTTGAAAGCTACTGCTACTGCTGCTGCCACTGATACTTCCAGTGCCAATCCCACTTGTTCCACTGCCAGAAAGCTCCTCTGCTTCAATACGTTTTCTCTTGCCTCGGGAAGAGCGAACAAGTGAAGTGCTGCTGCTGCTGCTGCTGGAGGTAGCCCGAGAGACTGTGACACGGGAGGAGGGACTCGGAGAGAGCTTCAACCTTAACACAACCAAGAAAGCATTTTAATTACCTCACCCAGAGAACCACTGACAAAGCCACAATATCCTCAAGTAACCAGACTGTAATGTGCTCCGACAGCAACCTCACTCTGTATGTCAAGAGAACTGCATACATGAGGAGGAGGGGGCTACCCATCCCTGAGGAATGTTCTGGCAGTATCACCATGTGACATGGAAAGCAGTGCTACTGAGAGCAACACAGATCTCTTAACCTCTCCCTCCAGTATAGCTACTACTAAACGCACTGTTCTTGGGCCCCATGATTTAAAACCACAGAAGTACAAGCACTTAAGTAAAAAGATGACATGAAGACCAAGCACGGAATGATGTATTTCACTGCACTCCAGGACCATTACAAAAACCCAAAATAAGGACAGAGTTCAGTTGAGAACAAGCGCTCCATGCAAGCATTCCATGCAACAACACTGTGGTGTGAAGCAAATATAACTTCAGTGAAAGGAAACCTGCGCACTCCTGCTCAAGTGTTAAAAAAATAAGTGCAAGAAATGAAAACAACACTTGTGAGACCTTAGAAAAGAAAGTGGAATCTTTACGCACCTTTCCTCTTCTCCTTCCAGAAGTTTTCGGTAAGCACTGATTTCCATGTCCAGTGCTAATTTAACATCAAGCAGTTCTTGGTACTCTGTAAGCTGAAGCTGCATCTGGTCCCTCATGTCTGTCATTTCCCTCTCCTTTGCATCCAGCATCTTTCTAAACTTCTCCCGCTCACCAGCCATCATTTCCTCCAGTTCCCGAATGCGATCTTCTGCTGCACTGGCCTAGGCACACAGCACAAGAAAAAGCCCACCTGGCATCCATGCAGGTCCACTCAGAAAGTTAAAACCCTTCCCCCTCCCAAATGAACATAACAAAGATTTCTCTGTGTAAAATTCAGAAAATATGAAGGGTCAGAAATGTTAATATATTCACACAAAACAGCTGTGTGTTTAAGATGAAAGCAAATTTAGTCCCTTTACCTGTTTCTGAAGACCAGAAAGCTGGTAGCTGAGAGCTTCTATCCTCATGCGAGCCTCCTTCAGCTCCTCTCGAGCTGCACCAGCAGCTTTGTCGTTTTGGTCAGAGGACAATTTGGCATTCTCCAGCTGGAAGGAAAGTTTTATACAGATCACTTGTACTGAGTTAGATATCCGGCAATATCCTTTTGGTAAAAAAATAGCAACTATTAATTTAAAAAAAAATTAAATAGTCTGGTAACTTTATGATAAGAATTGCACTTAAAGAATGCCCTAAGGACTGAAGGAAAATCTGTTTCAGATCTGTTCCTACAGGATTTGATTTTGCTGTTAAAAAAAAATACTCTATTAGCCCTGCCATTACACAAGCACCCTCAGTTTCCAAAAAAACTGACCACGTGCTCTGCTTGTTTGTCCTAAGGCAAATCACACTGGGTGGCAGCAAAGGCTGCCTACATAATTCATGTCCTGGTCCAGCAGTTCCCTGGATGCCCAGAGACTAATTCAATAAAATATTCCACGGGTATTATGTCTCTGCTGGCTATTTGCAACTCAGGGACTTCCTCAGTCAGAGACAGTATTTTGCTGCTTACTATCTCTCAGAGGATTTCTCAGGCAGGAATTTGTCTCTGCTCTCTGAATTTTTGAGGCAATGAGTTTAGCTCTATCTTAAAAAACAATACTTTTTGTTTCTTCTCAATCTGGACATTCTCACTGGAACATTCACTGTCCCTGTTCCTACTGAAAAAGTAATAAACAACCACTCCTCATTCACCTTCCCCCATGCTGTTTATCCTTTTACAGGCATCCACCGTATCTTTCACTTCTCTCAATGCATCTCTTTTCCAGGGGAAGTTTTATTTAAAGTCATGCATGACTTGTTGCCGAAGTGAAATTGTTTCTGTCGGTCTGCTCTGTATTGCTCTGTATTGCTCTGTAGTACCTTTGCAAGAAGCAATAAAACTACCTGCAGCACTCTAGATGTCATCCTGTCCCAGAGGCAAAACAATGGGTTTGGTTTCATTCTCTTTTCCTAATAGTTGCCAATATACGATTTGATTTTAATTTTTTTCTTAAATTCACCTAGTGAACAAGCTTGATTTCTAGTGGCTAATTTTAACCAAAACAGAGAGAGCAAAACCAGAACTCTTACTCTCTCATAGTAAGCTGCATGAAAGCAGAGAGCTAAGAAAAAGCATCCTTTGCATGCCTTAGAGCTGGACTTCAACAATTTTGCCCCACCATGGAATCCACTCAAAAACTAAACCGATCCAATTTTAAGACAGTTACAGGCAGAAGATGTTCTTTAGCCACACAAAACTAAGGTTTATAAAATCAATCTTCATTAGCTCTGCTGTTCATTAGGTTCTGAGTAGCACACACAAAGGCTTCTTTAAGTTACAGATTTTGAAGGAACTTCAACTACACACTCCACTACTTCCTGTAAAGTTTAAAATTAAAAAGTATTTGAAGTCTAACAACCATTCACTACCTTATAGTCATGCTGGCATAGTGCCAAATACTCAGAATTTCTATTGCTTATTATCACTGATCATGATGATCTTTCTTAGAAGTACTTTTTAAGTATTCAAAAGTCACAATAAAGTCTCCCTGGAGAGTTCTCTTGCCCAGGCTAAACACCCCAGCTCTCTCAGCTCTCTCCATAAGAGGTGCTCCAATCCTTGGATCACTTTTGTGGCCTCCTCTGGACTTTCTCCAGCCACTCCACATCTGTCCCTTGCAAGAAGTGAGATTTTACCCAAGATCATCTCATTCTGGAGCTGCTCAGTAGCTAAACCTAACGATTTGCTTTGACATCATATTCCTCTCCAGCTTTGACTCTCTAACAGGGACACATTTTGTTCAGAAATCACATAATGAAGTTCACGGCTAAACCCTTCTCCCTCCATATTCCAATTTCATCCGTAACAACCACCTTTATGTAGGGAAAAAACAGCTTAATTTGTTCATTCTCCTGTTCAAAGTGTGTAACTTTTTCATTCTCTAAGTCTGTATATTGCAGCCTTTTAAATTTTTTTTTCTACTAAGCATCCTCTATCCTGGATCTCCTTCAGACTGCTACAAGTCAATCTAAATAGATCCTTGTAATACAAGTAATACAAGTGTATTACATGTATTACTTGTATTACATGTGCCACAGCTTTGTGAATAATTCCAACACTGCCAACTGTGTTGGGAGTTTTTATTTTAATTTTGGGGTTTTAGTATCTATTATCTATAGTGTTGCTGCCGTAAGTAATACTTAAATATATGTAGATCACCCATTTCTCAAACCAAATCATCAACCCAAAGAATTCAAAGGGAGTCTCAGTGAAGGGTTAGGGAGAACAATGTTATCATACCATCATTCTTCCAGCACAAGAGAACAAGAAGTGGCTGTAACTTTGACAAGTATTTTCAACAGCCAGAATTGCCAGGATGGGGCTCTGATCAATCTGGTCTAATTTAAAGATGTTCCTGTTCAAGGCAGGAGGGTGGACTAGTTGGCTTTTAAAGGTCCCTTCCAGCCCAAACCATTATACAATTCTATGATTTCCAAATTATAGGCCATGGTTTTCATCACCAAAGCTGATTATGAAAAGATCTGATATCTTGCCTGAAGTTTCCGGTCACCAAAGAAATCACAGCTACATCTAGTAATTTTCCAGTCCAGAACTTAGATCGTTGAAATGTGGCCAGGCTTAGACATATTTAAAAGTGTATTGGCATGATTAAGAACACTGCAAAGACCACAGTAAGAGCAAAGTGACAATGCACTCTTAGATAAGAAGCCCCTTCCAGTGTGTGTATATGAGTTTGCAAGCTCACTGTGTTCAAGCAAAAGCCCATACTGAGATGCACCCACTTCCAAGCTCTGCAATCCCCCCCTCCAGCTTGTTATGCACAACGCATTGCACATATTGCAAGTCTTCTCTACCCCCTACATTTGTGAAAAAAATCTGGATCTACTGAGAAAAGAACCCTTAGAGCAGAAGACATTGCTGTCTTGGGTTATGGAACCAAAAATGTGTATTTTATTTCATCACCTGAAAGCAGTTGGAGAATTGTTTTTCTTTACTCTCGGAGGAGGTGGGTGGATGTCTTCTAGTAATAGGCCAACTGTCAAAACTTGGTAGGGCATTGTTTCTTATCTATGTCACCACTGTCCTCCCTCCAGGGGGATATTTTCTGCTGATGGACCATTAACACATCCCCAAAATAGACTATCCACATTCCATCATCCTATTGTGAGATGCTCCACCCAGTGGGGGGAGCCAACCATTCCTACCTGGATAAAACTGAGACACAGGAACCCATAAGGCATCCAGCTTCACCCAATTCCTGGAGGAAGACTGGACCCCTTCTCACTACCACTGGACTCTTGTTCTATAGGATCATCTCTACTCCACCAGAACCACATCTGCCACTCCAGGAGGACTCACTTTTGGACTGCTTCCAACACCCTGACCAACAGGGTGTCAGGTTGTAGCTCTGACTCTGTCAGGGTTTTCCAAAATTGTTGTTTGTTTGCTGGTGTGGTTGAGTGGTTTTGTTTTTTCTACTACATTTGTATTGTTAGTATTCCTAGTAAAGAACTGTTATTCCTATTCCCAAATCCTTGCCTGAAAGCCCTTGATTGCAAATTTATAATTTGGCAGGGGGTGAGGGGTTTACATTCTCCATCCTAAGGGAAACTCCAGCTTTCCCTATCAGATACCTGTCTTTCCAAACCGAGACAATTGTCTAATCAGCTACTGTGTGACACCCACTATTCCCACTGTGTCTTCTGCAGAGACCACAGCTCCAACAGCTCCACAGGTTTTCTCACTAACTGACCTCTCTTGACTAAAGGTATTGCTTGCTATTAACTCTGGCTTATAACCTCCCTGGAAATGCACCTGCACACAAGTTCCAGGGAAGGCATTTGAACATTAGGACAAAACTTCCTCAAATTATAGTTACTCATCTCCTTAAAAGCAGCAGAGCTGGTAGAAGTGGTTTTTTATCTCACAAACTGGGCTTCCAGTCTGACAGTGCTGAGGACAGCAGTTGTTACCTTAGCCTGATAGGTCTGCTCCAGCTCCATCTTATACAGTTTGACTTGTTCATCATGTTGATTTCGCAGATCCTCCAGAGCCTGAGTCATTTTGGATTCATACTCCTGCTGGCGGCTTGTGTCCACCTCAATCAAACGATGTTCGTGTCGTTTTCTTGTTTCCCTTATTTCCTTCACACACACAAAAGAAGAGGGACACAAGAAGAGATTCCCACACTAAGGTAAACAGTACAAGTAGTTACATTCAGACAACAATTAGCTACTGCTAATTACTATTTAGTGTAATGCAGCTAGAGGACCACAGGCATTTAAGCCTAGGAATTGCTGCATGCATTAACAGATTCAACTTACTGTTCTCATTTGTCAGGATGCAATTCTTAAAAGTGATCCAACTTAAAACCAGCTTCAAAAATAGCCACATACTGTCTAAGTAAAGAGCTGTTTTATGGTACAGAAGTCAAAATGGGGGGAAGAGAGGTGAAAAAACCATCAATTTTTACATAGCAAAGAGATTCCATATGCTGCACTATGAACCCTGTCCTTCTCAATATACATCCTGACATTATAATAGCAATCTACAAGGAATCAGATGAAAATGAACACCTTTTGTGAACATTATATATATTAAAAAAATTGTTATAGAGAAAAACTGCATCTTCAAAGTTCACTGCTAAGCACATATGGATCTCATCCATGTTCTAAATACCTGATGACCTCTTCTTACTAGATTTTGATTAGAGTATTAATAAAGCAACAACCCAAGCAATCCTGAAGACATAATTTTTTATGATCAGAGTTTGTACTAAGAAATTTTCATTTTTAGAAATGTACTAGTTTTCTGTGCTTAAGAACACTGGTTGCAAACTAGTAAGGTAAGGCTTACTCATGCAGTTATTCATGCAGAGACCTGGTCAGGTCTGAATGTGTGGTATGAGAAAAACAATTTCTTCCTTCAGGGCAGGACAAACAACCAAGGAGTGGTTCTGAGTACTGGGAGGAGGCCTGAAGTTAGCAGCAGGGCCATGAGGAACATAGCAAGTGAAGCAAGATTTTGCTAGACTGAAGTCATAGCAGTCTAACACATATTCAAAGCAACTTTACTAGTTGCTTTTTCTTTTTTAATCTAAAAACAGATTTTTAGAAACATGTCGTTTTACTAGCAGCAATGTGCTCGGAAGTGATATGGAAGAAGCTTTTCTTTCTGTGGTTAATTTTTACACCAAAAAACTAGCAAGCAGCAGTCTCTCAGTAACTGCAGGCAATGACAGCTCAGAAGCTGAAGGAATGTTGTGGGGGACTACAAAGGATCAGGTGGAGGGCTGAGTTGATCCATCAGTTCAACACCACTAGAATAAGCAGACCTCACTTGCCGTACTCCCAGTCACTATGTCTCAATTTTGGACCCTTCATTGAACCAAATCAATTCACTAACATAATGTGAATTGATTTCTTTATTGCTTCATGTGTCAAATGGGTGCATACAAGAATCAAAGAGCTTCAGGAATGGCTAAAGAACACATCCTTGAGCACAGCAAGCTTTAGGATTAGCTTCTACTGTCTCATTTAGCTTCACCTTCAGTCAACAGCAACACATTCTCCCCAAGAAGAAAAGTTATTTTAAGGTCCTACAACTAAACAAGGATCTGTCACTGCAGTCAGTGTACCAATCCAACCACTCCAGGGCATGAAGTGAGACAGTACATCTATGGGTGTTCTCCTTGGTTGCTTTCTTTGCCCTGCTCCAGTCCCTGTCCCCTGTCCTTATCCACACAGTCCTGTCCCATCCCTTAAACCAGTCTGAGCACTCATTTGGATTCTGTGGTAAAACAACTCAGCCACTAAGTAGTCAAAAATTAAACTCAACCAGAAAGACTTTAGTATCTTTCCATTTATCTGGTTGAAATGGTTACATGAATGGTGAGCCAAGCATCACACCTAGAGCAGGTGAGATGAACAGTGGAAGCATGTGGCAACTGCTCAGCAGCCACTCATTGAAAGAGCCTGCAGAACCACCAGAGATGGAATAAGCAGACATAACACTTTGCAGCTGGTACAGAGAAAAAGTCATGTTTCCCTTTCTCAATTTCCACTACTACAAAAATTTTGGTCTTCACCAGACCTCTGCAATAAGCAAGGCAGTTGCATTCTGTTCTAGTCAATAAAAGCAGGTTATAATCAGGTCCAGCAACCAAAGCTGGTGTGCATAAAGAGCCAGGCCATGCAGCCAGGTCCAGAGAGGGAACAAGATTTTCCCTTTCCCACAGCAGTCAGCTGGCTCCTTGAGTTCGCCTGCCTATGGAACAATACTCTTGTCACCTGGCTCTCATACTGACTCCACAACTAATTTACCATGTAAAAAGGTGAAAAATCTTTACCTATTTTATTATTCAACCCATTTATAGGAAGGATAATACTGATTTTCTCTACCTGGACTAGTTAGCAGTTGCTCATGGTCAATTCGATTAAAAGCTACATTAGCTTTGGAGAGTAGAAAGATTACTAGATTTATAATACCTCCTCAAATACATTCTTCCTGAAATCCAGATCCTCTTGCAAACTCTGGCACCGATTTTCCAGGTCCACACGCATGAGTGTCTCCTTCTCCAGCTGCTTCTTTGCTACAGCATGACCATCTTCAGCCTAGTAAAGAATTTTAAAGATAATTTTGTCTGGATTCTTATCTTCCATCCACAAACATTCACGGTCTTCATCTGATGTCTTTGGACTCACAATAAGAAATCTAATGTCAAGCCATTGATTAAAAGAAAACCAACCCACACCACCACCAGAAAGAAACACAATAAATAAACAAAAGCCCCACCAAAAAAAAGTGCGTGTGTATGTGTGTGAAGTGATATTTAAACCAAGCTTATATGTTTGCATACCAGCTGTCTAAAATGTAGGATTAGTTCAATACATTCTGATACAGGAGTTGAGAATTATTAATTCCTCAAGCACAATACGTTCCACTTCCTTTTTCTTGCTAGCGTGGTCCCACTGGGTACTCCAACACAAGTGTAAAATTATGAAGGACCTTACAAAGGACAACATTTAATAACCCAACATCCCATGAATATAGAAACATCAGAAGTTTTCAAATAAAAGCTTCTGATGAGCAAAATGTCTAGAACACTGTGTTGCTGTGGTTGTTTTACATAGATTTGTTACAATTTAGTTTTGTATCCAAGAGGAGCAGCCAAAGGTTCAGCAGTGAGCAGGGTGGATCATTGATGTTCAAGCCATAAACTAACTGCAAAGAAAAAACGGAATTTATGCTACACAGCCTGTCGTGTGCTGAAGCAAGAGAACATTCCCCATCACACCTTAGCAAGCTGGGCACGCAGATCAGCCACCTCCGCTTCCAGGCTGCGTTTCTCGTTCAGGACAGTATTGAGTTCTGCCTCACTTCTATGGAAGAGAACTTCCAGATCCTTGATGCGACCCTGAGCCACGGACAAATCTGCATCTTTCTTCTTGTAGCTGGAAAAACAAAAGTACATTATAATTATACATGGGTGCACACCCATCCTGAGTACGTCCTAGTTACAGCCACAGGTATTTTGTTATCAGACACCTTTTATCAAGCCCAGCTCACCACTATATGGCTCCTCGAGTAACCTGCAAATGCTGCTGATCACTGACCTGGAACACCCCAAAATGTGCAGCCAATACCATGTTCTGTAAATACATGGCATGGTAAAACACATGTCATGGACAGACAAGGGAAAAACAAGAATGCAACTCTGGCAGCTAAGAGATGGTAATACACAAGGATAAAAAGTACTTCTTCATCTGGCAGCTACACAGCTGATATCTTTTACACTGGAGTACAGCCCATGACACAAAGTATACGCAACAGCCAAAGACTCCTGAGCATCCCTAGGGTTTTATATCTGATGTGGTCAAGCCTATTCCTCACAATGTGTTCCCAGAAAAATATAATAATCCACTAGGGAAATGTGATCATCTTTCAGGAATAAACCAGTATTTCTTCAGCAGTATTCATTATGGGCAAAGCATGTCTGAGTGCTTTAAATATCATTATTTGAGCTGTTAAATCCAACTTGCAGATATGATCAAGGTAATCTTCCTTCTGTCCACCAAATAATTTATCAGTCTTTTCATCCAACATAGTGACTTTCTGCAGCTTTCCTCAGCATGTATCATTATATTAGTAGAAAACTGTTCTGTTATGTGCTGGAATCCTTCCTTGTTGCTGCTTAAGCTTGCTGTTCTAGCCTCACACCACATAGGATGGAGGGAACACATTTCTTTAATTTTTTTAAGTCATCACAGACAATTTTTCTTCTTTCCTTTCCTCAAACTTCTAATCCGCAGATCTGTAGTTTGCACCTGTGGCCCATGAGCTGCTTTTATGGCCCACAGAAAGAACTTTGAAGAGAATTCCTGCTACATACAGGCATTTAAAAGCTCTGTATTCAATCTGCAACTCCAAACATGGAAAAGAAACCATTATGTTTGCAAAGAGAAAGTAAAAAAAAGCTGAAAACCACTGTTCTAAATTATACAAACCTTGCTGCCCAGCCCAGATCCTGAAGCTTGGTTCCCAAACTCCTCATCACTTGTACTGTCTTACTGAATTTCTGATTTGCCTGAATTATTCTAAAAAAAATTCCTCCATTATGGGGTATTAGTGTGCCCTATATATACTTCTTTACATGGTTTAGCATGATGTGAATCTTTTTATAAGCTGACATCTTTATTTTATGATGCTTTCAGCTTGTGTTTTCTCTCTGTACTTCATGTTGTAGATCTTGGAATTTGTTTGCATTTAACTATAACCAATTTTTCTTATCATCGGTCCAATCTGTCACCGTGAATTCTGTTCTGCAACATATGTGCAGTGTCTTCAAACTCAGCAGCTTGCAGGAGGCACAGACAAAACAGGGCTTCTACTTAAAAGACAGTTATTTAGCAGCAATCAGAAGGTCACAAGCACTGTGTTACACGTGTTGTAAAACAAACCACTCTGCCTGTGTCATAACCAATCAGGCCTGGGGAGCCTTCTGCCCGTGCAGGACCCAAAGGGCAACTGCTGCTTCACTCTGAGCATGAACAGCAGTGTGCTCACATGGCCTCCTGCTTCCTTCCACCTGCAGAAGCCAGGCAGCAAGTGACTGCTTCCAGAGATGGGAATGAATAGAATCGTTTGATGTGCAGCTTGACAAAGAACCATAGAGAATTCTTGACAGTGATAAGTAACTTCAGCCCCCTCAAGGACACTTACAACATTGCAAGCCATTTTAATTTTTATTATCACTTATAATTTCAGCCTGGTTTACCGGCTTCATGCAAAAATGTGACAGAAGTTTTACAAAGGTACAGCTGCTTGTGGGGGGGTCTCTGAGATTTTAAAAAATTCCCACAAACCACCTGGTGAGATGCGTCAATGCTCCAAGGAACACCAAGTTAGGGTAACTCTCGAGAGCTCACTTCTTCCAGAAAGCCAAGTTTGCTCAAGGGAAATGTTTCAGTGACCACAGAATCACAGCATTGTTTGTTTTGGAAGGGACCTTAAAGCCCATCTTGTTCACCCCTGTCAAGCTCCAAGCCTCGTCCAACCTGGCCTTGAACACTTCCAGGGATGGGGCAGCCACAACTGCTCTGGTGAACCCATGCCAATTCTTCACCACCATCACAGGAAAGAATTTGTTCCTAAAATCTAAACCTACCAACACCCTGCTGTCCTGTCCCTACCTGTGGAGTAGATAACAGGCAGAGGAAGCCACAACATGACATTCACCCCTCTCAGAGCTGAGAGTGTGCAGCTCCAGCAGAAGACTGCTAAAGCAAGCAGAATGATGGCAGCTGACAGATACTGACCTTCAGACCTGGCTTGACCTGGGGAAAGTGACACTGGTAAAGATATGGACACTTCATGAACATGAGGACAGGAGGCTTTCCTTAACCATGCCCTCAGAGTAACCTCTGCTATCAGTGAATGGACCTCATTCACTTCACCAGTTCTGGACAACAGTCTTGTGGGAGGGTGATGTTCTACCCAAGCAGAAGTGTTGTGCACCTCACCAGTAAATTAATTGTTCCCATCCATATCTCCTCCACTTGTCCTCTCCCTCCAGTAAACAAAAGTTTTGTCAAACAGCTGAAGATGAAAACACAAACACTGGAAGCCATTACACAGCATAAAGGATAGAACTATACATGCTACAGAATGATATGAGAATGGATATTTTTACAACAATATTTTAATTCTAGATTTAAAAACACATCCCTACTCCTCACACAAACATTTTTAAATGAAAAGTTAAGCTGTTCCTTACATCATATAAATGGTGTTCAAATATCCCAAAGATATTTAACTTTTTATAAAGTGAAACTACCCAACTGCTTTATGAACCTAGGTATGAAGTTGATTCAAAGGAAAAAAAATTACGTTCATGAGTTGCATTCAAGGTTTGTAGATGTTGTAGAACACACAGAATGGGTTGGGTTGGAAGGGACCTTAAGTCTCATCTTGTTTCACCCCTGCCATGGACAGGGACACCTTCTATTAGACCAGGCTGGCTCCAAGCCCCATCCAGCCTGGCTTTGAACACTTTCACACAGGTGGGGCAGCCACAGCTTCTCTCAGGGCAACCAGTTCCAGTGGCTGGATATTATGTTCTTCCCCCAGAGGGTGGCTGGGGCACTGAACAGGCTCCCCAGGGAACGATCACAGTCCCAAGGCTGCCAGAGCTCAATGAAGAGTTTGGTCAAGACTCTCAGGCATAGGGTGAGATTTTGAGGTGTCTGTGCACAGCCAGGAGTTGACTTGATGGTTGTTGTGGGTCCATTCCAGCTCAGGATATTCCATGATTCTATGATTCCACCCTCACATAGAAGAATTTCTTTCCACTATCCCATCTAATGCTGCCCTATGTCAGTATGAAGCCATTAACCCTTGTCCTACCTCTACTGCCTTGTATAAAGCCCCCTCCCTCCCTCTTTTGGAGCCTCTTTAGGCACCGTAAGGGGCTCTGAGGTTTCCCTGGAGCTTTCCCTTCTCCAGGTGAATGTCCCCAGCTCTCCCAGATTGGCTCTAAAGCAGATGGGCTTCAGTCCTCAGAACACCAGAACATGTGGCCTCCTCTGGTTTCACTCCAACAGCTCCACATTCTTCTGATGTTGAGTCCCCAGAACAGAACACAGTACTCCAGGTGGGCTTGTGTGGATTTGTTAATTCTAGCCAGGTCTGGACAGAAGACACTAGACACAGTGGTATCTCATTCAGACTTGGTTGTTCATTATATATTATCTAAGTTACAGTCTCACACGGTGTGAGCTCTCTCTTGTTAAGCAAGAAAATGGCTACTTCTTACTTGTTTCAAGGACTTTTAAACAATAATTAAAACCAATTAAAACCCAACACCTAAGTTATTTTTATTTATAACCCAATTAAAGATCACTCAATGTCCGCATTGCGGGCCTCTACTAACCAATTAGAAAAGATCACCCAAACCCAAGAGGCTTGAGGGGGGCAAATGTGTTTGTCTGAAGCACAGACCAGCAGCAGCACAGAGATCTCTCTGCTTTTAGTTAGTTTTAGCTGAGGCAGAGAAGCTCTTTGGGCTGGTTTTTTTTTTTTTTCTTGGGACTGTTTAATCCTGTCCTAGACTGAAAAACCCAGAAGAGTATTGGGAGCTCACACCTGTGGCTCACCAGGGCCTGGACCTCAGCATCTGCCAGTGCTGGAGGAACTGATAAGGGACTGAGTGAGCTGAGCTACAACCCACAGCAAGGACTTTCTCAATTTGCCTTCTCTCTTCAGAGCGGCGAGAGGTTTTGTCGTTTCATGTTATTCATTCTTTATGCTTGTGGGCATTTTGTTTGTTAAATAAATAGTTTTTCCCACTTTTCTCCAAGGAAGTTTTTCCCCAGACCAGCTGGGGGAGAGGCCATTTGGGTTTGCTTTCCAGAGGGACCCTATTCGGAGGTTTCCTCCCGAATTTGCCCTAAACCAAGACACAGGGCAAGCTGTAGGCAATTGAGGAGGCTGTTGGAAAGCACTGAGGATAGCTTGTCAAGCCAGGTAATAAACAACTCTACCAGATAGGACGAGATACTCAACCTGATGGTCACTAATACAAGTGAGCCCATCAGTGATGTCAAGACAGGAGACAGCCTGGACTGCAGCGACCATGCAGTCCTGTCAGACATGGGTTGAGTGAAGAGTAATGAAGAATTAATTTTAGGAAAGCAAACTGCCTACTGTTCGAGGAGTTGGTCAATAGCACCCCCTCAGAAACAAGGGAGATCTTCTAGGAATTTTTCTAGAGCACAAGAGCTCTTGATCCTCTGGACTGGAAGGCAAGAGATCAGCATGGATGAGTTGAGACCAGCAGGTGAAAGTAAAAGGCAAGAAGATAATGAAGAGGCAGTATTAGCACAGGCTGGTATCCTGGCAAGAGTATGGAAACATTGCCTGTTTGTATAGGGATAGGGCCAGTAAGGCCAAGGTGCAGCTTAAGTTGAACTTGGCAAGAGACACCAAGAATAAGAAGAAGAGATTCTGCAAGTATGTTAGCCAGAAAAGGAAGGTCAAAGCAAGTGTATTTCTTTGACAAATAAGACTGTCAAAGTGGTAATAAGAGAAAAGAAGAAGGTTGATGTACTCAACAACTATTTTGCCTCAGCCTTCAAAGGCAACCTCTCCAGTAGATGGACCACAGAACAGGAACTGGAAGGCAAAATAGCTTACACTGTAAGAGAAGGTTAGGTCTGTGACCACCTGAGAAACCTGAATATATACAAGTCTATGGGACTTGACAAGATGCACCCTAGAGCCCTGAGGAATTGGCTGATATAGTTGCCAAGCCACTCTCCACAACATTTGAGAACTTGTCGCAGTCAGATGAAGGCCCAGGTAATAGAAAAAAGGGAAACATTGCACTCGTTTTTCAAAAGAGTGGGAAGGAAGACTTCAGGAGTTACTGATCTGCCAAGCCACACCTCTGTACCTGGGAACATCATGGAACAGATCCTCCTAGAAGCTCTGCTAAGGCACACAGAGCACAGGGAAGTGATTCAAGACATCCAGTACAGCTTCTACAACATCTATTGATGGAGTCACTTCATCATGGAAGGACTATGAATATTGTCTGTCTGGACTTCTGTAAAGCCTTTGATAAAGTCCACCCACAACACCCTTCTCTGATAATTGCAAAGGTAAAAATAGACAAAGGCATCAATGAAGAAAAGTAGTGAGCATACACATAAACATAAAAGAATTTGAAAATTCAGAGTCAATTTGGCTTTTGTAAAGAAAGGCAAGGAGTGTAAGCAGGGGTAGGAACCCTGCACAGAAGGGCTCTGAGAGGGCCTTACTTCACCTCTGCCCAAAAAGGCCACAGCAAATCTGGTTACCACAAAACACTTCTGCGTCCTGTAGCACTCCTGCCACTCAATGGGGTCTTAGGAGACATCTCTGAGTCTGATGTAAAATACCATCTGGAGCTTACCCTTCTTCACTCATAAGCAGCTCAGAAACACTCAAAATGTAACTGTGTTTAAGAAATTATTCATAAATAAAATACAGAACAAGACACTGAACACTGTTCTGCTACAACAGCATCTTGAATACTGGCTGAAGCGCCAATTCTGCAACCTCCAAGAGGATACACTAAAACAGGAAAAACGACAGAGAGGATAAAATGTTGACCGAAAGCACAAAACAGCTTGAGGAGTAGAAGCAACTAAGCAGTAAGATGTTTCCACTTGAGAAAAGAGATCATTAAAGAGAAAAATCTTAGGAGATATGAAGGAGAATACAAAAATAAAGGGATAAATGAACAAATGAAACTGGGCGGACAGATTGAACAACATGTTCACACAATACGTAGGTAAGCTCAGAATCCCCTAGCTGTGTCTAAGAACTCCAAACAGCTGGTGTCAGAATACTGGTCCCATTATGAAATGCAAACCCATGATGGTTAATTATACAGATGGACATCAGGAAGTCCCTTAGCTGAAGGGAACTGCTGAAGACTGGAAGAGCATTCCAGAGAACTGTTGCTATGCATGTTGTTCTTGTCTTCTCTAGAAAAATTGCTTTTAACAGATCGATTAACATGCTCAGTAGACCTTTGGTCCAATTGAATACAAACTACTCTAGAAAAGGCCTTGGGATGCTTCTTGTTGACTTACTAGGCAAAATTATATCCAACTATCTCAAACACTAAAAATCCCCCAGAAAATGTTACAACATTGGTAGCACAGTAAGAGATAAAAAATCTAAACTAAACAAATTATGTGCCCCAGAATCCAAACCCTGGGAGTTGAATTTGAACTCACATGGAACCCTGGGGTACTGTTATCTGTCAGTATCTGAACAAGATACAGAAAGAATCAGCAGAAGTCCTTCCTCTGAAGTCGATTAACTACAGAAAAACCTTGTTCTTTCCTAGACCACAGACCCTGTCCCAAATCCTTGTGTCCCATCCAAGGCTCTTGATACAGGTTGGTCAGCTGCTTCAGAAATTGAAATTGTGGGAGTTGGCAGCCCCAGGAAGGAATTAAAAGCAGGGTAAGCCTCAGTTTCCTTTGGACACTGTCTCCAGCCACACCCTGTAATTTCCCTGGAGTATCTTCAGTGCCTTCAGGGATTTCCATGCTTGCAAACTCAGGCTTTGGGAATAAAAAGGAACAGGGGAATCTGCTCTTAAAGCAGTAGGTTGACTGCAATCCTGTATCTTGAGGGAAGTCTATTATCTCCTGTCCCAGCAATCCAACCTATTCCAAGCAAACAACAGAATGACTGTGTTTGGGATCCCTCCTGGCCAGAATTGTGCTGGCATCCTTAAATCTCTCCTCTGTCAAGAGCTTGAAAGAGAGATAGAGGTAATATTAGTGAATATAAAATTACACAATAACCTACTCTTCCACTACACACAGTTCTCAAAGCACGTTTGATCTGAAAGAAGCACCATCTGACTGTCAGCACAGACAGGGAAGTTAAGTAGTGACCTAGATGTCAGGCGAACACTGCAAATCAGACAAAAAACTGAAAGTTGCACTTGCAAGAGTCATATTTAAATCTGGCCACATCACAAGCTAGACACCCCACAAACACTCCAAGTACATTACAGGCATCTCAATGGACTGGCAGGAATTTGGTAGAAGAAACTCTGAAGCTGAGGAAGAATTCAACTCTATTGCTATGAACTGTAAACACAGAGAGAAACACAAAAAGCCAGGTATTTTTTCCCTCATCTATCACAAAAGACAAACAAGAAGTTGAAATTAGTTTGGTAGAATTGGTAACTGAAGTGACTGGTAAGGAGCAACTCAGTTGTCCAGACAACGAACAAGGGAGGTGATCCAAGGGAAGACACCATCTCCATCACTTTACATGCACCATTTTTTACAAGGTATTTGTAAAATCTCTTAGCGGTATCAAAAGTCTAAATAACAGAATCAACTGGACTGTCATTACCTGTGAAGATACTTCTTACAAGGATACCTTAATCAAAACAGAGAAATATCATCTTGCAGAACACGAGAGGTGCACCAAATTCCCAGTTCCTACTGTTGCTCTCTTCTGGCTTTTAACAGAATTTGTTTTCTGGAGTTTGTTTTAAAAGCCAAGCAAGAAGAGTACCTGCTATCCCAAGATGAGAGAGACAACCTTGATGTCCATGTGATGCCAACTGCCATGCAAAATATACTATCCAAAATAAATGCCAAGACTGCTGGCCTGAGGCTTTGAAGAGGAAAAACAGTCCCAACAGGAACATCCCAGTGGCGCTGGGTGGGATTTACCTCACTGCACTTCAGGGGTTTTACAGCTGACCTAGTTACCAGAAGGGTTTTTCACTGTTAACAAAAGTTGAGCTAATTGAGTCCACAAATATCAGCACACAGGTTGCCTGACCACATACAGACCTATGGTATTGGCTGTGCTTCAGTAGGCTTTACACTGATGCACTCAAACGCAGATGCTTACACTATTGCTATTTCCTATTTGGACAGTTGTTTCAGGGCAAATTCCAAAAATATATTCAATGGCCGACTTTAAAAAGTGGGCCCAGCATAGAAAATGAGTATCTGGTGATATAGCAGAATTTACAAAGAAAACATGAAATGCTTTATCATAAATCAACTAGCTAGTCAGAAAAAAAAAAAGACAAGGGAGGGAAACACTTAAGTCCTTTTATAACCACTTAGGTGCAAATGAGGAGAGATGAGAGACTTACAGTAGGTCTTAGTGGCACTGCCAGATTAAAACCTATTTTATGGCCGACAACATTGATAAACAGGTGATGTACATAATGATCTGCTCAGAAAAAAAAAAAAAAATCTGTATTTCCCGAATCTTATACATTAAAATAGGTACCAAAATTCAATTAGAAGCAAAAATTGATCTTAAAATGAGGTTTCTAGTGCTAAACAGTATTTGATTACAAATAATTCCCATGAGAACTGAAATAATGGATTCTACTTGGCTTCAGGAACTAGTTTATTACACCAATTCTCTGTGATGCAAACTGAATGGCAGTTTTCAAAAAATTAGTCTTTTCCCAGTGCAAGGTCTTTTCCCAGCACTTTCACATTGTAGCTTCATGTCATTACAAGTCAACACTGCTTCCATATTCCCAAACTGCTCAGGCCAACCCTTTCCCTTTTCTTCCACTTACCCCATCAGTCATACAGTGAACCAGACAATAAAAAACATGAATTAACCCTCCCTGGATGGATCAGTTTTAATCTAGATCTCTTTCTCAATCCATTTTACCAAGCAGCTGCACACACGTGTGTTCACGTAAGGGGAGGTCTGACAGGACAAAACAGGCACAGGCATTTATTTGAGCCTCAAATCACATGACATTCATCTTACATTTACAAATACACTTGTGTACATACTGCTGGAATTATGTGCTCTGACCAGCCATATAAACAAGCTGAAGGATTTTTCCCTCTGACAAGCCTATATCTTCTCATGGATCTGCTTCCAAAAGGCATTTTAAGAGGCATCATTAGTATAATTTCCACAGCAAATATTGCCTATTCTAATTAAAAGAAAAAATCAAATAGTCTCCTTACCTTTTATTGAACTCCTCAAGTTCTGCTCTCAGTTTTCCTATTTCAATTTGTAATCTAGCCCTCTCTTTGGCAGTTTCATCCAGAACTCTTCGAGCATCAGCCAGTTCAGATTCATAGAGACTCTTGATTCCGCTTACCTAAGGGGACAAAAAAAGTATTTGGGTATGGGAACATCCCAATGACTATCAAAGAACTGAAACACAGGACCAGGTTATACACAAGTTTCTTTGAAAAAGGGTGTATGATGTGCTGTCTGCCATTTAAGAACTCTATATTGAACATTTTTAGTTAACGAGTAACCAAAGATTTAGTTTTTATTAACACTGTAACAAAACATACTATGTTTGAAATGTGCAAACCTTTCCAAGAGATAAACTGAACTAGATCAGTGCACCGTAGAACCTTGCCTTCAATTATTTGCCCTTATTCTCAATACTGCTGCTTTGGGAGATTTTTTTAAACACCTGAAGACATTTTGTGGAATACAAGCCCAAGGGCCCATTTTGACTCTGCTGCTCTTCCACTACAATGCTACAAAAAATCTGAAACCAGATGAACTACAAAAATGTGAACTGTTCAGAAATGAGCTTCCACTCTTGTTCTCTACCTCAGAGGATAAAGAACTACAGACTCCTCCCTGACCCCAAAATAATATATCATATAATCAATAATACAGACTCAATGAGGCACCTCAAAGTCTTCTATACCTTTATATTTTTTAGAAGACATGATTATTTGAAAGGTATATCAGATGGCTAAAATGTACAGACCATGTAAGATTGCTGCTTTTGCTCTGTGAAAGGATACCAGAACAACTTTCATAGAATCATAGGATACGCTGAGCTAGACCTGTCAGGAGCATCAAGTCCAACACCTGGCCCTGCACAAGGCATCTCAACAATCCTACGCTGTGCCTGAGAGTGTTGCCCAAATGCTCCTTGAGCTCTGGCAGCCTTGGTGTTGTGTGCACTTCCCTGGGGAGCCTGTCCAGTGCCAAACCACCTCCTGGAAAAAAACCTTCTGATATCCAAGCTAAACCTCCCCTGACTCAGCTTCATGCTGTTTCTTCAAGCTCTGTCATTGGTCACAAGAGTGTAGAGATTGGTACCTGCCCCTCATGAGGAGGTTGAAGACTGCATTGAGGTCTCCCCTCAGCCTCCCCTTCTCCAGGCTGAACAAACCAAGTGCCCTCAGCAGCTCCTCATACAGCTTCCCCTCTAGACCCTTCCCCATCCTTGTGGCCCTTCTTTGGACATTCTCTATTAGCTTAATGTCTTCTTTATACTGTGGTGCCCAGAAGTGTCTCCAGAAATCAAGGTGAGGCTGCCCAGTGCAGAGCAGAGACACAATCCCCTCCCTCACTTAGCTGTGCCTGATGTCCCCCCAGGACAGCCCCTCATGGCTCCAAGGCACTGCTGACTCAGATCCAACTTGCCATCAACCAGAACTCCCAGGTCCCCCATCCCAGGGCAGCATCTTGCCCTTGTTAAACCTCACATGGTTGCTGATTTCCCATCTCTCTGATTTGTCAGTATTTCTCTGGAGGGCCTCTATGCCCTTACAGGTGTAGACAGCCCCTCCCAATTTACTGTCATTGGCAAACTTTCTTAGTACTCCTCTGAGTCCTGCATCCCAGGGTCATTGACGAAGATGGGCTTCATCATGATTGGCTGAGGCTGGAAACCCATGGAACTCCACTCATGACAAACGTCAGCCTGATGTCCCCCCCATCACTACAACCCACTGTGCCCAACTCGTGAGCCAGTTGCTCACCCATCACGTGACAGGCTTATCCAGCTGTACACTGGACATTTAGTCAGGTGGATCCTGTCTCTCTGAAGCAGTTGTGAATCCTGAAAGGCACTGGTCACAGAATGGGTTGGGTTGGAAAAAACTTTAAAGCTGATCTCATTCCACCCTCTGCCATGTGCAGGGTCACCTTCCACTATCCCAGGTTGTTCCAAGCCCCAATATGGTCTGAACACCTTCAGGGATGGGGCAGCCACATCTTCTCTGAATAGAGCAGAAGTGTAGAATCCCCCCTCCACTGCTGCCCATGCTGGGGGCTCAGCCCAGCACACGGGGGGTTTCTGGGGGCCAGTGCCCGTAGCCAGGGCAGGTTGAGCCTCTCACCCACCAACACCCCCAAGTCCTTCTCCTCAGAGCTGTTCTCAATCCATTCTCCACCCAGCCTATACTTGTGTTGGGGGTTTGTTGTAGAATCCAAAACTCAAAACAGCAGTTGTGCAATCCAGAGTTGCTCTGCAGGATCTGCTAAGCTATCCTCAAACCCTTCACTCTCCCCATACCATCTGGGCTCTGACAATCACTGTCTTGGTTTGAAAGACAGGTGCCTGCCCAAGAAGGCAGGAATCTCCCTTGGAATGGGAAATGTGACCCTCCCTCCCTCCAAATTGTTATAACTTTGAAATTATGGGGATTTCAGGCAAAGACATGGGAAAATGAATAACAGTTCTTTACCAGTATATATATGTGTGTATAACAAGGAAAACAACAGCAGCAGCAACAGACAGAACCACAGACCCAGTGACAGCCACAATCACAAACCCAGTCGCAGCCAGAACCACAGACACAGTGACACCAGAACCACCGACCCCATCGCAGCCAGAACCACAGATCCAGTCCCGGCCAGCACCACTGACCCCATCCCGGCCAGCACACCTGACCCCGTCCCGGCCAGCACAACTGCCCCCGTCCCGGCCAGGNGATGTTTCCCCCGCGGCAGCAGGGGGCGCTGTGGTGCGAGTTCAGCTGCCCGTTTACAGGACAATGGCGGGGGGGAGACAGACAGACAGACAGACAGACAGAAAGCAGCCAGTCTCAGCGCCACTTGGGAAGCTGAATGGACTGCAGCAAGAACCTCGGAGCAGCAAGCTGGAACAGCAGCTTTGTTTGCCACACTCAGGGTGCCTCACAAAGTGTAGCAAAAGCTCAGGAGCTGTGCCAGGAGCCACAGGGGTCAGTCAGGCAGACTCAGGGTGTCCGTAAGCAGTAGCAGAAAACAGTAGGACTGGGCAGTGGCAGCCAGGAAACGCTCCCTCAGATGGGCTCAGGGTCCTGGGTTTTCCCCTTTGGGCATCCAAGTAGATGGTGAGGGTCTTTCCCAGTGAGGTCAGGTGTTGAAAAGGTCCCAGATCAATGGCCACTCTTATGAGTAAAGGCTTACCCACGGTAGGAGAAGCAGGGCAGGACAGAACTCAGCAGTGGCAGCAAATTCTCGCAGTAGCAACAGCCCAACCATCTCCCCTCCAACCTTGAGAGCGAGCGAGGACCTGAGCCCAGCCCCTCAAACCCCAGCCAAAATCTCACTACGTCTCTGCACTTCTCAAGAGAAAGCCCCCCAGCTTAGACATTGCATCCAGCTGTACCCCTTCCCCCCATATCTTGGCCACATCTTTTGTCTTTTTCAAGTATCTATAGTTCCAGTCTCTTAGGCAACAAATGGGAGAAAAAATCCGTAAGAGAAAGAAAGGAAAGGAAAAAACCCCTAACCTCCAATAATCACCCAGAGCCACGTAGTCATGTTTGATACTCTTCAGGTCCCTCTTGCCACTAGCACTGGTCCCTTTGTTGAAGAGAAGAAGGGATAAACTCATGCTCATGGCCATGTAAACCTCAGCAGCCTCTCTACAATGTCCAGAATACAAGCCCTGGGAAGCTGAAATAAACCTTCCCAGATATCACGTTAAGCCAGCAAATGGGTCCCTAAACTGTGAAAATGGAAACCCCATCTCAAAGTGACAAAAAAAAACCCCAAAAAAACAAAAAACAACAAACAAACAAACAAACAAACAAAAACCAAAAAAACCAAAAAAACCCCACCAAAACAACAACAACAAAAAAAAAACAAAAA